>JAMAFY010000023.1:0-421521 GCA_023625915.1 Talaromyces sp. PB3603 | reverse complement strand
TAGTAATTTTAAATTACACTAGCGCCAACAAGATATCATCCCACCCCCGGGAGGATATCATCCTCAGCTATAACCCGAGAACTGACCCTCGCCGCGAAGGGACTCAATGGCCCTGATCGCATAAATTCGACGGCGTGCCTTTCGAAGACGCGAATATGTCAGGGGCCACATTGGGTTTTGAGGGGTGGCCTATGATCCATGCGACTTCTGCATGACCATCGAAGGTTTGAAGCTAACATAGGTTGGCTAAAATCTGCTTACTATGTATTTCTGTCCTTGACCCTTATTCAATGTAAATCCCCATTCTACTGACTCTCGGACTTGACGTTTCTTCTGTCTTTGCTTTTCTAGTCGCAGCGCTTTCTACTCGCTCATTCACTCGTTTCTGTTCCTTTGTGTTATTGTCCCTCCTTGCCAATATGCGTTATTCAGTCTTTCTCGTTCTCTCGAGCGGTATCACGGCGGTCATCGCTCAAGGTGCCACCGGTTCCTCCTCTTTCTCCTCCTCCAGTGGTGAGTCGACCGCTAGCAACACTGAAACGTCACCTCTCTTGTTTCAAACAAGTGGCGATGGCGACTCAACTGATTTCTCCGTGTCTGTGGTTGGAAGTGTAGGTTTTCGAGGCATACAACCTCCCACTAAGAGAAACCCGACTGACACGAACGTGATCCTCATATTCTAGACCGGTCCCACCACTACTTATGTCGTAAGCTGTGTGGAGTCTGGGTCCGTAAACTGCAATTTTGACATCGCTACCGTGATTGGTGGTCCGTCAACGGTTGCGATGTATTATGACTATCAGGATACAGTGTGAGTCATGAGGTTCCTGGCGGTACTGGAAAAGATGATGCGAAACCTGCGCCATCCGGATTACAACATAACAAAGCAAGTTACTCACGGTTTGAAACAGCACCTATTCTCTCGGCTGCAATATCGTCGGATCCAGCTCGGCAGCTGCATGTGTAATGTCTGAAGGTGGCCCGGGTTTGGTCGGCACCTCGTTCCTGAGTAGCTTTGCTGTTCCCACTTCGGCAATCGCTTTGGGTTTCATCACCGATGCTGCTTCTGTCACTGCTTCTAGTACTGCTTCTGCTGGTGCTTCTGCTGCCACTGGCCAGGCTACAGGCACTACCCTCGTGGCCAGTGCTGGGTCTTCCCCCACAGCAGCTGCCGGTGTCATATCTACTACAGATCTTTCCGGAAGTAGCTCCTCATTGACTGGAAGCGCGAGTGGAAATAGCGCACCTAGCCAGACGCCCGACACTAAGAAAAGTGCCGCTGTTCGCATAATTGACGGAGCAGCTTGTCGCTGGACGGCTGTTGGTTCGGTAGCGGTAGCCGCGCTGGGATTAACGTTGTGAAGTGAGAAGGAATTCAGAGGTCTATAATGCCGTATTTGGTGCGATCCAGTCAGGGAAGCAAATGGCGTTGCGTGTAATACTTTAATTGAATGAGGACTCTTAACTGTTTGAATGCATGCTCTCGCGTTCTCATCATCGCACTTTGTCTTTGGTCATGAGGTAATGAGCAGCTTTTGGCAGAGAAGTCTAGTCCAGTAGGAAGTGGCCAGCACCGTTCAGTAACCCTACTGAGACATATTCTTTTATTCCTTAGAACATCTCTTCCCCTGTTCAGTAATGAAGCAGTCATACAATGCATACAAGAGATTCGAATTTTCGTGGAGGTAACCAAAGCGGAGGGTTTGCAATGGCTCAATTTGTCGTTGGGCCACTGCTTATACGCACATGAACGTTGTCAATGTTGCTTGATAGGTGGAATCATTGTGAACTTTTCAATGGTTTCCGTTTTATAGACCCGTCATGGCATCCAGTGAGGCATGCAACCACCTCTCCGAGCCCGAGCCCAAGCCCTAGCCCTAGCCCTAACCTACGCCCAATTTCGGAACACGGTTGACAAGGAGATCTCGTCAGCAATGACAACTCACTTGACGTGCACATAAACAGAAGACTTCTGGAATGACAACTTCAGTGTCTTTGTAATGCAGTGTGATTCTCCATAGGTCTGCCTAGGCATTACAAGACGATGGCAAGATAGGTCTATCGCGGCATCGGAGCGGCCATCCGAGCTGCAACATAAGTTGGCTTCGGACATGAATGGACTGAGTCTAGTAAGACTGAAGTGTACTGGACCAAGTGAAAGCAAGATTAAAAAGTGTATGTCATTATAAAGGAAGTCCTGAAATCTATAAATCAGAAACGGGAACCTGGACGATTGGGAAAGGGAATAGAGCCGAGAGCCAAACCATTGTCCAAGTGAGGGAGGGGCGCGTGGAAAAATATGGTGCGATATGTTCTCTCAGTAACAGCTTTTTCATTCATTGGCTATGGCCCATGATCCTTGAGTATAAATAGGCTCAGATCCCCCCCCTCTAATTTTCACCTTTCACAAACTCGTCATCGATCTATTCCTTGTGACCGAATTAAAAAGAAAAAAAACATGTCTCGCGCTGCTGTTGCCGACTTTGTCGACTCCTTCTTCACACGCACCCTATTCCAAGCTGACGACAAACTCGCAGCCTCGGCGCTGGATACAGACCTCTTTTCAGATGTTGAAATTGTGTACGCCATAGTTTTTGCCCTACCATCTAAATCACACACTGAATTTAGGTTCTTTTCACTAGTATAAATGGGACTCATCTCACAAAAGCCGCATTTGTGACTCTCATCACCGAGCAATTCCGCTCTGCTTTCGTGGCATCGATCACCGAGATTAAGGATTTGAATATCGTGACTACAAATAGCTCGAGATCCACGGGTGTGGTTGCGCAATGGACTTCATATGTGACCAAGGGAAAAGACGATGGCAAGGAACTCAAGCAAAGCGCCACGACGGTGGTCAGGGTTGAAGAAATAAATGGGAAGCATGTGGTGACTGGACTTTGGGAGGCGCAGACCTCAGATGACTAGTTTGGTATATGTAGTTTTAGTTACTATAAAGGATTTGGACCCGTTATTTTGGGAGTATCGTCTCGTGCTGAGTAGCCGCTCCAAGACTAAAATGATTGATTCCGCGTCAGCTGCATATCTTTCTAGTGAATTGATTCACGGACGCTGGGAGTTTACCTCATCGTATAGTCTAGAATCAATTCCCAGAGACTGGAAAGTCAACCAGTTGATCGCTGCGGATAAACCTCCTCCACATGCTTAATTCACAATTAAGTCAATGTGCTCACACTATTTTCAGCAAGGAGGACTTACTGTTAACAACGCTAGCTCTGCGCGAGACGATCTTTTCGAGTGCATCTTGTCCAATCTGCTGTGAGATATGCTGCTTTAGATCTTCCGGTTGTCGCAGGTACGTGAAATTCGCCTCGTCTCGGAGTAGCGATGAAGGAAAGTCTAGAAGGAGAGAAGTGGGTATATGACCAGCCTCGTAGGACGATGCAGGTCTGGCGTCGATCAAAAATTTGTCCTCTGTCGTAGGTGACGGGCGCTGTGCGAGATCCAAAACTTCTTCAAATCCTGCTACGCGGTTAATAATGTGTATAAGTATGCACGGTGTTGGGAGCACATAACGTACGAACAACGGCATCATGCGCTACAGTCGGGACCGGGTATTGGGTTTCCTATTGTATGTCAATAAACTTGAGATACAATCTAGTCATGCGCAATCACCCACTTTGTACTCTTTCGGTGGCCCATTCTCAAGCTTGATGCCATCCTTTTTTGCCCGCGGCAAACCGCCGTTGATCACCGACACTTTCTCATGTCCATAAACCTGGTATGATCAGTCTCTTTTCTCACAGTCTCGAGTTCAACGAACATGGTTACCTTGAAAGTCCACGCAGTTCTCGGGCTAGAGAAAATCCCTTCACTGTCATATACCACAACATGCGAATCCTTCGTTATTCCATGCTTCCCAGCAAAGGCCGCAAACCGCTCGGGTGACGGAAGCATCAACATATAGCCACGGGGATGTGGCTCGGAAACAGCATCCAGATCCCAGAATCGCGCATTCGGTAAACGGGGTCCCGCGACGAACTCCTCATATGCGTTGCGGGTGGGTGGATCAGGTTCGTAGAGCCATGAGGCGTCGAGGATGACCACGTTAGGCTCCGAAAGAAAGGGGGATGTTGGGTCTATAACGAGCGGCACTGACATTTTGGATATGGTACGATAGAATGAGAGTCTTCGACAAGCTTTTCTGGCAAGCTGCGCAAGCTTATAGATATCAGCATTTATTATCTGAGTACTAGCAAAATAGTGTCGGCTGGTATTGCGACATTTGGAACATCGTGCTCGGCACTTTTGGTGCTTAGGGCATCTCTCGGCCATCCGAGATGATTGCGTGCTCTCGGTCGACCGAAGCCATATTGATACGTTTTATTGCGCGATCGACTTCAACGGCTGCATAATAGATAAGATTAGCGCTGCCCTTGGTATCTATAGCATGCTTACGAATCGAAATTTCGTCAGAACTAAATGATATTTCTTTTACCGTTGGAAAAACCACATGCCCTGTCAGTGTAGGTCAAGGCCCTACTAATCAAGAATGGCTGTCGGAACCGATCCATCAGTTCTCATTATAGGCTGTGGACCAGCGTGAGTGCAATTGCAGTCAGAGAAACAAGACGAAGTTGACAAAGGCACAAAGAGGACTAGGTGCCATTGAGCAATTTAAGCGGAAAGGCTTCAACGTCGTAGCGTATGAGGCACGAGATAGTGTCGGTGGACTCTGGTGCGCTGTTCCTGACATTATCCCGAAGGCGCGTTTCTGACGAGATTGGATCGGACAGGAATTTTGATGCAACACCTCCGCCATGTCGCATAACCTTCGCTGCTGATGGCCATGCCATCGCACTGACGGATCTAGAACGATCCGGCGGGCCAGCACCAGCCCCTACGCCAATGTACGCGGGCGTCACGGCGAACACACCTAGGGTAAGTTGTGAGATAAATCTTCTGGCATAGCGAAAGTACTCATTTGGGGTTCAGGATATCATGCCTTACCGGTCGCATCCCTACCCAAAAGGCACCGCAGAATACCCGACCCATGAAGTAATCTACCAATACCAAAAACAGCACGCTGCCCGTTACATAGACTACATCCGATTAAACAGAGTCGTTACGCGGGTACGGCATTCGCCCAATGATAGTAACCATAAAAAAAGATGGTCGGTAGAATGGACACCATCTGTGACGAGCAACACACCAGACGTGGGCACGACGTTTGAAGAAGGATTTGATCATGTTGTTGTTGCAAATGGAACAGATTCGAGGCCCTTTATTCCGTACACGGATGGGCTGTGGGATTGGAAGGGGGAAATTGTGCATTCTCGGTGGTATAGGAAGGCTAAGGCGTTTGCAGGCAAGGCAAGTCTATTGTATCTCTGGATTGCCGAGAAGGTCAAGCTGATCATTGGGCAGACGGTGATGGTAGTTGGCTCCGGCCCTTCGAGTAAGCATTTTGAACCGCATCCTCCTTACCATGTATGGGCTGACATGTCGACAGGCGCCGATATTGTGCGCGAACTCGGCATGCTTTGTGTTGAGCAATCGACCCTTGCACCGACCAAGGTGTACCGCTCTTTCCAGAGCAAACTTCGCTATGACACCGAACAAGAAAAGGGATGGCCTAATTACATCACTAACGTTGCACGAGTACGTACTGTCGAGCCACCGTCTGCGTATTCCGCCACAGGGCGGATTATTACTCAAGCAGACGAGCTTTTGAACGATGTAGATGTAAGTTTCTTCCGCTCACCTCATTCAAGATGAAGCTCACCCTGGATAACTAGGTCATTATCTTCGCTACCGGCTATGTAGCTCGTTTCGAATTTTGTCGCGAATCGGATGCACCGTTCAATCAAGCTCCTTTAATTCGCCATCCGCATGTTCCCCAAGGATCCCGTCGTCCATCCAAAAGCTTGGTAGATCAAGCTGACCTCGAAGGCGGACATCGTATGTACAGAACACCTGAGGAGCTGACGGCCGCTAAGAATATACTCAAACAGGCGTTCACAACCTCGACGCGTATCAACTTTTCTACCTCCCCGATCCAACTCTCGCATTTCTCATCCTTCATGCAGAAGCTATCCCCTGGCCATTCTCTGAAATGCAAGCACGTGTCATCGCTGCACATTGGAGTGGCACGTCGCTCAGGTTAACGCCACATCCACAGGAGAATGTGGACTCGCATGATGTGTTGATTCTTGGGCATCCCGGAGAGTAAGGGCCACTTAATCTTCAAGCCTATTTTAAATCCCCGAGTCATTGTGCTGATACTTTTGCTTCTTACGTATAGATTCACCTACGCCGAGCACCTCCTCAGACTTATCGGTGAAGGAGGACCAGAGGAAGTTGACAGCGAAGGAAGATGGGGCGCTTGGCCAGCCTGGAAAAAGCGAATTCGTGAACTCATTGACTAAAGTAACACTTCTGAATACATTGCGTATTAGTTACATCATGTCAAATAGACCGTCATTCAAAAATGAAAATGTGCCATCTTCCCACAAGGAATCCACCTCTACGGCCGCGCTGTTTATAGAAAGAGGATTGTGTGTCGCCCATTGATTTGAGTCGTTGACCAATGAATTGGACGTGGATGGAGAAAATACATTCCAGTGAGTCGCCAAATCCTCGTCAGTTGATATCGTGGAGAGTGGACGTTGCACGGAGTATGCAGACGGAGTTGGAGCGAGAGTCTCTACGATCATTGAGGAAGTGTTGGCTTGAGGTCTATCAGCGGAAGCAGAAGCAGCCAAGTTCCTGAACGTGAGCCCGTCAGGGTCCTGCTGCTGAGTAATGATTGCAGTCTCAGACGACCAGGTTGAAGGCTCAACTGATGTCAAGCCTGGCTGTACCTCATATGCGCCTGTGGGCGGCTGGTTGTCGGTAGCAGGTGGCGCAAACTTCCTAGCAAGGACCCGGATAGCTGCGGCCTCTGATTGACTAGTTGAGCCATGACGATGATCCACCGTACGAGATACTTGCACAAGAAGTTGAGCGGCAGATTTGGCGGATGGGAATGAAGACGAGAAAACAAGTAACAGATCAATGGCAGTAAGTAGATCTGGTCGATGCTCAAAAGCTACATTTGAACTTCGCAACATACATGCAATAAGCGTATGAGCGGCAGCTGTGATGTGGGAAACAGCTTGAAAGCCGCAAAAGTGAAGATGACCTGTGTGTCGTAAACGGGAATATGTTTTGATGATGTCTATAGAAAGACGGCAGGCGTCGGACGTGGCAGAGTTGATTTCAGTCTCACTTGGCGGAGGATTTGCCTCGAGACCGTCGATCAAGGTTTGACGAGCCATTAATGTTCGAATGAAATGTGTCGTCGCGCGTACGCGGCTAGAGTGAAAGAATTTCGAGGTTGGTTTGGACGAGCCATCAATTTGGGATAGGAATAGTGGAAGTTCGCGTTCAACCTGGCAGGGAGTCAATTTTATTGTTAGTATTTGCATTTTAGCTCCATGGCATGAGTATACCTGATCAAGAATTGTTTGGGCCCGCTGAAAAACACTGTTTCGTTCAAAAGGACGATTGTCAAGAGAGAAGGCAGCTGCAGCTGTCTTTGATGGAGCATTGATCGCCGACAATACCTGAAACCGATCAACTTCAGATCCAAATAGCATCAGCGGCACGATAAACCTGTTCGAGGACCATGTATAACTCAGTCGTTTTGACAGCCGCCGCCATTGCAACTGGTGGACTGCTTTCCGGTTGAGGTAGAATTGCTGCTTTCGTCACGTATTGATTGTCGACGATGGCAGGTAGCTCAACGCTACCTACCGTAAATCAGCCTGTGCTTGTAGAATAACATCGGCAAACTTACATTCTGATAGCCTGATTAGTGGTGGGCGTCCCTGAGAGTAGGCAAGGGAGATGTCTAGAGAATATAGAGCCCAAAAGAGGCGCGTACGGATCTGTTACTTAACATCTGTAAAACAATGCATCTAATCATATAGTATACCTGTAGTGTCACCGGGTCCATATCAAAATCTTTCGTGCTGCGATGTAGCCCAGTGGTAAATGCCAGGCCAATGGCTTCCGCTACGAAGCTAGAGACAGGGCCTGAAATATGATCAATAGTAATCTGATAGTGATGAACAACATGACGAACCAGTGGAACTCGATCGACCCTCAGAAAACAGCGCGAGATCTGCATGCTCTCTTAGTAATCATACGGCTGTAGTGAGAATAATCAATAACGTACGATATAGAGCCAGAATGTGGCGAATGTCGAGTTTGTTTTTACTGGATCTCAGCAAGTCCCGAGCAAGTTCAAAATACGACTCGCTGATTTGCTCACGCTCAGATGGCGGCAGAAAACCTTTGGCACTTTCAACCAAACGTACCGTTACGGCGAGGATACTCATCAAGAAAGCTCCATATTGAGCCGTGCAGATCAAGCGACGCTTAGTGACAGCGATGAATTCCTAAGCCAGTCAGCTACATTGTAGAGAACCAATCGTATAGCCTTACAGATAGCATAGAAGGAGCATGTAGGACAGGAAAGAACAGTGCTAGAAAATAATTGTAAGTAGTTTTATGGCAAGTGTCTTTAAAAGGTTTGATAACTGACGACTGGACAGATGATGACCTATCAATTTGAACATGAGTTCCTGGGGGCAACGTTGCAGGCAAAGGTCGAAATAGTCACAAGAAGAGCGTGAGGCCCCTATAATGCCTAAAGCGCCTGCAGAGTGAGACGAAAAAATGATTGCGTTCTTGTCGCTCTCGGAAACTTCGACAGTACGTAATAAGCCGAGACGAGCGAATAACGGCATGCCCGTAGACGGTCCTGAATGAACGATCTGGTCATCTTGATCGATCAGGAGTAAGTGGGCTTTACCAGCCTCCGAGAGTATCTGCTCTTGCTATGAATTTTCTAAGTAAGCCACAATCTTCCATTGAGGTAATTGTGCTCACGGTATTCAACCCGGATATGTTTGGCTTCTTCTCAGACCCCGATGATGAGGACGTGGAGGCCGATCGTTTGCGCGACGGCTCTATCGGTGGATGAAGGTTTCTACTTCTTGTCAGACTCCATTGACATACTAAGGGATGAGCTTCGTACACTGCATGGTCAGGATGCACCACCACACGTCTCCTGGCAGAATTTAGATTATGGATCAGGAGCAACCACCCAAAGATACTCACGGCGTCGCAAAGGTACATTGCTTGCCCCCTTTGGTGCATCTCGAACACGGTCTCTGACCATCACAGCGGACCTACAGATTGAAATCTGTGTTAGCATACATTTAACATGGTCGAAGAACCAGAGACATGCCTTTCGTCGCCGGCAGATATCGCAGGCAACTAGCATCTTCCATCTTATGTCGGACAGATCAACAACCTCCTTCCTTTGTTCCATACTGTCAATGTCATACACAATACAAATCGTACATCAACAGCCAAATGATACCAGTGATAAAGAACGAAGAGAAGAAATCATCGATGATAATGCGGGTTGCGAAATTGACGTGATAACATAGTTTACGACATTTGATTGGTTCAGAAGGGGAAAGATATCTACGGCTTTCGGGTAGAGCCACAACCGCAGTTCTGAGCAAGAGTTAGGGTTATGCTGATAGCTGTCGCAACAAATTATAAGCAATTCTAAGTCGTTCTCCATCCCAGGCTCTGCAAGGATATATATTGTTACAGCTTATGTGGGTATGTAAGTACCATCTAGCTTGATGCTACATACACATGATTAGTTTGGTACCTTCTCCCATGTGGTTCTAGCGGCCGAAGACTGCTTAGAACGCAATTAGGGTTTAATCGTTTTTGTTGTTCCTAATCACGCCATTTTGTATGGAAAATGCAGAATATCTCGGATGGCCGAGCCATTTGGATGTTTGCTTTCGGTATGGCGCTATCGTGAAAGGTTCTCTATCATACGCCAATGAAGGCTAGACTTTATATAAAAGGACTCAAGCTGATGGTCTCTGGGTCTCCTGGGTCATGCATTAACTAGTGGTCTAAATTAAGACCTATTACGATGGCGGCCCTGCTACCCCAGAGCGCTGGATATGCCACCAGTGAGTGCTTCCGAAGCTCTACGTATCAGTTGCAAGATATATATATATATATATATATATATATGAAATGGGTTCTAACAACATGCAGTCTTGGTAGGGGGCGCGTTTTTTGCTGCCCTGATGAATGCCTTCACATGGGTTCAAAGACGATACACAAATTTTAACCCTGGAAAGATCGAGGAGTTCTCCTCAGCTTCCAGGTCCGTCAAGACTGGCATGTACGTTGACTATGGCTTCTCAATGGAAAAGACTTTCTACTGACTAGAAGCTCACAGGCTGTCGGTAGGCATCACATCTGCTTGGGTGTGGGCAGCAGTCTTCTTACAAACAGGTACACTTACCTATCTTTACGGCGTGTCCGTTCCCTGGTGGTTCGGCATCGGAGGGTTCGTCGAGATCGCAGCGTTCTCCTTCATCTCCTCGAAAGTCAAAGTCAACGCTGGCGGAGCCTCAACATACCTTCAAGTCGCCAAGGTACGCTTCGGTGTTCTGGGTCACTGGGCATACATGTTCGCCGCGCTCGTCGCGAACTTCGTAGTGGGATGCGAAATTCTGATCGGCGGTGCCGGCGTTATCACAGGAATGACTGGTATCAGCGAATATGCGGCGATCTGGCTTCTACCGCTCGTCATCGTTGCCTATGTTCTGACCGGTGGTCTACGCGCCACTTTCATAGCAGACTACCTTCATTGTTGTATCCTCTATTCATGCCTTCTCGTCCTTATTCTGGCAACTTACACTCGAGGCGATGCCGTTGGCTCGCCAGGGAAGCTATATGACCTTCTGCTAGATGCATCCAAGGCCGTTCCCGTGGCAGGAAACGGACATGAGTCGTATCTATCCTTTCGGAGCGATGGTGGCATGTATTATGCGTTGACAGCCACCACCTCATTCTTCGGGCTGTCATTCTGTGATCAATCATACTGGCAACGAAGCATTGCCGCGCGACCAGCCGGCACGAGCAAGGCCTTCATTTTTGCTGGTTGTTTCTTCCTTTCGGTCGGCCTAGGTATCGGATCTTCAATGGGTCTGTCTGCAAGGGCCCTGGTGTCGAACCCTGCCTTTCCGGCTTATCCAAATGGGCTGTCTCTCACCGAACTCAACGCTGGACTGGCCGGCCCGTATGCGAGCACAGTAATCCTAGGCAAGGCAGGACCAGCAATGTACACGATCATCGCGTTCATGGCAACCACTTCTGCGTTGTCTGCCCAGCTCGTAGCTGTCGCGACCATTTTCTCTTATGACATATATCGTGAATACATCAACCCAACTGCAACTAATTCCCAGCTGATGAGGATCAACCACGCCACTGTCATCGGCTGGGCAATTTTCCTGGCTGGCATCAACACAGCCTTTGCGTATATTGGTCTCGATCTCAACTTTCTATTTTACTTGATGGCTGTCTGTACATCTGGAAGTGTCTTCCCAATTGGCCTTCTAATGTGTTGGACTCGACTCAACAAAGCAGGTGCGGTACTGGGCGTCATCGGCGGTTTGGTCATCGGCATGGTGGCATGGCTAGTCACAGCAGTTACCACCCAGGGCTCTATATCTACCACGACACTGACGGACAGCAAAGTCATTCTGGCTGGCTCCATATCAGCTCTAGGTACTGGTGCCATAGTATCCATAGGCCTGTCGCTTATAAAACCTGCCTCCTTTGACTTTGAGCTCACGCGAGCTATCGGCCGAGTTTCGACAATCCCCGCCGATGCAGCATCCACATCAACAGAAAAGAATCCGCGAATCAACCAAAATACTTCCGATGGTTCAGAAAAGGATTCTAGTACCTACGAGCCTGCCCTGCACTCCGTGCATGGCGGAGGTTCCACGCCCCAATCCGAGGCTCAGTACGCCGCAGAAGTGGTTAAGCTTGAGCAGTCGCAGACTAAATTCCGTATTATCACAGGCGTTTTGTTACTTATCATTCGTGAGTACTTTCAACTATATTCATCTCTGGAAGTGATGACTGATCAGTTTGTTCCTAGTTGTCCTTATCCCCGCTCCCCTGGCAGGCACTGCTGTCGTCTTTCCAAGGGGACTCTTCATTCTGCAATGCGTGGCAGCGGCGACATTTGCATTCGTCAGCCTAATACTGATTGTATTCGTGAGTTTGCTTCTTCCTCATTATTCATTGAGGTGTAATGAGATGAGACTGATGCTTGAAATACCTACCACTAGTGGCCCTTGATTGAGTCCCGAAAGGAACTTGCGGCGATATTCAGTCGAATAGCTCACAACAAGCGACTTGACAGGAGTGTTGATCAAGCTTTGGACTAGATATGTGCTGCGTACATGTTTGACTTATCTACGTGGTGTGGACTTGGAAGCTTCAACTCAACCAGGGACTGGATGAATCAAAATCCCGAATTGGAAGAAAATCGTCTGAAAATCGGCCGATGCTTCCTACAACACCATGCCCATTGTAACATCTCGATATCTATATCTATAGATATGCTGAAATATTCTAATATATACTTGGTATTCTGATTACTGTGAAAGCAACAAGCTAGAAAATCCCGGAAAGACCATATCATGCGATGAACTTGCCACATTAGGAAAGTGTTGCTTGATCAGGGAATTCGATTTCGCCGCCACATTCTCCATGCACCACGCAGATTTACTATTATCTAAAAGGAAAAATTCAAAAGGTTTGTGGTAGAAGATTGCAAAAGATCGATTAGTAGGTGGAGAATGGCTATTTATCAGATACCGGTTTTTGGAAGTTCGCTTCATCTGAAGCAGTTCCTAGACTGAGTTCCGCACTCTACTTTCTTATAGACTGGTGAGTGTATTGCCGTCTAAAGTCAACCTATATCACCAAGGTGCTGACAATGACATCTCCCAAAATAGTCTTCGACGCGCTGCCATAGACACCAACAACAATCACAGCCATGATGCTCTTGTAGCTGGACCGGCAGTTTGATGCGACAGCCGCCGCGGGCAGCATACTCATGCTCGGCATGTATGCCGCATCATATGTTGATTGCCAAGCCACTCTTTAGTGTACGTATCGAATCTCCTCGGTCTTTTTGTATGAATATTGAGCCACCTCGTAATATGCTCCAGGATAGCTTCGATGGCGTATGGCCAATATCACTGAAAAGGAATGTTGTCAGAGCATCAAAAGTGAGATTTTCATTTCATTGCACCTCTAGCTTCGCATGATGGATGCACTCGTTGTCATGAGCAAGGAATAGCTATGTCTATTGCGTAGACGGACGCTCAGCTAACAGGTGTGAAACTAGAACCAGGGCCGGAATCGACCGTACGCAATGGATCCTGCCAGAGGTCGGTAATTCTGTGAGTGTGAACCAAGAATTCGGAGGCTCTGCGATTGGCACCACAATGAGCTCAGTCTTGCGACGCGGACAATGTTGTCGCTCAGCCTATGCAAACAGCCATGCTTGTTCAGGAGGCGCGCAACGTGGGCGAATAGGATCTAGCCCTTTACACCTACCACACAGGATAATCAATAAACTGTCCAGCGTCCTACAGTATAGGCCCGAAGGGACATTCATGACAGCCTCATACTAAAGGGCCACATGGTATAGCCTGCACTCCGTTCTCTATTTGAAATAAGTCAGCGCAACACAACTTACCTGAAGCATTTTTCATCTTCCTATTTTCTACAAGTATATGGAACAACTGCCCATCAGAAATGGCCCCAATCTCATCTTGAAAGAGTAAGGCCGAAGTCAATGGAAAAGACGCAATGGACTATATTAATGAATAAAAAAGGCGAAGTTAGACTCCCTATCTCTCTAGCCGCCGAGATTGTTGATTGCAATTCAGTTAGGGCATGCCTCAGAGACTAGAGCAGAACACAAACAATGCAAAAGAGGCAAACAAGTCAGCTCATCCACACAAACAGTGCAAACCTCGTCTTGTACATTAAACACGCCACCTTTCTTACTAATTCTACACATTAAGTTGGGTTAACACAAGTATTTGACTGACTGTTGGGATTTTTTAAAGAGAACACGAGAACGTTCGCTGATTAATAATGTCTCAGATCGATGCTACATAGTTTGTAACGAGAATATCGTTGGGCTATGTATCGTGATAAATAGATCCATGTCTCGCGCGCCATTCACTAATGATAATGGTTTCACCAACATTTATCTCAAAGTGCAAGTACCTGTCTAGGCCTATAGCGCAAAGCATTAGTCCAGAAAGCAGTATTGAACAGCCGTTTGCAGAGACTTTACGTGGTGGGATTTCACAGAAACATCTCTCAGAATGTCCTCAATCCTCGCTTCAGACCCTATCCTCGTCAACATTGGCACCCACTCTCTGGCCCTTTACGCTCACGGCCAAGAGCCCAGCAACATCACAGAACCTGTCGTTCTGTTTATCTCGGGCGTTGCAAGCTCCAGCCTCAACTGGGCAGCTGTGGTGCGACTGCTCCCAGCTTCACTGCGAAGCTTCACTTATGACCGCTCTGGCTACCGCAACTCTGAGCTTTCGCCGCTCGAGCCTACAGCCGAGAACATTGCTCTGGAGCTTTCACTATTGATCAAGAATGCTCCTATTCAGAACCCTCTGATACTCGTGGGTCATTCCTGGGCTGGCGTGATTATTAGCGAGTTTATCGCTCTGACGGGGAATGGTCCTCACATCGCTGGACTGGTGCTCGTCGACGCCAATCATGAGACTGCGCCGCTGGTTCTGAACGTAAACGACCCAAACTTGCTAGCCATCGCAGACGGGGTTGACTTTTACGCTGGTATCGGCGTGGCGACTGAGCACAAGTTGACACAAGAAGAATGGGATGCCTTTCAAAGTGACCAATCTACAGAAAAGTACAAAGTGACTGCCTTCAAAGAGGATGAAGAGCAATATGAGCTAAGCTTTGAGACACTGCGGAAGAAGGAGTTGAGCAAAAAGCAGCCAATTGTCGGGAACAAACCGGTATATGTCATTGGCAGCTTGCGCAGTAGAGACTGGACTGGGTTGTACAATGCGGGAGTTGAACGAGGCAATGGCACCGAGGAACAAAGAAGTCATGTCAAAGACTTAATCAGGACGGCTGATGATAAGAGTGAGAGTCTCATGAAGGAGTGGTTGAAGATTTCAACCGTGAGCAAGCTGGTGTTTGCCCGCGAGAGTGGTCATTTCATCCAGTTGACTCAGCCGGAATTTGTTGTTGATGGAGTAAAATATGTCCTAGAAAACCTACAGGCACCTTAGTCGAACGAACCGCAATATACAAACTTAGATTTTCTTCAGTATTATGAGCGAAGCTACTAGTAGATATCGAACACTCAAATGTGAAGTCACTAGTCTCGAACTGAAAGATATGCATCTTGCTTGTGTATATTGAACGAACTGAAATCGTTCTGGCACATACGACCAATGTCCTAGTGGAAGTCACGTAGTCTTTCACGCGAATTCGGCCAGTTCTCAAATCGGATACTTCCTATGAAAACCATCATGTGACGCGTAGAAATTGGATATTGCCAATTCATTGGGATTCAGACCACGTCAACAACATTTGGGACAAAAGTCGTCTTCGTACAAAGAGACATTTGGGAGATAGCCGTGGGTTTACAGACTCATGATAGACGAGCCAGATACTTAAGTCTGCTGTGATCAAGGAAGCTAAAAAGTATACAGGAGCGCTATGCAGACAGCTAGAGATTAGCCGGAGTGAGAGCTCCCCTTTTTGTCATCGCGTTCTTCTGCTAAGACCACAATCAAACGAAGCGCATCTAAAAGAAGATGTTGACTCTAGTACATAAACAATTCTATTCCGGCCTTGACCCTAACACACCTCGATGCTATGAATACATCACTCCGAATGTAGTCACCAGCCGATTGATCAGTTGACATGAGTCAGAATAGACCTAAGCCTAGTATCTTACGAGTCAAAAACATTGCAAAATTGAGTACGGAGCATTTTATGTATGAACCTTCAATCTGAGCTGTCGCAGTACCGTACGCGTTCTCAAGCCACGTTGAATATTCCAAGGTCTAGACATCGGCATCTTCCTAGCTATATAGGATACAGGAGAATTTCCCCTTTGAACGTGTTCCTTCCGGAGCGATAATACTGTTTATACGCCCTTATGCAGAATGGTCGCCATCGTGTACGGAGCTACTTGGAGTTTCCCGAGTTAGCCCTAACTCCATCCGCCATAGTCCACTTTACCCCTGAACCCCTCCTACAATTGAGGACTTACAATTGGCTACCAACGTGCAATAGGATACTATAGTACTGAAGAAATGGCATATTATACCGTATACGGCAGTGATTTGCAACTGTTTTCTTTTTCATTCAATTTTGGGCCGTGGCAAATTCTCCGCACTAGATTGAGTCACTTACGTTAGTGTCAGCTTAGTTTTAAGATTCTAGGACCGTTCGTGAGAGGGGGGATCCCGGCTTGCTTGCTTGTTTCGTCGGTTGCTCAATCCCAACTTTGTGTTTTTGCATCCGACTGACTCGAGAGGCGGATAATTTAGGCGAGACTCTCCATGGAGAACCGTTGAGTCATTCAAGTAGAAATAATTCCATAGATGCGTACGTCAGCCGAGGGTTCATCGTTCGGCGTTCTCCATCCCGCGGTCAACAGTCCAAAGTCGGACCAGACAATGAGCTATCGACAGCCCTCCTATACAAGACGATGGTATAGTCCACGAACGCCGTTCGTTATCTGATAAACTTGGTGCCGGACAAGTTCAAGTACATAGTATAAACCACACCGGGCATAGTCTCCCTCCATACCTGTGGGCCGCGGCACGTTCTCCATAGCAGTTAGCCAGGTACAAACCTGCTTTAGAGTCACCGCTAGCGCCAGTTCATGTGGGCATTTGCATCCACATTTGCATGACTTTGACTGATTGACTCTATGGCCGGCGACTGATCTACGAAAAACATTCCCTTTTTCTGACTTCGGCAACGTTTAGCAGGAAAAAGCAATGATGTATCAACGGCTGACAAGCTGCAATGAAGGAGAGTCGAGGCTCGAGCCCTGGTTCATATCAACCTTATTCTGTTATCTTATATGCGTGTCGGCGTCGGGACGTTGAGAAACTACGTAAATATGAGGGGAAACAGGGTCTTTGTCTCGTTGTCTCTGCTGATCTTTTCTCTCTAAGTACCTGATCTTCCCTTTTTACCTCTGATCTGCTCTTCTTTTTACATGCATGAGGGAATCATAAAGTTTTCCATTAATACCCCGTCCTCTCATCTCATTGCATCTCATCGATCGATCAGATCTGTCAAATCCATACCGCTGGAGTCGATCACAACAGCGCGGCCAGACAGACAGACTGGTATGTCCTCCTGAAAGGCGACAGCAATGGCCGACGAGGTCTCCGTCGGCGCCACCCAGGGCATAATATGGGCCTTTGTTGTGGTCAGCACCATATTCACGGTGGCGAGATTATACACACGCCTCAAGATTGTGAATAAGATTGGATTGGATGATTATCTGATGGCTTTTTCATTGGTACTCCCTGCCCTCTCATTCTTTTGGTTTTCAATATGTTGACCTGCTATTCAAGGTATGCTGCCACCTTTTCGCCATCTTCGTCACAGTCTCAATCCGCTGGGGCATGGGCCAGCACACCTCCCTACTCAGCACAGAACAACGACGCAACGCACTGCTCTACAGCACCGCCTCTTTCACCCCGGGAATTCTCTCATTTACAATCCCGAAGCTCGGCGTGACGGCGTTGTTGATTCGAATCTTAAACCCAACGCGACGATTTACGATCTTTCTATGGATACTGGTCGGGTCGATAGATTTGATCAATTTTGGTTGCGTAATCATCCTATTCGCGCAATGTTCGCCGACGAGAGCGGTCTGGACGCCGGCGATACATGATGCGCCGGGTGTGAAGTGCTGGCATCCGGATGTGTTGGCTTATTATTCTATTGGGGCTGGAGGTACCTACACACTGTTCTTTCCTTTTTCCCTTGTATAAGAGAAAAGAAAACAAAAGAAAAAAAAGCGATGGTGAGAGATGGAAGCTGATTGAGGATAGCATTGTCTGCATTTTTGGATTTGTTCCTGGCCGTATACCCGGCCACGGTGCTGTATAGACTGCAGATGAACCGGAAGAAGAAGATTGGTTTGATGATAATTCTGGGCATGGGTATTTTGTATGCCCCCCTTCCTACCAGTTGACTCATGTACTGCTTGCGGATTATATGCTAATGAGATCAGTGCATGCGCAGTATCAATCTACAAAGCAACCCGCCTGACCGGCCTCGACGTTCTGACGGACTATACATGTACACCCCTCTCCATCTCCGAACGTTGCAAAGACTCCTTGCTAACATTGATATGTGACAGATACATCCTTCAGCGTCTTCCTCTGGACCAGCATCGAAGGCAACACAATCATAATAGCAGCCTGCATCCCGACCATCACACCCCTCCTCGAATCCATATTCGGAAACAACGTCTTCCGCGGCCGCTCAGCCGAACAATCATCCTACTACCGAAAGAAGGGACGGCGGAACTTGTTCGCACACCCACAACACAATAGACATAATGACAGTAAGGGGCCTATTATACCGCCTGCAGCATTGGTCAGGGATAGTGCCGCAGCACAACAGCCAAAAAGAAGTCGACAAGGCTCCGCGCAGCATCCACGATGGACGTCCTCGACACTGAACAGCAGAAGCAGCCGCGACTCCAACATGAAGAAGATCAAACAACTCTCGCCCACGTCACCGAGCTACTCAAACATGAAAAGTATCACGTCAAAGACAGACGTGGAATCACAGACCAGCATTCTCGACTACGACGACCACCATCTTGATGAGGACGAAGAAGACGAGATAGAAATGACACACATATCGCGCCACGACTCATTCACAATCCAGTATGAAACGGCCGATCCCAAAAATCGAAGCGAGCATAACGTCATTGAAGGCGGCACAATCGATAAACATGGACGGCCGCTGTCGATTTGGAGGAGGAGCTTTTCAAAGTATGGGTATCCTGGGTTGAGTGGGTATCACAATCACCACCAGCATCTCCGCAATAATAGTGATGAGAAAGGGGGATAGACCCAGGTCGTGAAACTGGTTAATGTGTATAACAAATGGAATATGTTGCGCTGTAAAGTCCAGTTGTTCATTGTAGTAAAACTGTGTAACAAGTAGGTAAACGTGTACATACACTCGAGTTAGTAGTCGATCATTAAACATAATTCATACATCAACAGCCACCATACAGCTAAACAGACTGAACGCCAACACCATGCAAACCCATCTAAGTAAAGAACAAACAAACAAACAAACAGACCGTAAATGCAAGTAACCACCTATGCCAGGCGAACAGTAGAGACAACGGTAAAAGAAAAGAGATTAAATAGGTCTAGCCTGATGCAACTCAAAATCAGGCATGTAATCGAACCACTCCGTCTCAGGATTGTATCTGTACGCCTTGAACTCGACTCCGTAAGGTTTCGGTTCGAGCATGTACAACACTCCGAGCGGGACATCGAGTCCGGCGACTTGATCGCGATCAAGGCCCAGGAAATAAGCGAGTAAAACGCGCGCGACGGAGCGGTGCGTCACCAGAAGGACGTGATCGATTGTGCGCTCCGTTTCGACGATGACTGTTCTCAAACGATTAATGACGTCCAGATATCCCTCTCCACCGGGACCAGGGTATCGGTATTCGAGTTTCTGTTTGCGACGACTTTCGTATTCTTCCGGAAATTTGGTCTTGATCTCGTCGTATGTTAAGCCCTCCATCTTGCCAGCATACAATTCGTCCAGCATGCGCATCTGCTTGATATCGTAATCGTCATCGTTGAAGTACGATGTAGTCTGAATGGCGCGTTTCATCATTGAAGACCACACACAGAAGTTTCTCGGTTTGTTGCTCTGTGTCCCGTACGACGGGTTGGGGGGTGTGCTGTCACCGGGGTGAGGCGGGAAGTGACTCGTCATGGCTTTCTGCGCTTGATATGCTTCCCATTTCTGGCGCTGGTCGTCAATGAATCTGGCGAGTGCTTGACCGTACTTGTGTCCGTTTTCACTCAGCTCAGAGTCGCCGCCAATCCGGCCGAGTTGGTTGTCGATACTTTCGCCGTGACGAGTAATCCAGATTTGGCGAGGCGACAGATTGAAATTCAGTAGGTAGTAGACTACTTGCGAGGATAGGAAACCGGTCGTTTGGTGTGCGACGACTTTTCGGCCTACGTCAATCATCTGCACGTATGCCATGTCGTTTTGTTCTTCGTACTCGCCGAGGGGGACGTAGGACTTTTCGTACAGGCCTACGCGCTTCTTGAAGTCTTCGAGCGCTTTGACGGGATCTTGAGTTCGGTAATCAGGTCCGGACAATTTCAAGCGCATATTCGATTCCAGCAGCACCGGATCGAGACAGCGACTTTCGAGAAACAGCACTCCTAATTCCGGGCCGGCTCGTTGACGAATGTGATCCATGATTGTCTTGCGACGCTCGAGTGTGCTGTTGGTTGCGTCTAGAATGCCGATACTACCGCCTTGGTCGAGAATATAATCGAGCAATTCATCTAACGTGGCCAGTGCAACTTGCTCGCGGAGCTGGACCGCCTCGCGGTTTTTAGGGTCGAAGAAAGCGGCCGACTGGTCGATAGACTCGCGCTTTAGTTCTGATTCTCGCTTCGATTCGACGTTTGTGTCGACCGTCAAGCTGCCTCTTGGCGACAGCGGCATCGGTCCCGGAGCATCGACATGTTGACCATTGACCAGAATCTCGGTAGGTGGTGATATCGACAGAGCTGGCGGCGGGAGCGCATCAGCTCTTTCAGGCGGCGACGGAGGCGATGCGGCAAACGTGGCTGCATTGACACTCATTCTGCGCACCGACTCGACGAGCTGTTGATCAATAGAGCTATTCGTTCTAGACTTGACATGCATCATTGTCGGGTCCGGACTGCCCGTACCAGCGGCGATACGCCGCCGCTCGCCCACATTGAATATGCGCGTGTCATGTTGCAGCCAATTCAGATATCGGGCGAGTTTCTTTGTGATGTAACTTTTGCCTCGAGCCGGCAAGCCGACCATGACAATGACCAGCTTGGAGCCGAGATCGCGCTCCGGAATGCGTCCATCGGGCGAGACTTTGGATCGTGTGAGGCCCGGGATGTCGAGAGTTGTAGCGCGGGGTTTAGGCGTTTGAGCCGTGGACGAGGTGGATGAAGTGGACGAGGTGGGAGTTTGTAGTTGCGCGCGTCTATATCGTCAGCAAGAGTGGACTCAACATTGCGGCTGAAAGGATGTTTGATGTTCAAGTATGCATGTGTAACAGCCGCGGGGTAAAAAAATTCTTCAAGGCGACATCATCTCGCAGTGTCGATCACAGATACGACAACACAATACTCGACATGCAAAATAATCCAACACATCAAAAAGAAAGAAAGAAAAGCAAATATCACGATAGTAACCTCGGATGACTTACATCTGCGGAGAATTCGGCGCGGTAGAAATCGGAGTGTCAGACAGGGCCATCCCGACTCCGTCCTTGGACAGGCGGCGCTGAGAGGTCAACTGCACAGGCTTGTGGGCTTCCGTATGCAGCTCGTTCCCTAGCGCTCGACCGATGACGGTTTTGGGCGGATTATAAGTAGAGCGTGGTATGCCGTTTGACAGTCCGTTCGGTATGCCGGTGGAAATTCCGTTGGGGGGTATTCTTTTTGCAATGTTCGGGTTGAGGTAGTTGCTGTATACGATGCCGTTGGAAGAGGTCGTGGATGATGTGGGCGACGAGGCAGACGACGATGACTGCGACTGCGACGGCTGGGACGGCGACGACGACGACTGTGAAGTTTGTTGGACAGGCTGGGAGCTTGGAGGCGGCGATGAAGAAGCGACGTCCATGATGGTCGATTCTGGAAATTGCGATAATATATAGTACTCGACTCAGTAAGGGCCCCTCAGCCAGCGAAAAAGCTGGCAGCAAGCACGCAGCTAGTTTCTGTGGTGGGTCCTGAGTAGCCTGTAGGCAAGAAAAGAATCAAGGCAGACGAAAGAAAGCAACGGATGGTGAGACAGCGCAGCGCTGGTAGTGGATAAGCGGCTAAAGGACAGAATGATCAGGTGAAGAAGGAATTATCTGATGGTCTGTCTGTGTCCGTAGTAGTGGGAGTAGTGCTGTGAAGTCGAGGCGATGACTCAAACCAGACAAGCAGCGGCGGGCGGCGTCACCACTTCGTCGCCTTTGCTTCGGTCCTGTAGCCGCTGAGCTCTTCAGTCAGCCAGGGACTTCAGCAATAATTATAATCTCACGGTACATTCGGGTCTCCGCCGGACTGCTTCACTCCGTCGATAGACAGTCGGAAATGAGGCGTTTGTCGCTTTATACTCTTGTCGCTGTACTGGTTTAGACTTGCATAGCACCGGATCTATGATCCCGTTCCCTTGAACTGTCAGCAGAGTATGTGATGTACCGAGTACCGGTTGGAACAGGAGGCCGTGTACTGTGTAGAGTACAGTATGATGGTAGTCAGGGAGGAATTGTTGAATTAAACCCAACGGTATTGATAGTTGAGATAGGTCAGCTTACTTTTAGGGTGTTAAGACTGCTAGGTTGGTCGATGAAGTCAGTCATCATTAACGTTTCTTTTCGTCAGTGTGGACCGCCCCCCCGTATACAATAAATAATGCTACCTACTCTGCCACTCAACATTTATATACACTATTTGCCTGTATTCTCAGAGGATGCAGCCGAAGAAAAGAAAATTCAATGCGCTGACTGTAATTTGGTGTAGGGACTAGTTAGCATATACTGCTGACAGAAAAACAAATAGTCTACAAAAAAACTCCGAGCACTCCGTTGTTGCCTCGTTCGCTGTGTGTTACTCTCGGGGGAGGATCTCCGCCGGAGCCAGCATACTTCCAACTTTCATTCTAGCTGAAGATCGAGACAACGTACAGACATGTCCCTGGACTCACAGCTTGACGGTGCACGCATACATCCCAAACGTGGCGCATCTGATATCGTCCGAATAACCTCCTTTCGCATATCATATAGCTTGGCACCGATGCAGGCCATGCCAAGTCATGTATCAACACCACACAATGGACGAAATGATCCCTTGCAGCCTGATCTAGATACCGCATATCTCGATCGGAGCGTATATCCGTTAAGTCCATTGTCGCACGATCTGTAACTGCTGGGTGGTTGCTGGTCGCCAAACATTTCATCAGATAAGAGACTGAAAGGGAGCATATCTCGGACACCGGCGCTTAGCCAGCACCTTGGCAGACATGTTTCCTCCCTTTCTTTCGATCTGTTTCAAGCATGCCAAGATCTCGTACGACATTCCGCCACGAATTGTATCACCTCTTCGCGACGATCAGCCAGGAGTCCTTGTAGCCAGCCGGCAAGCCAGGCCGAGAGACACGTCGGAATGGCTTGGCTGTCCTTCCTTCCACCGGGGCTGACTGAATATTGGAAAATGGTGGTTTCCGCTCTGCTTGGCGGGGAGGAAAGGGGTGTGATGACTGAAAGAGGTCGTAGAAAGTCTTGGCTCGAACTTGCTTTTGGCGGTCATGCGTGTCGCTCGATGATAGCGACGTTGCCAGGATGATGGCGCAGTACATCGTAGCAAGCCGATTCAATTTACCTTCTACCCAAATGTTACCCTCCAACATGAACCGGCCGCTTTACAGTTTCAGCGTCAACCCAATCAAACTCGCATACGCCGCCACACTCAACGCCGTCAGAAATACCACCGCATTTCCACTCGTCCTAAATTTGCGTCTATGGAGTCCGTCTTCGCCAATCTCCGAGAAAAACTGCCGGTTGCCTTGTTGCCTTCGAAAGACGCTGATTATCAACACACCCGTTCCATAGACCGCGAAGAGGGCGCCGATACCGTAAAACTCCGCCGTAAATACCTTCAGGACGATAAGCGCGAACGAAAATGAGGATAAGGCGGTGCGAACGTAGGCGCCTTCAAACGTGCGTTGGGCCGCGCGCACTTCGACCATTTCGTCGGAGGTGAGCACGGCGGAACGAGCGCGGTGTAGCCGCAGGTGATAGCGGTCTGCTGCGTGTCTCTGCATGCAATTAGATAGTGCGTTTTCATCAGGAATTCCGTACGGTGGATACTGACTTCAAACATAATTACTGCCTGCGTTTCGTCTCGATTGAGTTGTGAGGATGTGAGATTTGGGGAATGTATAGGTGCTGGGGAAAGTCACTTTGACTTAAGCGGGAACACCGTCATCTGACGGCACTAAGACTATTCTGACCAGCCCAACCTTGCGTGGATTAAGGTGATCGGTTTGTGCATGCCATACTCTTAGATTTGATCACGGCCATTCAGCCGGCGAGGTGTCATGTGCTTTCCTTGACCGGCGTCTTCCGCGAAACAATAGATACACGAGGAAGCGCACTGTCAGGAATATGTTCAACCCTGTCAAGACTTTAGATTGAGTTTACAGTATTGTTTCATTGTTAGAGCAATAACCTTCGGTGCAGTAGCAAGAAGTGTTAATAATGTTTCACTTTTACCTGAATATAGAAGTGAAGTAGATATGTCGTTCCATGGAGTCTCCATGGATCGGTAGCCCTCTCGTATGTACAGTCGCGTCATATGCTCGCACGCTCTAGATGCAAACGCAACGTATGAAAGAAAAGTTCAACGCCAGGGAGATACATTACTTCTCTATCAAGCCATGTCAGAGAGAATCCAAAGCTCAGAACGCCATGCCATGTCATTTAATCCAACCCGCCACCTATGCATGATTCAACAAATAACAAAATGTAAGTATGGCTGATTAGACACCGCCATAATCGCTACCACGATTCGCGTTATCGCCGAGTAGAGACTGCGTCTCTGCTGAATTGCTGCGAAGATACTTGTTCAAGTCTCCAGATGGGATCCACCCTCTCATCCATCCGCTCACGCGTCTCCATCGTTTGTGGCCGGGATCCGCTGGGTCATCCACCGTGACAAGTGGTTCGCCGCCCTGATCACCATATATCAAGAACTGTACGCCCATGAATGCATCCAGACTCAAAACGCCAGCCGCACCCAAGAAAAATGGTGTTGCGAGGGCGACCCATTCAGCTCGATCGTTGCCGTCTGCATCGGCCCATCCGCCTCCGCCATAAGCTGGGTAGTCGTACCATGCGTTGGGGTTGGTAAGCAGTGATGCAGAGTAGAAAAAGTTTCCGGAAAAGGCGGCCATAAACAACAAAGGCGAAAGACCAGATGTACTCTTGCGAACATAGTTTTTGTACAGTTGTGGAAGTCGTGATCCGAGATACAAAATAGTAGACATCCAAGACAGAATTCGACCAATGGTTTCAATGTCTATATCGTGAGGGTCCTTGATAGAGTCGAAGATTGAAGGTAAAGCAGAGTGGGCAGGAGATGCAGCGGTCGACGGGGTCGGAGATGCATTTGCCAGCACAGCACACAGCATCGAGGTCATGAGAACGGTTCTCGGCGAGACTCCCAGGGGCATACTCCCGGAAGGAAAACCGGTTCCACGAGCACGTTGATTTTCGAACTTCTCCGAGTATGATGGCGAGTAAAATCGGGGAGGAGAGTTTGCGTTCGATTTGAACAACCCCACGTCCTTTGGTTCCGAAGGACGTATTTTTTGTGTCGCGTTCACCATGTCCGTCGATCGGTTCTCCTCGCCAACACGAATACCATCATATATCGGAGCATGATCTTCATCAAAAGAGCCGCCGACACTATCCTTTCCTTTGTCTATCTTCTTCACGTGTGTATACCAATAATATTGTATGACGAGTACAACGTCCACGAAAACATAGTAGGAAGCGATTGTCACCTGCCATGTAGCCTGACGGGTGAACAGGGCACCGACCAAATTCGCCGTATCTCCCAGGCACCATTCAACGAGAAAAAACGCCGATAGTCCTGCCGTCGATTGTAATTTGTAATTTTTGTAAATCTGAGGGAGTTGCGCAAACAGCCACGAGACGATACTCAAACAACCAAGAAGCGACGATATCAGACCCAATTCATTAGAGATGCATATATGTAACGTAGACGAGAGGAATGCTAGGAAGTCGGACGAAGGTTCGCAGTGTTGTGGTAACGAGTATCCGGTGAGCGAGGGAGGCGGAGAAACAGCGGGGGATGACATCTCCGCGGTACCTGGCTCGGTTGTCAACGAACAACCGATCGGTAGGCGAGAGCTTTGTAGAGATTGAGTGATAGGAAGCAAAACTAGTGGACAGAACTAGCAGATGAATATATATATATATATATGTCCAAGGTCGAAGAATTGCCAGCTGACTATGAGTCAGTGCGATCTGTGGCAGTGAGATAAGGCGCGTGACTGCGTTATCGGGACGCAGGTTGCACTAGGCAGATAGCAGCGGAGTGCGGGTTAACCTTGAAATGTGGATCGATCACTATGGTGAGAATGAATCGACTAGCGACCTGGGACATCGAAGGACGAGAGAGAGAGAGAGAGGCAAAAAGTGTTTATATTCTAAAATAGAAAGGAAAGAAAGTGGATTGCAGCGAAGAGAAGGAGAGACCAAAGAAAGAGCAAAGTGAGGCGATGAGTTGTACTGCTCCTGATCAGGCAGGAGGGTCCTTCCGTCAGCCGCGATTTGCGAGATAAGATCCATTGATAAGCCAAGATCTCGCCGCTGATTCGTGCATTCTCGATCCTGTCGGTGCGCAGGGTCAGCCTGCTTGCCTGAGGCTCCACATGACTGGCCTTATTACCCCATCGTCTTCTGTCTCGTGATGATTATCCAGATACGACACTTATCTTCAATGAGATGATCAAATAGATATTGCTGCAATAAAGGTCCCGGGGTATCATTAACTGCCTTGTTACTACCATATGTCCCTCCCAATCACGATTATCAATACAGCCATACAACTCATTACTTCCCACGACACATAATGCAATCGATTTCCAGCACTCTCCCCGCCGAGGATGTCAAACGCATCACCCACGCCTCCGAACCCCTTGGCTTCTGTATCCGAAGACGACGTCGATGACGTCTTTGCACTTGTCGTTGTCGACGAGAGAATACTCGTCGGCGAAGTGGTCGTCGTTCCGGTAAATGAAAGGGTCAAATCTGTGATTGACGTTGCTAAAGATGACGTCGTGATCGACGATGGTATCGAGGTAGTCGCAGGAGCTGTCGTGGACAATATCGACGGCTGAGTCGTTCTTTCCTGCACCGCTGTCGTCGTCGTCGACGACGACGACGGCTGAATACTCATTATGCTCGTACTCGTAGTAGCCGTAGTCTTCGCATCCGTCTCAGTCGCAGTCGTCGAATCCGCCATGGTGGCAGTTTCTGTATCGCTACTCCCACAGAGTGCCGAAACGCCAAACCCAGCCAAAAATTCGCCCAACAATGTATTGCTGCTGACCCGGGCCTCCGCGCAAGCAACCAGAACTTCGGCGCTGATGATATTCACACCAGCGAGGCAATTCCGTGAGCAATCATCGGAAGTCGTAAAATCCTTTTTGGTGCAACCGGGGATATCTTCTTGCCAGACACTTTCGCAGGCGTCTGAGAAGCCTTGGATTTGTTGAAATTGTGACAGACTGATTGACGCGACATGCCGGGATAGTAGTAAAAGTGTCAGTTGCAGCGATAGTATGGTCGTAAACGTCTGCCGGACGATCATGTTGTCTCCTTTCCCCCGCTCGTTAGGTTAAATTGCCAGAATTCCGTTTAGTAGACACAGTACAATGATGTCGGGATAGACAGCACAGGCCTATAAAGAAGATAGAAAGAGTGTTGAGCGCAGCCTTGGCCGAAACGGGGGTGGAATGGTCAACTGCGACAGACTGTGTTTGAGACGTCCTGATTAGGGCTTATGACGAGGATGCTACGAGAATTCGGAGCGGTGAAACGGCAAAACGTCATCAAGCTCGAATCAATCGACTGAATATTCCAAGTCAATATGAGACTGGTCTCTTCCGAACACCGAAAATAACGGTCGAGTATGGAACTTTGGAGACGCAAGACCAGAAAAGATAGTGGGAGAGGTTGCTATCGACCAGCGACTTGCAAGAAAGAATGAGTGACTAGCGGATACGAACCGTGAACAAACAAATGGAAGAAGACGAAGAGATGCCAAAAGAGAACTCAAGAGACAATTAACTGCGGTGCGGTCAAGGATAGATATCATTCATGTTTCAGGTATTCGACGAGTCATGACGCCGAGCATACTGTATAGGTCAATAGCCGTCCAGCCACCAAGCCCTAACAGTCCGGAAAGATTGATTACTGAAATCCGGTAATGATGGCCAGGATTCCGTGCAAGATAAACAAAATACCTATTCGATCGTGTACCTTCTTGGTTCTGATACTTACATATGCAGTCAGAATACTATATGATTGGCCATGGCGATCGCAGAGCATACCCCTACTTCGCCACAGAGGTAACATTAATACCGAACTCCTTGCATCCAGCCCGTCTCACTATTTGGACCGCAACTACGGAAGACTCGGGAGTACTACGCAGCAACGTAAAGCACGAGCCAATGGTTTGTTCTGCATCCATCGATATCAATATAAGCCCCTAACGTCAGGACTAGCGGATTGTGAGACATCCAATGACGCAGGGTGGAAGGGGAAGCTGGGATTCATCTTCAAACTAGGGGGTTGACCCGCTGGCGAATCACGGTAGTGAGAGAGGCGCCCTGGCAGTGTCGCGTTTCGTGCCTAGGTTGGGGGATGAAGGATGTACAGTACTAATACGCTTGACTTGGAATCACAGTAGGCTAATCACAAATAATTCATATTCTATTATTATCATGGAGATGAAAGACAGGCGATTTTGGTCGCTTAATGAATACGTAACTAGCAGCAAAATTGTCCATGAATGATTAGGGCTAGCCGGCCGAAACCCTACCGCAGGTGTACACGAGGTACATACCAGACGAATATGATCGAGTACTCTGTCCCTAAAGACGGAAATGTAGATCACAATAAGTAAAGAACTCAGAAGAACATTACGTTTGAACACTGGAAACAATACCAAGTCATACCTCGTCACTCCACAAGACTCTTGGGCTTCACACATGATAGCGATAATTTACAGCTCCCAGGCGTAATTGACAGCTTCGGTATGTGCAACGTTTTTGCGTTTGAGACTTCCTTTCAGAAAAGACGCTGCCTTACCCAAACCAAAAACCTGTGTCCTCTACTCATATATCTTCAGATTCACTGTAAACGAATGTCTTGTTTCATGTCCCAATCTGACGACATTCCCAGGGACTAAGTTCTCGAAAAGTACTTGAGTTGTAACGCCGACTGGTAAAGCAATCTCTATTCACGTGAACAAAACGTGCGGACATCGTCGGTTGCTTTTTTGGTGGATGGCAACATCGCTTTGGGCAGGTCAATGTTTCCGTCAATGCTTCCGTTGTTAGACAGCATGGCTGGATCATTTCTATATGTATAATTGACATCTATAGAGGTGGGGCCGCTGTCAGAGGTGCGGTGACCGCAAATCGTAGATTCTACGAGGTCATAAACGTTCTCTGTTCACCTTTCGCTGTCGAAAAGCTGGTAAAAACGATCACTAGCCTTGTCCGAGTCCCAGCTATCATATCTGAATTGTCGTTCGCGACAAAAAAATGTCGTAGGGCACGTAATCAGCATCCATGGATGCTGGACCTGAGACCAAACGAACGATTCTGCAAGGTTTGGCGTCTCTAAAATGAATTATATATAAAGCTAGACTCTTCACATTCGCTGAATAATAGTCGCAAAGAGTGTAGCGGTGAGGACAAAAGTAAATCATTCAAGAAGTAGCTGAACCAAATATACTGTCAACCATCAACGACGGTGGATGCCTCGTGAATTGGTTGGGCTATGTCCCATTTCATAACTCAATCTTCAGACGTTAGTTGAGGCATTTCATGGATAGTGCCGGCATGTCTTGCCGAGGACTATCGAGTTTCGATAATTGTGTTTCTCAGCCACGCAAACTTGGAATAATTTTTGATCGAAGCTTGGCACTCCCCGTCTCGTATCTGCATCTTTCTCAACGTCTCCAAGCATCCCGGAGTCCGCTCAGACGGTGGTTTCAGCAACTTTGTTGGCAGACATGTTGTGATAACACCAGTTGATGAGTGTCAGTCAATGCCCGGTTGTTCTTTTGCCACTCAGGGAATGCCCCTAGTCAAACATTGGCCGGTAGGGCTCCATATGTACATTCGACTATAAGGACGGCTTTCACCTGCTTGCCGGAGCCCTCCCACTTGTCTGACTGCTGCCCAAAACCGCCGCCAGTACATCCGTGATGTCAATGGAGGTGAAGCTGGAAAGAAACAGCATAGCCACTTTATCCTCGGATATCTTCGCACTTCATTTAAGGCCAGATGACAAGCGCACAGAGATCCTGCGGTCCGAGTCATGCCCCGTTGTACATCTCGATTAGCGGAGAGTATCTTGCAACAAAGGAATGTATATACGGATGGCCATCACATCGGTGTTTGATTGAATGCAGCACTTTTTTCGCTTCAAACCGCTGACTGTGTATATACTCGAATTTCTCGCATTTTACCCAAAATAGGATCTTGCGCGGCGGCAGGAATCCGCATATTGATCATACGTCGAAGAGGGAAATGAGAAACCAGGAGCATCGTGGGACCCTGCGCGCATGCCAGACTATCAATTCATGTTTGACGGTAAATGTAGCACGTCGAGATGGGATAGAGAGTGACGAGTGATCTTAATAGAAAGAATACATATGAGGAGAAGAAGGCATATTCAAGTCCAATACCGCCTGATTATATAGGGGATAAGATATAAAAATAGAGGAAAACGACAAGATGAATCGGAGGGGAAGAAGTCCCCTATTTATGTCTGCTTCAGTAAAGGAACTGATGACAAAACTCTGTAGACGGCATTGCCCGGTGATTTGCAGTCAACAGGCGTCTACCACCGAAAGAAAAATAAAAAAATTGGGCAATGTCAAAGAAGGACTTGGAGCAATGATGCCCGAACAAATGACAGCAGACAAAGATTGAAAGGCGAATAATGAAGTTATATCCCTGCGGTGTCAAATAGAGCATATCGGTGATGTGCATCATTGGAATGTCCGGTGGTTGCCTGAAAACATGTAATGGAAGAAATTGTCTGGAGCTTTCTATACTATGTACGCAGAGTGTGAGGAGAAGAAATACATTGATATGACTGGTCATATGTTCATTGAGTTCTTTTTGTTGATCTATGATACGTACCAACAGCGAGATAATGCTATTATACATGGCGTTTGATATATCCACAAATGATAGTGATATGCATACCGTATTTGCAAGTGTAATTCTGCTACTCGAAGGCTCCACTCAAGCACTGCCCTGCAGCTTGAAAATAGGCTCTAGTGTAGTGGAATTCATCAGGAAATCAACTACTCCAGGATATCCCTTACGACGCGCCTCGTCCAAGGCCACTTTGTACTGTATAATAGGTCAGTGAATGGTCTAATCAAACTATGAGTATTGTGGAGCTTACCTTGAATCCAAAGTTCAAAAGAAGTGCTGCAGCGAGACCGATGCAGACGACAAGCGGCCCAAACATGTTGTCGAGGTCCTTGCCACTACGCTGCCGAATCAACCGTGCTCGCTTCTCATGCATATACCAGCCCCAGACGGACGCAAAGACGGCAAAGAATGTGTAGATGATAGCCAAAGCTTGTGCAACGATGTTGTCAATGCCTGCAGCGTTGTATAGAGCCAATGATAGCGAGGCGAGGAGGATGCTGACGTGCTGCCACTTGATGAAGGTTCGCTGGTTGGCTAGCCACACCTTGGACTCGACACGGACTGGCCCCGTATCCTTGATCCAGACTTCAGGAGCTGAAACGCCCGGAGGAAGTCTAGCAGTTCCCCGATGTGCCTGTGCATATCGAGACATGGAGAAGGATGGGAATAATGTTCCGAGGTAAGAGGAGCTCGTTGCCCCTTCTTGACTCTCCGCAGGCTGAGTGGGTGTCGCCTCTGGAGCTGGAAATTCTGTTGCGCGGGGTATGTCTCTGGCGGTGATTGACTTCGAAGTGCGTTCGACAACCGGCGATGTGCCGCTCATCATTGTTGATCTTCCGGGGGAGGATCCTCTGCCTGCGCCCATGCGCGATATTGGGGACCCCATCATCGTATGTAGCGGGCTAGCTTTTGTGCCTAAAAAGCTGCCAACGACAAATTCTTCCTCCGCACGCTGTGCCTCTCGCTGCTGCTCCTGTTGGAAGGCTGTTTCAGGGTCTTGACGGATGTCATTCTCGAGCTCGCCAAGCCAGAATGGCAGAGAGTTGATATGGTCTTCAAACAGCTGTGCCACTCCATGAACGAATTTTGAGAATCGCGGAGCTTCTTTCACGAGATGTGACACCATCAAGTCATGCAACCATTCTATATGACGAGCACCATTACGCAGCTTGATCTCTAACAAAGCATGAGGAAAGCGTACGATTTCGCCCTTGTTAATCGAGTTGAATGGATACTGCATTGCTAGATCATCGATATCCCTGCGATGCCAGTCTTCGGGGTCACGGCATGGTCGTTGAGGATCTAGAGCGTCCTCTCTAATGAGTGCTAAGTTGGTATCGAGTGATATTCTGATGCGATCGTCTCCGGGAATCTGGAATGCAGTTCTGGTATAATTTGCGCGAACCATGGGCTGCAATTCGTTTTCCTTGATGAAAGACTGAAGTTCTTCCACCTCCTCTTTCAAAGCTTTTGCTTCTTGGGACTCGCCTTGGGCTCTATCTTCAAGACGATTTACCTTTTTCTCAAATTTGTATTCACCTTTGAGGAATTCCTGGACGTGCTTCTCCTTTAGTTGCAGTCGTACTTCGCGGCTGCGGTCTTCTCCTACAATCTTCTTCTCAAGATAGATTGCCGGAGCCTCGTTCAGATCTCCGGACCAACGAAGCCTTAAAGATCCGGCCTCTGTAGCGCGGGTAACCTTCTGGTTGTAGAGGTCAAAAGATGCATTATCAAAGTACAATGATGTGATCGTTGGATCTTTTTGCAAGACATCGAGTTCTTTGGAAGTTGTGGGATTGTACAGTAATACAGGTAGTCGCCGCAGAATATGAGTCTTGACCTCCACAACGTTGTCAGTATGCACCCAGAACTTATACGACACGTAGGCATCATGGCCTAAATGATTGTCGCCGCTCGTTTCCTGATTTTCTGAGATTTCAAGACCAAGAATCTGGCGTGTAAAAGTGTACATTGCAGACAATCTGTGCAAAAGAGGAGAATAATCCTCTGAGTTGAAAGACAACTGAGATAATCGGACCTGAAGAAGCGGTCGAATGCGATAGCGTGCACCACGCTTACGGTCATGTTTCTTTGCCGCCTTGAGGAAGCCGGAAAAATTGATCCTGCTATATTTCTCCAACTCGCTTACCTCCTTGGTAATTTGGTCCAATTCTCCCACCATTTCATTCGCGATTTCTTTCCTCTTCTCGCTGAGCTCATCTTTATCACCGGTAGACTTCCTAGCGAGAGGCATAAGCTTAGCCTCACAGGCATTGGTACGGTCCCGCAGTTGCTGAGACATTTCTGACTGAAAGGCATTGACCTTGTCCAACTGGACATTGATTAGTTCCTGCACGAATGATTCCTCGTCGTTCTCGGTCCATGGCTGTGGTTCTGAGTCGCTGTCATCTCCCTCAAGCTCGCGTTCCCGTAGAAGGCCCTTGAGCTTTGCGTAGTCGATGTATTTTCCCTCCCATGGCGGGTATATCGCAGCTTTGAGCGTTTTCCCGAAACGCATGGTGATATCTAGACCGTAGATAGATTCCTTAGAGCGTGTCTTGCTTTAATTCTCACCAATTGGCCCCGAGACGGTCAGGAACAATTCGATGGTTGAGATGTCAGTGGATTGATCCTAGGAGCGAATTGGAGAGAATTACAGAGCGAGAAAGCTCTTCAAGAAGAGACGAAGAGAGAAGGAAAGAAAGCTCCGCAATCGTCATGGAATACCTTCCATTGGCGGGGCACGTGCCTCCGACAAAGCCAATTTATGGACGGGAGCGGTTCGAGCTTGTGATTGGCTGCTGACAGAGCTTCCGTCTTGAAACAAACAGTGCAAACACCGATAGCGCGGCCTAGCTAATTGGATCGGTGTGATCAGCTTTCTCGTCGTCATCACCACATTAGCATCTTCAGACTGTTCAATATAATCATATAAAGTCTTATCAGGAAAAAATAACCACAGAGGTTCCAATCATTTGTTGTATACTTGATCATTAGCTCAATGTCCGTTCTTCACCCCTATTCTGCGAACTGGTAGCGTTTGCCGAGGTTACACAAGTACACGGGGATGACCCCAAAATATCATAGCAATGGCATCTACTACAGCTACGACAGCATCGGCCAACCTAGTCAAATTATTCCATGATGCGCTTCTCAACGTTCACGAGAATCCCTGTCCGCAGGTACCGAATCCACCGGACTGCAAGAAACGTGCGTCAGTAGCCGTTATCCTTCGAGTCCGGCCCCAATATAACCACCTGCCACAATCTCCTGTCACAGTGACTGATAAGACAGCTTCAACACCTCAACAATTGAGTGACTTTTTTGCCCAGAATTGGGTGCAACACGGAGACCCGGAACTACTGTTCATCAAACGAGCATCGAGAGTTGGCGACCGATGGACCGGACATGTAGCGTTACCCGGTGGAAAACGAGATCCCGAGGATGAAGACGACAAGGCGGCCGCTGTAAGAGAAGCGCAGGAAGAGGTTGGCTTGGACTTGACGACTGAGGATTTGATATATATTGGCAATCTGCCTGAGCGTGTGGTGACCACTTCATTTGGCAGTGTTCCGTAAGCGGACGGAACATCTACACGGACCTCCATAGCAAGCTAACGTATGGTCAACAGGTTAATGGTCTTGTGCCCATTTATTTTTCTCTTAACATCCAACAACGCACCCACCCTCACCCTTCAGCCTACAGAGGTAGCTTCGACGCATTGGGTTTCATTGAGAGCGTTATTATCGCCGTCTCTGCGATCTGTCGAGTACGTGAACGTTTCAGCGCGCTATGCCAAACAAAACGGTTTGATAAGATGGGGATCGTCGCGCTGGATGACAGGGATGATGGAATTTTCAGCTCTTAGACTCCTACCCACCGAAAGTTTATTCTCCAGTACCACTCCGGGCTTTCTGCCGGATGAGACGCATCAGGAAAAACCGTCCTTCTTACAGAGACTGAAACCTTGGGCTGTGCGACAAGCGCCGTACGGCGAAAAGAATCGTGAACTACTCCTATGGGGTCTGACTCTGGGTGTCTTAGCAGATTTCCTGGATTTGCTGCCTCCACATAACGCTATTGACCTCTGGAACCATCCTACATTTACTGCTCCTGATTTGAGGCTTATAGTATCGCTTCTCACATACTCAATCCGCAAGAGGAATGCGACAAAGGTTAAAGCTGCTCGACGGCCCAGTCAAACCGCGGCAGATGACTCGACTATGGCGCTATCTGTTGAGGATGAGGGCGAGCAGAGTCTCAATGCTGCAAGCAAAGATGGAACAACGGTATCTGGTCATGAGCATGCGACTGCTATTTTATTGCAGGGCTACTATGACCGTCTCCGGCTGTCGCTGGGTGTATTCGCCGTATGGCGGCTAGGTCTGGCTTCGGTTGGATCTTATTATATATGGCAGGCGCTACGACGACCTTGAGATTTTAGGTACTAGTTGCATGATCAATGAGAAGATAACAGAACATAAACGCATATATACGCTGTGAAATTCCGACACCAGACTGTCTTATTTCCTTAGCAGATTCCACAGCCTTGGACACTCATACTACTCTCTCATTCACCAATTGGCCCTGCAAGTGTTACCTTGGTCAGCTGCTTGGGGTCTCAAGCCATGAACCAGTTGACAGCCTAGCTTGCGGGATTCCGAGATGAATGTCAACAATTTTCGCATACGACATGTACCGACTATCATTGCGACCTAGGAGACCCTTATCCTTCATCAACTCGTTCTCTTTGAAAGGACAACAGGCTCATGGCGCATTTGAGGACTGAGTCCTTTTTAAGTCTACCAAGCAAGTCCCGAATTCCGCAGGGGACTTCTACGTCGCCTTGATACGCCACCTAACGCATCCTAGCCTACATTCTATGATTCGCGGATCGTCGGTGAAGACACATCTGACAGGCTTGCTAGTACGTAGTTATATCAAAAACCTAGCCTATGTTAGTTGGCTCTGTCTACTACGTAGGTTGATTTAGTAGTAATGGGCTGTCCAACGAATAGAGTCGCTGATTGGCTAAAACAGCTCGAGCTACCCCACACTTTCTTACCTTTGATAAACAATCAAATCGCAACATCAACATCAACACCAGCGACAACTGTTGAATTGACCCCAAATCGCGCTGGCCCCCGTACCTATCACGAAAATCCGTGTGTACAGGGCTTTCATGCCGAGTTCCCAAATTTCCTTGATACTGTCAGCTTCAACGTGAAAAGATGGTTGCCACTCAAAAGCTATACCCTCGCGGTACCGTGAAGCGCATTGTCAAAGCCCATGCCGGTCGCAACATTAGCAAAAACGCAGACGTTCTGGTGCGGTATTTCCCAAGTTGTCGCGACATTTGGATCTATGAACTGCCTTGAAGCTAATTGTATGATAGATATTCCTGGACTATATGCTGTTCATGCAAGAGTACGCCCATCCACCGATCACATCAGCTTTCCTCGTTGTGCATTGCTCTAACATACTTTAAACGACCAATAGACTCATGCGCGAAGCATCAATCCGATCACGCAAAGCAGGCGAAAAAGGTATTTCGGCGAGAAACATACGCAGAGTCACGGAGGTCAGTATGCTCGTCCCTTCTTTTGTTTCTCTTGTTCCAGGGCCGATCTAGACAGTATTGACTGACTTGGGGATTATTCAATAGGTAACTCTCCGCAAGATGAAAGGATAGGGTCGATCCTTTGTCGGTTCGATTGCTTGCGTGTTACATTAGCGGGTCGGGCGTTTGGCAGGCGTACATGTTTATATGGCATGGTTCGGCGTTCATATTTGAGGGTGTGCCTGAGCCTTTTAGGTCATATTCCGAAAGACTTATGTGGAATTAATTGTATGATCGTGATCGCGTTAGATTTACGGTCCACTGCCCGTGTGGAGGAGATCGCTGCTTCAAATGCCACCATACAGTTTCAAAAGATGCGATCGTCAATACTCAAATTGAAGTGATTGAAATGTAGAAGTAGGAGTAATTACATATGTAGGTAGTTAACCAGGTTGTGAGGCTGAAAGGGCAACCCGCCGAGTACGGAGAGGCAGACGGGGCAAGCGCCAACCGCTTCCATTGACTTCTTCTGCTCGTCACCCCCATCGCCGACTTCTGATCCTGTCTTCTCCTTTCTGACCTCTTTTCGTCAATCCATTCTCCTTATCTTAATTTCACATTCTCTCACCGATCTTACCCACTCAGCAATTCCATCCCACCACGCGCTCAACCCACCGTCTGCCGTGCTCAACAACTCGTCAACGTCACAGGCTGCACACGACACTTCTCCACACCTCGACACAGTCACCATGTCTGCCGTAATCAACAACAATCTCCCCACACAGAGCGAGACCAAGTCCTCGAAGAAGAAGCGTGCCAAGAACGAGATTTCTGCAAATGTCTCTGTTTCTGAAGCCACGCCTTCGAACCCCGATATTGACGCCAAAGCGGAGTCTATTGTCAATGGCGTCAATGGCCTTGAGGATGAGACTGGGATAATCAAGGAGCTTCAACGGTATGCAGTCGACCGTATGTACATGTGAATGAGTACGATCACTGATTACTTGTGTTATAGTAACCTGCGCAATGCAAACAAGAAACTCGTCAGTGACTCATTCAGTCTACCCGAAGGAATTAAGCTGACTTGTTCGTCTACAGAATGCCACAGCCAAAGTCGACAGCATCATTGCAGAGCACCCAGGCAAATCCCTCGATCAACTCATCGCTGAAAAGAAGATCAATGCCGATCAGAAAGCCCAAGCCCTAAAGAAACCGGCACTCCAAGCACAGGTTGCACAGATCGAGGAGCAAATCACTCAGTACAAGCAGTTTGCCGCACATTACGAGGAGCGCCTTGTCAGCCAGAAGACTTCTTTGGATGTCGCACATAGACAGGAACTTGACTCTGTTCGCGAAAAGGCTGTGACAGAGGCCAAAGAGATTCAAGAGACAACTGTTCGTGCGCAATTGTTGACATTGAGCCAGTTCTTGCGTTCTGCCGCTTCTTTCAGACGTGCAGGTGATGCAGAGTCCCCTGAAAGCCAGGCTTTTGAAGGCGTCTTGCTACAGGTCTATGGTGGTAACCAGGATGCTGTGGAGTCCATGCTCAAGCTGATCAATGGCGCTGATGACAAGGTTACTGGAGTTGACGGTCAAGTTTTGGACGTGTCATGTACGTCAAAATCAATTTTTCATCCTTTCAATTTAATGCTAATGAGATAATAGACGCTAAAGTCAAAGGACTTTCCGAGGACCAGGCCGCTCCAGCTCCCGAAGCAACCGTTGAAGAGACACCCGCTGCCGATTCCGCCGTGACCGATCCAACGATCGCCAACGCCGGCCTCACTGAGCTTCAGGATACAACCGTGTCTGCCGCCGTGGAAACGAACCGGGCAGCCCAAGCTACTGAGCCAGTTGTCGCCCCAACTCAGACTTCGGCGGGGGATGGAGCCAATTTGATGGCAGAGTCTAGCTGGGAGCCCCAGGCTTCTGGTACTTTGACCGCTGACGAGTGGGTTGAGGTCGCACATCCGGCCGAGGGCGAGGCTGAGTCACCATCAACCGCAGCCGTAGCTCAAGGCTCTACTAGCTGGGCAGAAGACATCCCTACTGGTGCCGCCCCGGCCGAAGGTGACGGATTTGAGCAGGTGGTACACCACCAGCGACAGGGCAGTGTGCGCGGACGTGGGGGTCGCGGTCGTGGCCGTGGCGATGGACACCGAGGTCGCGGTGGACGAGGCGAGTTCCGTGGCCGAGGCCGTGGTGGCCGCGGTGGTGAGCGTGGTGGTGAGCGCGGTGATTTCAAGGGTGGACGCGGCCGTGGTGGACCTGCTGGCCAGCAGGGCAATCGCCGGGAAGCTGTTGCAACCAATTAATACATCGACTGAACGAAAACTCCAATAATGCATGTTGCATATTTCACGATCTTCACTCTCGAGCCTCAAAGACGATTTCTTTCCATGGGGCATATTCATCACTTCGGTCGCACATAGGGTTATTTTCCGCCAGCTCGCTTCATCTCACTTCTTGTATGTCTTTATAACTCTCCTGGGATGGCTAGGCGTTGGTACGGTTGGTCGAATGGAACAAGTCGGAGGAGTGATGGGATGGGAATGCTCATGAGAGAAGAGAAAGTTCCTAGTCCTACCTGTTATTGCAACTCGGCACAGAAAAAAGTTACTAATGGTTGTCATGTCATTCAGCGTTGCATCATTTCCCTCGTTTTTCTGTCATCCTCGAATGATTCCCAGTTGCCTGCATTTATTTGTCTTTTTACGCTTTTTTTCAAAAAATTGGTCATGGCATGTTGTCGATTGACCGCAATATGTATTACTGGTACAGCATGTTTATCTCGAAGGGGCACTCGTCTCTGATGGTTACCGAGGTGGTCGGAAAGGATATAGCATGGGCGGGCTATCAGTGCTAGATATCGTTGCTGTGAGGATCAAGACTCAAAGAGGCAAATGAAGGAATGATTGATCGTGATATTCTCGTATCCGTCGTATCGCGACAGTAAGCGGAAGTACTACGTAGTAAACAATGACGTACTTCACCGACCGATTTGCACCGCCTCTTCCGCTAGCTCTTTCCACGTCCTTCCTACAAAGGCTACTCTATACCACAAAAAAAGATTAAGTCGTTCTGCGAACCATCAAAGCGCGAGCTTAGTTAGAGCTAAACATCCCACTGCTACCGAGCGTATCGACACTATCGAATACGCTAATACGCACTTGTGGAGAGATACGCAGGCACAATACGGGGTAAACGACGGATCAGGGACGGTCCTGTTTGCGAAGCTTGTCTCAGGCTGAGATAGCTATGACCCCTGCGGAGCACCTATGAAACAGCCAGCTGTTACAATATAAAGTCTCTCGGATTACCTGGTATTCGCGAACGCTTCCATTGACTTTGTTTTGACGAATTATATTAATTGCGCGGATACCGACTTCATCGAAAACGCATACAGCGGACATGGCATCTACACAACCTTCCCCGCCGGCGTCGTCGCGGGACCAAACACAGCGCAAAAAAGTGCTTCGCGTGATATTCATATCTTTACTCCTTGATCTGGTACATCTCCCCGTCTCCTGACCTACCGTATCAATTCTCTCAGCTAATCCTTGGAAAAGATATCATTCACATTCATCCTCCCACTCTTCCCGTCACTGCTCAACTTCTACCTCCACAAAGACCCTTCCCCCTCCTCACTCCTGAACCGCATATTCCACTATCTAAACGCCTACAAAAACTCATTCTCCAAACCTATTGATTCGCGGTACGACATTGTCCTGCTCGGCGGCGCACTAGGTTCGCTGTTCTCGTTTCTGCAGGCCCTCGCCGCGCCCGTTATAGGGCGGTTATCGGATCGACATGGCCGCCGCACTGCGCTGCTGTGGTCTATGATGGGCAACCTGGTTAGCGTCGCTTTATGGGTTGCTGCGACAGACTTCAAAACGTTCCTCGCGAGTCGGATTGTGGGCGGACTGAGTGAGGGGAACGTGCAGATGGCGAATGCAATTGCGACGGATATCAGCGATGAGGCACAGCGAGGCGCGACGATGGCGATGGTGGGCGCTTGTTTCTCGATTGCATTTACGTTTGGCCCGGCGCTGGGTGCGGCGTTGGCAAATGTAACGGTGATCAAAGAGAATCCGTATGCGACGGCGGCGGGGGTGTCGTTGGGGTTGATTTCGGTGGAGACGCTGTATTTATGGGCTTGTTTGCCGGAGACGCATCCTCGATTTGCTCAGAAGTCTGCTGAAAGGAATAGCGGTGCTGCTGTTGCGGCTGGCAATAAGAGCGCATCAACCGAGACAACCACGGAGAAGAAAGACCAGAAGGGAAGAGTGTATACCAACAACCCGGTTCTCCTGAACCTCGTGCATCTCTTGTTCCTCCTCCCTTTTTCAGGCATGGAATTTTCCCTGCCATTTTTGACTACCACTCTACTTGCTGGAAGCGACAGCAAAATGAACCCCTCCGCCGTCAACGGCCGCATCTTAGGGCTGGTAGGCCTGATCGCCTCTCTGCTTCAAGGAACGATGGTCCGCCGTCTTCCGCCTCTCCTGACTGTACGCATTGGCGTAGTCGCCTGCGCAATTGCCTTTTTTTCGTTGGCCAACATCTCTTCGTTGCGGGGACTGCAGATTTCAGCTTGCTTTCTGGCAGTCACCAGTGCCACAGTGGTCACTGGCTTGAATAGTCTGGGCAGTTTGGAAGCCGGACCGGGAGAGAGAGGGGTTGTGCTGGGAAAGCTACGAAGTTGGGGTCAGTTTGGACGCGCGCTAGGACCGGTCCTGTTCTGTACTTTCTTTTGGTGGGTTGGGAGGCAGGTTGCGTACACGGTGGGCGGAGTTGTGATGCTTGGTGTCGTGGGTATTGTGGTGCTGTTTTTGAGGGAGCCCATTCGGTCTTGAGCTGGGCTGTATGTATTTATGTATGTATAGATATGTTCTCGGTTGAGGCAAAAAAAAAAAACGACTTCGTTGCTTATGCAGGGTATAAACTAAGCTAAACAGAGAGGAGACCACACAAAATTGTAGGCTATAATACATTTGCATCACATGGGTCGATCTACCACCACATCCCGTCATCGTAACACAAGCTCTACCCTTTCACTTCCCCTCCACGATAAAAATTTCGCCTCGGATCATCCATATGATCATGAGGCAATCCCTGGGTAGCCAAAGCCGGAGCAGCAGCCTCACCAAGACTGCCCCTCGCCTTCCCCAACAACCAATCCGTTAGCGTCACAAATTTCGCCGTCCGATCCCATCCATCCGCTTGGTCCGCATGCTCAATCGTATGCGACGCAATACGCCCTTTTTCGTCGAATGCGAAAATAAATAAACCTTCGAAACGGCCTTCTTTGCCCGGTAGGAGGATCGGTGCGTCGCCGCCTAGGAGGGTTGAGAGGCTTTTATTTACCCCGGATTTTGATCCGGATATTGTGTTGTTGCTGGATGTATCCAGCTCCATGTTCGACGAAGCAGTAGATGACGCCGGGGCGCTATTCTGACTCGTCTTCCAGCGCACGACGAGTCTCTCCTCGCCACAGTTTGTCGCATATTGCTGGGAATCGGAATAATCGCCGCCCAAGACCGAATCAGCTCGTACCATACGCTCGCTCAAAATCTGGAGTTTGACGTTGCCTAGCAAGGGTAGACTGCTCCATGCCACGGGCACAGTCCAAAGTGCTGCTCGATACAATACGCGGCCTTTGACGGTTGGTAAGTGCGGATGCGTGGAGGGGAAGAGGTGAAGCGTGATTTGCGGAGAGAGAAGTTCCGACGGCAAAGGGTTGATTAAAATATTCGGTAGGAGTGGAGAGAGTCTTCGTAGTGCTATGAAGTCCACTTCGTTAGTGATGTGTACTTCTTGGTAGAAGGAGCAGACGTACTCTTGCCCAACCGCACAACCCGCTCATCGGGTGGTTTGTGATCTCCTCCGCCTAGTCCTTCAGCATCAGGAGTATCATATCTCACGTTGTGCCCTATTTGGTTGGAGACTCTGTTCTTGTATCTCTCGTCTTTTTTCCTGTTCCTGCCGTTCCTGCTGTTCGAGTGTAGTGTGATCGAAGCCGATCTTGAGAAGAAGATGGCGTCAACGTCGCGGCGGTCGTGGAGGCTTGCGAGTGGTTTGGGAGTTAGTTGACTAAAATATCGGCGATGCCAGCGGCATTGTTCTTTAAGTACGACATCGTATCGACGAAGACTTGATGTCTGAGAGGATGATGAATATTCATATGATTTGATGCCGGACGCAACTCGACGAGTAATAGTGGTAGCGTTTGTAGAGGCTGAAAAGAACGGCTTCGGCATCACGAAAGCCTTGATTGATGTACTAGCTCATTTGCTGCAGTGACAGAATCTGTTTGTCTGGTGATAAATGAAGTTGTTTTGACGGAGAATGTTATAAAGTCGTACGGTACAGGATGACGTTTGGGTGGCCCGCACCAGAAGCTCCATGCGCAGCCAATCAGAGCGGCCAATTAACAAGCATGCTTTATCTCTCTACATGACTTTACAACGAAGACAAAAGGTACAGTCATATATCATATTATCATACTCATACTCCAGGGACTAAGCCAGCTCGTCATCATCCTCTTCCATCCCCATAAGCCTCCTCTCTCCCAAATCCCGAATCTTATCCTCCAAAATCGATCGATTGTATCTCTGCGCAATCTTGACTGCCGCCTCAATCATCTTTCCGCTGCGGTCTTGTAACATACCTACCAGCTCCAGCGCTTTCATGCCTCTCTCTTCGCCTTCGCGGCATTCAACGGCCAGCATCTGAAGCAGGATCTTGTCGATCTCGATTTCTCGTCTTGCCAGCTCTGCGCGCTGATTGCGCGTCGCGTTGGTCGTTGAAATGAGGTCTTGGAAGAGACTATAAAACAGATTCTCGCGGACGAACGACTCCTCAAAGCGAGAGCCGTCGTTGCGGATGGTCTCCGACTCCTCATCGTCGTCTTCATTTGATTTTGATGGTTTCGTGGAAACCGGGATTTTAAAGTCGAATTCGCTAAGCAGTGGTCGAGGGAAGTACGGGTGAGTTTCACCTCCCTTGAGAATGATGCAATGGAATTTGTTCTGGGCGACAGCCACAGGCCAGTAAGTCTCTTCTTTGCGGCCTTTCGTCAATCGATCAAGCAGTTTGGTGTCCAGAAGAGGAACCCAGCGAGCTTGGCCTGGTGTCCGCCAGTGTTGCAGGATTAACAAGACGCCTTCAGAGTCGTATATGCAGGGGTCCTAGATTGTTAGCATATCCTCGATTTTTTGGATGGCATAGACTTACCCCGTTATCAGAAAAAAAGACATTTTTCAACTGTTCACCATCCGTTATTGCCACGATATCCTCATTCTGACAAATTTCATCTCGTTTGACGTTTTCGATGGAGTACGTTAACGCAGTGAACCCATTGTGCCCAATCGGACCATTGCCGATGGTCATGACATAGTCTCTCCATGCTGCACAAGTGATGGCTGGACTCTTCTGTCTGTAAACTCGGAAGGGCGTGCCATATAGTGTGTATATGCGGACGTAGTTTGCCGAAGTCAACACCACAATATAAGACTCGCTCAATGCGATTGCTATCTTCTTATCAGTTTTCTGTAGTCCCACGATTCGACCCGCGACTTGCTCACCTTTGACCGTTTCACCCGGAGGCAGCTGGGTGCGCCAATCCCCTCGCGTTGTCCATGTTTCATGAGGCCGATAGTATATCATCGCTGGACTGTCATCTGGAGGAGATGAAGAGCTGAATAGTGCCCCATTTTCGTCTACCAAAGTCAGTTCGTTTCATGAGTTACACACATCCAGTCAACATACTAAGACAGGCCATGTCGTATCGATAAGGATCCGTAAAATGGAAATTTCGGTGCATCTCGCTATCATAAAATTCGACTGTGACGGTGTTGTGAGTTTCCTGGTCGACTGTCCAAACCACTCCAGTCAAATTCAGACCTGCACCATTTAGTATTGAATGTAATCAAATGTCACCCGATGCACGTACATAAATAACGCCGGTTGCCCTTCCAAGGGGTACTTCCTGGCTGGAACGGCTCGTGCACAGTCGGTTCCCAATATGACGCCAGACGTTTCGGATCTCGACCTTCGGGGCCGTCTAAATGTCCATTTGTTCGTTTCCCATGTCCATTTATATCTTCAGCATATCCAGCACCATCATCATCTTCCACAAAATTATCGTCTTCATCCATACCGAGAATATCATCCAGAGAATCTGGTGACCCGCGTCTTCTAGGTCTTTCCGCATCATCAACCTTAGTTCTGCTGGGAATCTGCTTCCTTGCATTACCTGACGTTTCTCCTAATGGACCCGATCGGATAGAGAAAGATTCAAGTCGTTTTTCGAGAATAGACTGGTACTCTGCACCAACGAAGTTTTCGTAGATGTAAAGCTCGCCATCAGAGGTTGTGAAACACAGCAGATTGATAGAAGGATGCCACGAAAGATTGATCACGTTGCCGAAATCGTACCGTTTGAGGACATTTTGTGTACTCGTCTCCCAAAGCAGAATCTTGCCATCTGCACCCGCCGTAGCGAGCAGTGCACCGTTAGGCGACCACCCCAAAGCCGTGATATCACCATTGTGCGCACTAGTGAATGATTTCTGCGGACTCCAGTCCGACGTTGAAAATATAGCAACCTCCCGCGTAGCCTGTGCAGTCGCAAACGCCGTACCATCTGGATGCCAGACAACCCGCGACGTAGCCTCATCTTCCGGCTCAAGCCGTCGAATGGCACCGTCGATTTTGCGGACCAATTCCGGTTCTTCGGAGGCAAGCGAGTAAATGTATACTATTCCATCCGTGCAGGACACGGCGATGAAACGACCGCTGGGGTCAAAGGAGACGTGCTTTGAGCCTTTAGTTTGTTCGCGGAGGTATTTCACGTTTGTCATGTCGTCGACGTTGACGACTTTGACTGTGAGTTCACTATTCAGCGCTTTAGTATTGCTTATTGATTGGGGTGAGGAGAGCTTACTCGCTGGCAACAGCAACCCACTGCCCATCACTCGATATCGCAAGATCGCGAACAGGCAGCGCGCATCGTACAAGCAATTTGTCCATTTTGCCGGACTCGAGATCGTATCGCCAAACTGTGCCATCTTCGGCACCAATGACAAAACAATCATTCTGTCCGTCATCAGCACATATCCTCCAGAGTCATGATAGAGAGAAGATTTGTACCGTCGCCGTGATACCAAAATGTGCCTCGACACCTTCATCAATTGTCCTAGGCTCGCCGTCGTCGCCCACAGTGTAGATACGGATCGCCGAGTTGGATCCTGCGGTGATTATGTGTCGGCCATTTGGAGTATATGTGAGCACGGTGTTTCCGGGGGTATCTATCCACAAATTCGACCTGTTAGCAAGGCTTTTTCACGTTGTTTGGGAGACTGGTGAAGTGATCGGACATACGTGCTGGCCTGCCCCTCGGCCGCAATGTTGCGGAGCTCATGATGATTTGTATCTGTCAATTCGATCGAATATGGATTACTTCAGATCGGTGAGCCGTACTGACTGGATCTTAGTTCGTCAATTGTCGTTATTTTGTTGCATATTTGGACAAAATAGACCATGAATGACCATGCCGCATGCTGCTCCCTGGAGAGACGCGTTAATGGCGGAGACGCGTCGCGCCGCTGCTCCCTTAAGCCACTTTCGGCATGGGGATAGGGCTTAGGGCTTAGGGCTCAAAGTCTGGGTATTCGTTGAACGACTGTCACTGTCCATGTATTCGTCTTTACTTGACAATGAATTTCTTTTTATGCAACATTTTCTTCTCGTTGGAAGTACATTATGAAATCACTCCATTCGCAGTCAAAAAGTCAAAATCAGCCCCGTCCTCCGCCTGGTTCACAGATCGAATATATAACCCCCTATACCCACGCTGCGATTTCTTCTGATGTATACTTTGTGCAATCTTTTTCTTTCGCTCGGCAACCCTTTTCTCAATCTCTTCATCCGCAACCTCTAGATGCAGTCTCCTCTGCTCGACAACACAGGTAATAACATCCCCTGTTCGCACAATTCCAAATGGTGACTCTGGCAGCGCCGACTCCGGCGATATATGCAAAATTATCGTCCCCCCTGCCGTGCCAGACATCCTCCCATCAGAAAGTCGTAGCATATCCGTAACCCCCTGAGCACCGAGTTTGCGCGGTATAGGAATTAACCCAGCCTCTGGCATCCCAGGATTTCCCACAGGACCAATATTCTTCAGTACAAGCACCGAGTCCTTGGTAACGGTGAGATCAGGATCATCGATCCTCCTCGCCATATCGACCATGTCCTCAAACACCACGGCTGGACCAGAATGTTTCAGAAGTGACCGATCCTTGGACGCGGAGGCCTTCATGACAGCTCCATTCGGCGCAATATTTCCTTTGAGCACAACAAGCGACGACGACGGATGTAACGGATTGTCCAACGGTCTAATTACCTCCCTCGAATATGGGAAAGTTCTGAAGGACGATTCGTCCAAAACTTGGCCTAACGTCTTTCCTGATATCGTCATTGCATTTAAATGCAGCAAGGGTCGGAGAGTGTGTAGTAATGCCAACATACCGCCCGCATTATGGAAATCAGTCATGTAGTTCGCTCCACTTGGTTTGAGGTCTATCAACAACGGTGTCGTGCGGCCTATGTCGTCGAATGTCTGCAGCGTTATCTTTCCCTGAATCGTTGGATGCCGATTCGCGATTGCCAACAGATGCACGACGGCATTTGTGGAGCCGCCTACTGCTTGTAAGACCGTGATTGCATTCATAAATGATTCTTCGGAGAGGATTTCTTGAGGTGTGCGTTTTGCGAGTGCAACGGTAACAGCGTTGGAACCTGTTTCTTCGGCGATGCGGAGTCGTGCGGAGGATACGGCTGGTGCTGAGGCGCCTTTCAGGGGCATCATGCCCAGCGCAGCGGTTAGACAGGCCATTGTGCTTGCTGTGCCCATTACGCCGCATGTTCCTGACTTTGTACGTCGCGGTAGCTAATAAGCCATCAGACGAAGCGAAAGGGGAGGGAGAGGCCTACTGTAGGCGCCAACTCCTCATTGATGGCACTGATCTCCTCCACATCAATCGTCCCAGCTCTATACGCAACCCAATTATTCCTACAATCCGTACAGGCACCCAGCCTCTCTCCTTGATGGCTACCGGGCATCATCGGTCCTGTTATGAGAGGTAGCACAGGTTTATTGGCCGATATACCACCCATCAACTGCGCCGGCACCGTCTTATCGCATCCTATAAAATATTAGCTCTGAACATGCTCAACAATATTGATAAAAGGACCAAATTAAAGGTGGGACAGAACAAACCCCCAATCATAATACAAGCATCCATCGGCTGCGCGCGAATCATTTCCTCCGTATCCATACTCATCAAATTTCTCAGAAACATACTTGTCGGATGCGCAAACGATTCATGAAGCGTAATAGTCGGAAAGTCAATTGCTAAACCACCGGCCAATTGCACTCCCCTTCTGGTCGCATCAATAAGTTGGGGCACGTTCGCGTGGCAAGGGTTATAGCTTGAGTATGTATTTATTATGCCAATTAGAGGGCGAGAAAGGGCGGCGTCGGTGTATCCCAAGGCTTTGATGAAAACCTTGCGCAGGAATAAGGAGAAGTGCGCGTCGCCATAGGAGGTGAGGCCTTGACGGAGGCCGGTGGTTGCGGCGAGAGGGGCTGAGAGGTCGTAATCGTCACGGGGGTGGTTGTCGTTCTTGTAGTCGCGGTTTCTAGAGCGAGACATCTTTCTGTCTTTCTTGTTATGTTCTGGCCTTGTTGCTTCAGACATATAACATCTCAATTCCAGATTCTATCGGTAATTCTAGGTATGAGTAAAGAGCATGATGTCTGCACTTTACCCAATCATTAATCTAAAATACTCCGCAATTGCACAATCGAAGCGGAGTGAAGCACCTTCGGAAATAAGTCCGATTGTAGTTGTAGTTTGCTCTTTCGAGGCAATTAGGATCATATTTAAGAGGGGAAATCATGTATAATAAAAAGCAATCATTATTAAGTATCAATATATGACAAAGGAGATTAGCAGATAGGAAGCAGGTACAAATATCATACATACTCGCTATAACAATTGGTGAATCATATCTCGTCTTCGAAAGATAAACTGAAGTCACGCATCCGTCCAACTGATCATTACTGAGACAAACTTGGTATCAAAAAAACAGACTTACACATGCGAAAGCATGCCAATCAATCGCCTATAGGTTGGGAACAGTGGTGCTGTTGGCGTCAAAGGCGCGGTCGACTTCCTTTTTGAAAGTACCGTTGGTTGCAGATGGGTTAGTGGTCAAACCGTTGGTGGGCAAGTATGCCTGTCCGGTCGAGCCGCTAGCTGCGGCTCCAGTTGTTGAGACGCCATGGAAACCATTGATGCCACTGGCACCACCGGCACCGGCACCGGCACCAAAACTGTTAGCTCCGACTCCATCAACGCCGTCAGTCTGGGGCTTCTCCTGGAGACGGCTTTCGGCGGTGGTGTGAGGCTTGCGAGTCACTGCAGCAGGCTTGGGCAAGTTGCTAGTGGGTGAAGCAGCGCCCCAGTTGAAGACTGGTGACTGCCAGCGGTCGCCCTTAGCAGAAAGCTCCTTGTACTCAGTTGCCTTGTTGGTAACACCTCCAGGCAATTTGATATCCTTGAACATGGCATCCTGGTGAGTCATGGCCATTTGGACCTTAGTTCCGCGCTGGGCAATAGCTTCGGCTTGCTTCTTCTTTTCGGTTATGACTTGACGAGCAGCGTCGGCATAGCGGGCGAAGATGTTCTTTGCATTCTCAGGATCCTCACGGACAGCCTCCTGGGCACGCTGAGCCTCGGTCTGCACCTGGTAGGCAAATGCATCTGCCTTTTCAAAAGCCTCACGAATCTGGCTTTCCAATACCTTCTCAATGGCGGGACGGACAACGTTCAAAAGCATGGGTCGGAAGACGCTGAAAAGCACCTTGTGCTTGGACTTCTTGAGCTTAATGCTGAGGTTCTTGACGTTGACCTTAACACTCTCAACCTTGAAGACTTTGTTACGATCATTTTTCTGTGCCTTGGAAGCAGCAATCTTGAACCCAAAACCAGTACCGCCAAGAAGAATGTCCATGACACCCGTGTCTGTAAGGGAGGGAAAACCCTGCTTCTTCTTCAAGTAGTAGCTCACATCACGGAGATCGGCTTGAATGCCAGAGGCAGAAATCATGACCTTATGGTCATCAATGTTGCTAATCTTCTTACGTCCCCAGCGCCAGTAGTTATCAGTGCCAAGCTCGAAAACATTGGGCATCAAGTTATCACTTTCAACGATAAGATTTTCGATGACCTAGAAAGTCAGTCTGTGTCAATCCAGGCTCAGAATCCAAACGTACCATGTCAACAGCTGGGTCAGACACCTCAATGCGAGGAATAGGAATGTAGCTGACATTCTCAAAGATTTCAGGAAGAATGACATTGGTGATATCCTTGAGCAAATGAGGCTTGAATGTCGGTTTTCCGTACTGATCCTGTCCGAGATCCTTGAAAAGTTTCTCCATAGACTGACGGAAAGCCCTGTTCTGAGGATCTTCTTCGAATTGAGTGGCCAAGAACTTAGCCTCATCAGCAATACGGTCCGTGTGGCTTCTGTAGCGGTCTCGCAGCAAGAAGCGACCCTCGTCATAGAGTTTGTTCCACTGATTATTCGCCTCATCTTGCATGATGAAACCTTGCTCACGGAGGCATTTTCTACAATCGTTAGCCACTAAATATGGACGACGGAACGAAGCAAGATTTACCGGGTGTAAGTGTCGATATTTTTGAACCAATCCTTCAGACGTGGATCCTGGTCTGCATCGCGGTAGATCGTGTTGAGCGAGTCGAAGAAATCATCGGTCGATGTGCTGTTGGCAAATCGCTCGATCAAAGTCTTGAAACGCATCAGCATGTCCTTTTTACTACCCATGAATCCTACATACCCTCAAATTAGTTTCGGCTTTACGCAATATAGTGTTTTCTCTGGCACCTTTAGTAGCGGACGTTCCCTGCGAAGAGAGGTCTCTTCCATGTCCGGCGTAAGTCTCAGCTAGGCTCAAAAGTGTCTCGATGGCTTGTTGGTCTGTGATATCATTAGCATCTAGCCACGTAACGAAGTGCACTCATACGTACAATCAGAGTGGCCCTGGATCTCAACAATCATCTTCTTCAAACGCCAGACGACTTGTTCACGACGTTCTTGGGGCATCTTAGAGGCCAAGAAGTCCTTGGTGCGCTGGCTGTATTCAGAAGATACAGCTTGGGCTTGTTCCGTAACCTGTTGGGCTTGATCGCGATCTTCAGGCGCAACGTTCTGCTCTGCACGTTGCTGAAGGGTCTGCTTGGCAGCAGAAACACCAGCTCGAGCATCGATCTGAGAGACTGGAGCATCCTGTCGTCCACCAGTTGCCGAAGAGGTGGCGGCTTGGGCTGCCTCTTGAACATCTTGCTTGTTCTGGGACGTGTTCAGTACATGATCTTCTCGTGGTAATGTGACTATTTGACTTACACCAGGCTTGAAGCGGTTCGTCTGTTCTTTAAATTGCGCCTTCAGTGCCTCCTTGTCAGGCTTCTCGTGCCAGACATTCTCCTCGGCGGGCTGATCCATCCGAGCAAGAGCATCCTCATCCGGTCGAAGCTTGGTGGCTGCCTTGCTCGCAGCGTCGCCAGCAATGTCTCGTAGAAGAACGACAGCATCGCTCACTAATAGAAAAGCATTAGCAACCCGAATACCGAAGGTGTAGAAGTCAACATACACAACTTGCGGAATTCTCCGTTGGTGATCAAGAGCGTGCCCAAAGTTTTGAAACCCTCGGCAGCTCGGTCGGCATCTCCGCGAGCAGATTCCTTGCTGAGGGGACCAGTAATGCTCTGGAACTCTTCACCAGTGATCTGCTGGGCATCCCAAATGAACTCCTGTAGGAGTTCGCCGTCGTTCTTGGTAAGGAAGAGTAGCTTGGTCTTGTCAATGACGTCACGGAGATCCTTGACCAACGTTTGGCCGTCTTCAGACAATTCTTTTGAGGGAGAGGAAAGCCATTTCGATTTGATGGCGCTGTTCAGGGCGACATCACATTGCTTGTTCTAATAGTCGTTAGATCCGTCGCATACTCGGCTGTCGTCCATAATTGATGCTTACCGATGGTAATTTGCCGTTGGCAAATGCTATAATTAAGTGTTAGTTCCGCGAACAAGAATTCTTCCACCTCGTAATTGAATCAATACATACCACTGTAGATGCCGTATAGTTGCAGCTTTGTGCTGATGTCCTGTTGTTGTCAGCATTTACGCTCAGCTGAACGCCGGGATGTCTCAACTTACAGCGTCCCGCTGCTGGGGGTTCATGGGACGATTCACAGCAGATTTCTCTCCCATGATGGCGATTAATCAGATTATCAATGGGTCGAAACAATGATTCGAGATGAAAAAGCAGGCGCCAAAATTGAGTGATTATGAGATCAATGTGTCGCGATGGAATCGATATTGATCAACGCAACAGTTGTTATTAGGCGTACAATAGGCAAAATTTCGAGTGTTCGTAACTGGGGTATCACAATGAGGAATGGAATGGGAGCGAGAATGTTGGGGAAACAGGAAAGAGAAAAGAGCAACGGCGGGCGTGCCAGGGGGAGGAAGAGAGTCGCTTTATGAAGGGGGGCGGCGGTGGATTCGACGTTCCGACCAGTTACCTCATTTCGTGCTTCCAGGAAGGTACGCAGCCAGAAGCCAGAAGGAAGGAGGTACGTAGGTCGCATGTACATGTGGCAGGCGCGATGCACGATCAGGCAATTTAGGGTTCGCTGACGTCACGCTGTCGTGAGGGATGGAACGAGGCAGGAGCTCCCCCCAGCTCCTTCCCTCGTCCCCCTGTCCCCACTGCCAGCGAACCATCTGGCTTTCACATGATTTCAGACAGTTTCATACTAATTGCCATCGCGGATCTCTTATCCCATCCTATTTACTACTAGCTGCGTTACATAACGCCGGATCGATCTGCCTAGACCATCGGCTGGCCACGAACCTGTTTATTAGGCACTACGGACTATTTAGCTTACAAGCCACACAGCTTAAGTCAACATCTGGACCGATCGTCATCACAATCGGATTTATTCTTGCAGAGTCACTTTGACGTCAATTGATCGGTAGCATAAAACTCAAAATGTTTCGAGTCTGTCGACAGCTCATTGCCATTTCGACTATAGACTCGACTTTTCTCCAATGGGACAAATGTCCGTCTGATTGTCGATGATGTTGATGACGACGACGATGAGCGCCATGGCGAGTAGCTCGACAATTCTGTGCTTTCTTCTCGCCTTTAGCATCACAAAGGCAAGATAAGTGTCTGGCTTGCCGTACCCTTAGTCAACTTAGCCGATGGTGATCACTGTACTCATTGAATCATCGGCTGAAAAAAATCTGTAGATCATTACTTGTCCACGATAGGGCTCACGTGGTTCTTTCTGCTGAAGATTTCTCCATCGACCCCAATTTGGCATTTCAGTACACGGTGCAACGTACAGTCGCGCAGAGGCCTAACTTACAACTAGAGTATTCTCGAGCTTGCTCGATCGGTGTTGTGATGACGCTTAGTCAATGATGTAATCTCCGATAACAACAACCTAGTTCCAATACGGCTAGAAACAGCTATAAGTGGATCCCTTATGTCGATCTAGAGCGCGCCACTTAGCCCTAAGCCCTGGGAACTGGTTTTCTTTTCGATCAGCCCTAGCCCTAGCCCTGGCCATGAAGTTGTTCCAAATGAGTATATGTAGGGCTGCCACTAGGAGCACCTTTTGGCCACTGTTCGTTGTTCTGGGTGTGGAATCAGACAGTACATGAATGAACAAGCACGATCAATAAACGGACCACAAGCGTCTGGTATGCTGTTGTACAAATAGATGCAGGCTATTGCTTTTGCTTTCCATGGGGCGACGTTATCGAAACTCCTGTGCTTAGCTCTAAGCCCAACTGACACAAGTGCTCTGATAACCTTAGTCCTGAACTTATGGGGTCCGTCATCTGTGAGGTTTTTCTATAGTGGTGACGGATCTAGCCGGGAAGCTTAGAGCCCTAATCCTACGTGTAGCCTTATAACGTTTAGCATTATCGTACCTCATAGAGATTTCAAGACTGCTTATCTACCTAATCTATGACCAGAGGCTCCAACCTTGATTGTACATACACTTCCACGATTGGCACACAATCAGACATATGGCAGATGGTTATTAGCGAAACATAATAAAATCAGTTAAGCGGAACATAATCTTTAAAAGATACTGCTTTCTCTTCCCTTTCTCTATCTGGCCATCAAACAATTCAGTTCGCCTCAATTCAAGATGAAATCAAAAAACTTTCAACTTAACAACTTTCTCACCCTTAATTGGAAAAGAAGACAATCATGGTCCTCATACCAATCCTTTACAAGTACTCCAAGCTTTTGGAGAAAGCCTTCATGGGTCATCATGCACTAAGACAACTTAATGTGAAAAGATTACCAAGAATACCATTGATTTGATGGCTAATATAGTCCACAAAGCCTCAAATAACGTGAATTCCATGCCTCAATTTGATGCCAAGACATTATATTGCATGTTTGAATATATATATGAAGGATAATACGACGTTAACAAAGCAAGAAAGCACAAAGACGGTAATATTGAGCATGGTAATCTAATGAGCTACCCAATCAGTTCTCGATTAACATTATACAAGACTTATACAAACAGCTCATGGCCAGTGAGCTCGAAGCAGAACATGCGCGAGTACAAATCAGACATATGAAGGACGAAAGTGAAGAACAGGGACTCGTTCCAAAGAAAAGTCTCAGGTCCAAAAGAGACTGTTGAGAGACAGAATAGCTCTATTACTATTAGCAATTCGAGGTGATGTTGTCAACTTTACAGTAAGGAATAGTATAGGGATATTGACAGGAATCCGCCATACAGAGTTAGGCATACTAAATATCAGACTAGACAATCTTGACATTTTGCAGGGTATGCTAAAGATTATTTTGCGTCCTCTACACTAAATTGTGTGGTTCTTTTAATAAGGTTATTGTGAAGAATTCTGGCTTTCCAAGCCCTTCAAGCCCTTGTTCGCAAACGACGCCATCGGTCGACCTACAGCTATTCTTGAAATGTTTCCGCAACTATATACAGGATCTTGGCTACACGTTCTCACTTAGATGGAAAAGAACCTAAAGCTGCGCGAATTCTCTTTTTACGATGGGAATGTACCTCGAGCAAAAGAGACCGAAGACTCTAGCAGCAACTGATAGTGCAGGCATGGAAAGTTCCGACGCGACCACAGACTGATTGGCTGCGGCATTGGTGATTTGCAACGTAAAAAAATGCGAACAGAGTCGCAGAAGGGCTGAAGCCTCAATCAAAGGAGTAGTACTGGGGGCTTGAATATCCAACCTTGAGATCTGAATTCGATGAGGCACAGTATGCAGACCTCATCTCAACACAGTCTCGGGATGCAAAGAAAGATTACTCCTCTCATACGGAATCTGATTAGCTTTAGTCTGGGTCTTGCAATATCACGGTATGTTAGTAAATAGTGCATGGCTCCGCGTGTCAAGTTCTTTGATTTGTGATATTTCGGCACGGACTGTTCAAATACTGGACATCATTACCAATTGCGGACACTAAGAATCAGATCACTGGACAGTTTGAAGTTTGATAGATAGCAATGCGTGTAAAGACAAAAGAAGTCGGATGTTGACGATATAAGATACGATGTACATCACGTGCTCTATGGTGCAGCAAGCGGGGCCGCATACTATCGCGGGGGACCCATACAAGCTCAAGCTAATTAAATATATATTTCAACAGAGCTACGTACAGCGGTGACAACACGATGGAGTCTTTGTGAACCTATTGATATTAACCGTTTACCATGGCTGGTGCTAAGGGCAAGAAAAAGCAATCGCGCCTTGCCTTTGCCCCGATTCAAGAACCGCCGTCACCCCGTCGAACGAACGCTTCTCAATCAGCCTTTACGCCGTCCAAACTTCGATACACGAATCCATTTACAGGGAATGTTACCGTGAGGGGACAACTGCAATTAGAGGACTATGTAGGGAGATGGGGACATACCAATTCTGAGGGGATCAAAAAGAAATCGAAAGACGCCGGGCACCCTTCATCTGAGGTTGAAGTGAAGCGGAGTATGTCTGAACAAGTGCTTCTTTCCTCTCATATTATCTTACTGACACTGACTTCATGTGTCTGGAGACCTGACAGACAGTCCCCCAAATCAGAGTTTATCTCGATTAAAGTCTCTCCCCTACCACGATTCATCCGATGACGAAGTGATTCGACCCTCCAAACGACGACGTATTGGAATTGACACTGTGAACGACGATTCCAATCAAGATTCTCTATCCGAAGCTGACGACCTACGAAAGAAACACGCCACAGATAGCGACTCAGACATGGGGCGCCGTCTAACTAAGCAAACCCCGCGCGGACGGAGTCAACGACTTCTCGCAAGCCCACCAAGCGGAACCCAGGCACGCAGAAAACCCATGAAAGCGAACTTGTCAAACATAGGAGAACCAGAGGATAGCGATACGAGTGATTTAGCATCACCTGGAACCCATCGCAAGCATAGAGGTTCAAAACCTAAGCAGAAAGCCCCATCTTTTATCAAGCTTGATGATTCAGACACAGACTCAGATGTAGTTCTTACCATTGACAGGCGGAAGAAACGCAACCAAGATAATCTACCTAGTCATGGTCAGGCGGATGATGGTGAAGAATCGGACGATAACATCATCGCCCCTACTCCGTCGCGACGTGGCTTGAAAAAGTCACCTCAGAGACCCGGCACTGAAGATCTGCCAAAGACGCCAATGAAGTATTCTCAGCAGGATGAGCTTGATCTAGTGGAGGATTTGGAAGATCTTAGAGACACAGGTAAGAATTTTGAATCTACTGATTGCGAAAGCCTACTAACGCTACAATGAAGTCGTCCGAGAGAAACGCACTCGCGGCTCAGCCATCAACTCTGCCAGAAGCAACCGTCAGAAACATCTCGAAATGCTCCGCCGCCGCCGCGCAGGCGTGAAGGATATTTCCGAGGACGAGGTAGAGGACGAGGAAGATGGTGACAATGAACTTCAGTCGCATTATGCTAGCACCGTTGGGATAGACTGGGATGATTATTACTCAAGAACACGAGACGAATCAGACAGCAATGCTGCATCAGTCGTTGAGGCGAACGAGGACCTTGATGCAGATGACTCCTCATTTATCGAAGATGATGGCGAGCTGGGTGTTCCTGGAGACGCCAACATCAGCGTCCCTTTCGAATTCAGCCGTCACCGCACAAAAACCACTCGTGATTGCTTCCGCGATGTCGTGGAATGGATGGTCCACAGCAAACTCAATCCAGCCTTCAACCGCAACGACGATGTCTACCAACACGCATTCACTAAGGTCAACGACGAAGTCGTTGGACGAGCCTCTTCGCAGCTGATTTCCACTGTATGGAACCCCGATTTTGTGAATACGCTACGCGCTCGGCCCCATCTTGATGTCACGAGTTATCCACTTGATAACGACCATAAATGTGATGCTTGTAATCGGTCAAAGCATCCTGCTTCGTCGGATCTGAAGTTTTTCGGAAAGCCGTACTCTGAAGAGACCCTTGAGCCACTCTACGAAGGTGACGACAGTGAAAGTGATAGAAGCGACACCTGCAATGAGGATGGGAACAGCCCTGATAGAGATCGTGATGGTCACGTCTTACCTTCAGAAGACAGACACTACTACCTCGGCCGGTACTTGCACTCACTCCCGAACCAAAACCATTTTCAGCTAACATAGAAACAGAACCTGCAAATCCAACGCCGTTGTAACCCACACACTGATCCATTGGCGCTTCCACCTCTACGAATGGGTCGTTGACTACCTTAACCACACGGAAGAGCTGCTCTCCAACCCGCAGAAATCCCTGGACCGCGAGAAAATGTCTGGCAAGAAACGCACCAAATACGCCAACGGTGTAGTTGATCGTATGGACGAGGATGGGGAGGTGCAGCGGCTATGGACGGATTTCCATCAGAATCTTAGGAGTGTGAGGGATATGAAGGTTCGTTTTTGTTCATTGTACACAAGCAATGATTGCTGACGGTGTTGTGATAGGAGGATCGTCTATTCTGATAAAAATATTCAGCTGGATAGCGAGTTGCCAATTCGTCATTAGAAGCTTTCGATGATACTCCTTGATTCCTTTTACTTTGTGCTGCGACTACATTTCACGCCTTTTGATCATGGACATACGTATGTACTTTCCTCAGTCCGACCATTATCATGACAAAGAAATACTTAGCCTAGAAGATCGAATGAGAACCCATCTATCAAGCCAAACAAAAATGCTTTAATACATCTAATCGAGAAGAGAGATTGAACCAATTACACAATGATACATGACCGTAACAGCCGGCAAGAAAGAATGAAAAACGATGAACCCGTCATACAGCATACAAATACAGCACACATCATTCCGCTTGAAATACCTCCGGTGATGAAATAAAGTGACGTATTGATCGTGTATGGAGTCGAACTGTATATTATGAGCGAAGACAGCGCCCAAGTGGATTTGTTCCCTCTGGCCGATCATCCACCAATTCAAATAAGAATTGCGTGGTTGAGTCGGGAGAGGAATGTCCTTATAATATTGTAAAGTGTCCAGCTCTTTACAGAGCAGCCTTGGGCTGTTCGGAACCAGCCGCACCGAGCGCGGCGGCAGCAGCATTTGAGCCGGGAGTAAGCATCTAATCAATCAATCAATCAGCCCCAAAGCTCTCAATCAAATCATCGTGGGGGCGACGGCAAGAGACAAACCTCATTAGCACCCCTCATCATTCCCTGCTCCCTCTCCATCTGCACGTACTGCTCCTCCTCCGCAAACGCAAGCGCCCAGGGCACGCCCAAAAGGAACGCGCTCGTCGAAATCACCCAAAGTGCTTTTCCGCTGAATGAAAACGTACTTTTTGTCGCATCTGTTAATCCATTAATAGTGGCCGTGATGCGACGGCGGGATTGAGGGGGGACAATGTCCTTGAGAGCGATCAGACGGTCGTAGAATGATTCGTTAATGGGGTCGTAGGTTGAGTCTGCATCGGAGATTTCGGACTCTGTTTCCATGTATATTAGCATTATATTCGGAGAGTGTTCAAGAGAATTTACCGGTATCGGTAAAGTCCTCGTCGTCTTCATTATCGGAGACGAGGAGAGCTTCCTTGGTTGGGACGGGCTTTTCGGTGGTGAAGTGCTCGTCTTCGACTTCGGTGAGTTTGACCATTTTTCTGATGTTGCGGAGAGTTTTTTTATCAGAATATAAAAGTGGATATTAATTGGCTGAGGGGATGGAGGGAATCTTTCAAAAGATGTCGGGCTCGATGTTGATGTGGTTGTTGAAAAGATGGACAAGTAGTGAAGTCAACTTTTTCCATCTTAGGCCGGAGTCACTGGACCAACCTCGGAGCTCGAGATCCACTCGGCTTGGCATCGTCAGACTCTTTAGTCCTACTTCCTACAGCTCAACAACGTCTTCTTGGTATTTTAATTTCTTATATATTGTACAATGCCTTAGGCAAGCTATCAACTACATAGAGAAGAGAATCCTTCTTATTTTTCCATCTCTTACAATCGGCCAAGCTTCCACTTGGAAATCCGGTCCTGAATTTCCTCCCATGGAAATGCGCGCGGACTGTATCCCTCCAACTCACCTTCTTGAATGACAACCGTCGGCTTGCCTGTCCCTTTTCCGGGATTAAACACTTGTCCGCCAAATACCTGTCTCGCAACACGACGTAGATCATTTATAGTCAAGGAATCGATGCGATCGCACATTTCCTTAACGCCAATCTTGCGTCCGTGAACTTGTACTTGGCGCCCGAGATCTTCTAGCTCGACCATGCGAGACTCCAGATTCATCAAAAGTGACGATCGGAGCTGGTTCTTTGCGCGGTTGACCTCAGGCATTTGCAGAGCCGCAAAGCCCTTGTCGAGGGTCAAGGCTTGGAGTTCGCGACACATAACCTCCAACATCTGCGGCGTACGGGTTGGGCTGCACGATGCCGAAATACCGAACAAGCCACTGTCGGTGTAGCTATGGTTAAAGGCGATGCAGCTTTCGACCCAGCCGTGTTGATTTAACACGTTTGTGTACAGGCGGGAGTACATGCCCTTTCCGGGCCCGCCGGCTGAGAATGAGCCTCCTCCTCCTAGCAATGTTTGTAGAGTTGCAAGTGCGTAGATGTCGGGAGAAGAGATGGGGAGAGCTTCGAATGCCAGATGAATATGACTTAATCGAGGATGATTCGGGTTCGCAGGAGGAGGAATGGGCGGCAACGTCAAGTACCCACCCGTATAATGCGCGGCGCGGGTAAGATCAACGGAAGAAGGTTCAAGCAACGACGGATCAAGTGCTTTCACAGTTGCAGTGTCCGGGGCTGAGGACGATAAATTTTTGAAAAAGGGGAGCTTCGACAGAATGTTCGGTTGCGACATTCCGACTTGAGCGTTGGTTGTGACATTTGCAGTCGGCGTGCTGACGTGAATTGTAGGCAACTCGCCTTCTTTATCACCCGAGAGTGTACTTTCCACACCTGTTCCATGTAGTGCCGGCCCTTCGGCAGATTCCATATCCCCAAAGTACTGCTCCGTAAGCCGCACGGCTTCCTCATGCGCAACGCCCGCAAACGCAACGACTATCCTCTCAGGTCTGAAAAACGCCGCACGATATTTCTCCACCACGGCCTTGTTAATCTCTATCAATCTCTCTTGAGGACATAACAGCGGGTTTCCGAGCGTGTTGTTCTTGAATCCAGCCATGTGCACCAGTTCCGGTAAGATGAGCTCCGGCTTATTCCAAATCTCATTAATCTCATACTCCGCCGTCAACAGTTGCTGCTCAACCTCTTCTTCCGTAATCAGCGGGTCACGAATCGTCTCTGCCAACAGGCCCAACGTCGTAGGCACCGTGGAATTAAAACTGGCAGATTGATACATCAACGACTCCCGGGATGATGCGCATTGTATGTTCCCACCCAGCGACTCTAGGGCTTCCAGCATTTCGTCGGCGGAGCGCGATTTTGTGGATTTAAAGGCGAGACGATCCATGATATGGCTTACGCCGCGGATGCTGTCATCTTCGTAACGGGAGCCGGCGTCGACGTAGACCCCGACGCCGGAGAAGGGGCCTGGGAGGGATTCGCTAGCGACGCGGATTCCATTTTTGAGGGTTGTGATTTGGTCAAGATCGGTGGGGTCCTACCATATCGATCTTTAGTCATTTTCCAGCGGGCAAGGACGGTAAAAACGTACCTGAGCTATCGTGGATGCGCTTGCTAAACCTCTAGTACTAGCAGGCTGGCTGCGTAGAATTGGACCGATCGATTGAGCGGTCCGCAGAGCCGCTCGACGCATGTTGTAGACTCTGACCCGGATGCTTGATAGTGGGCGATAGAATGAGCAGATAATCGTCGTTGGTCAAGACCGATGTTGATGCAGCAAGTTTGATATTTTTTGAGCCTGTTACGTTACGTCTTAGTCTGCCGGCTGCGGACCACCCCGGAGTAATTCCGGGAACTCGCAGCTAAACCTAATTGGGACACTTCTCGCACGTAGTTGGAGAATCTTCTTTAAATCTACTTTGCTTTATTTCTTTCGAATGGTCATTAAAACAGTCTACATTATCATTCCCTAGGATACAATATCTATCTAATGCTCCGCAGCCCATTTTCTATACCCGTCTAAACAACCTGCATTCGCCACGCTGGCGGATGTTTTGATATTCAATCCGCATAGTATCTGTTTCACCGCGTTCTCAACTTTCTTGCCGTTAGACGTCAATGGAATCTCATTTCCTGGGCACACATCAATTATTCCCGGTACGTGACGCGCACTGAGTTCCTTGCGAATGGCAGCTTGGATCCTGGCTGCCAACTCTTGGGGCATCGGTGGGATGCCACCTTCAACAGCTTGTGGGACGAGCTTGACAAAAAGAACGACAATCTCGTCGGTATCAATCCCTTCTCGTCTGCGTCCAATGCAGAGTGAGTCTTCAATCTCTTGAGAAAAGTGCTTCAGGATCACATTATAGATTTCGGCACTTCCGAAGCGAACTCCTGCCGGTTTCAAAACACCGTCACTTCGACCAAGCATCGTCAACCCGCCTGTATCCGGATCGATCCGTACGAAATCACCATGATGCCATATAGTAGGTCCAAAAGCATCAAAGTAGCTCTTCTTGTATTTTGCTTCTCCCTCAGGACCAGGAGGCCAGAACATGACGGGCTGGGCTGGGAATGGTACAGTACAGACCAAGTCACCGGGCTCATTTGATTTCGTGATATCATTACCAGCGAAGTCATAGGCAGCCACAGCCATGCCCAGTCCCCGACATTGGATCTCACCTCTGTATACGGGTGATATTGGACAGGAGGCACCAAAGAGTGATATAATATCTGTACCGCCAGTAATTGAACCGAGCATGACGTCAGGGTGGAAGGAGGAGTATATGTATTCGAAAGTGGATGGTGCTAGTGGCGCAGCTGTACTGAATATAGCCCTGAGCTTGTCCAGTTTTACCGGCCGGTTAGGATGCTTGCGCGGGTTCAAGGAAGCTTGTTCAATCATAGATAAATATTTTGCGGAGGTTCCAAATTGTGTGATTCCGAGCTCCTCGATTAACCTCGCCATGGCCATTTCTCCCTTTCCACCTTCAACGTCAAACGGCCGGAATGGACTACCATCGTAGACAATAATGGTGGCACCGCTTGCAAGCCCTGACACAAGCCAGTGCCACATCATCCACGTTGTTGTGGTGTAGTAGAATAGGCGATCGCCAGGCTTAATATCGCTGTGTAAGACGTGCTCTTTCTTATGCTGCAAGAGCGTTCCTAGTGCGCCGTGAACAATGGGCTTGGGGGCACCCGTTGTTCCTGAAGAATAGAGAATATAAACAGGGTGGTCGGGGTCTAACGATTCGAATTTCAGAGGCGTTGTCGACTCCTGCGAGTCGCGAACAAAGTCCTTGTACCAAGCAACTAGCCCGCTCTGAGGCTTGGCTTTTCCGAGATCCAGCTCGGCCGATGCTATGGCTTCCAAAATCACAACATGCTCCAGACATGGCAGTTCTTTGACGATCTCTGCGACCTTCGGCTCGGTGCCGTGGACCTTCCCGTTGTAGAGAGAGGCATTGTCTGCAAACAATATCCTCGGCTGCACCTGGCGTAGACGCTCTACCACCGCATGCACACCGGTATCTGGGGAAATTGAGGTCCAAAGCGCTCCGATGGAGGTCGTGGCCAACATCATCACGACGGCGTCGACGTGATTGCCAACGAAACCGCCGATGCGGTCCCCCACCATTATACCTTTTTGGCGCATAGCATTGGCGCATACTCTGACACGCTCTCTCAACTCTCGCCACGATACAAACTCGCGGTCTGCCTCTGTGGCACCGATGATAGCGACTGCTTCGTCGCTAGGGCAATTTGCTGGAAAGAGAAGGTTTTCGGCGAAATTAAGACGACTCCCCTCGAAGAAGTGTGGTCTGGGAAATAGCAATGAGTTGGCGTCCAGAACCTTAGATAAGACATGTCAGTATACCTTTTCATTTACGCTCCATACGCCAATCGGGTCGCCATACCTTGGAGTATGTCGTGTGTGCCTTGACCCCTGTGTAGTGCCAGACCTCCTCCCAAAAGTCGGCTGGCTGCGAGACACTCCATTGCCAGAGGTCTTCGTAGTTCTTGAGTTTCAGGTTATACTTCTGTGCGATTTGCATCTTGAATTTGAACATCTCGGTATTCTCAGGCGCGGAGGGGCGCCATAGTTCTATGGCCTCTACATCGTCGTTGATTGAAGAAGGCATATTGACGGGAACGCCTCCTCACCTGGTGTCGTGGTCAAGATGTAGACAGTCGTGAGGAGGGTGGTATGTATCAGGCAACTGAAAGAAGAAAAAGGAAAGAGGAAGGGGCTGACTTGGGGCGATGTTTTTGTCCCCCAGCTCTCACGGTTTCCGTAAGGAGCAAGAGGTCGCGGGGAAGATCCGCGCTTTTTGGTGGGAAACCGTCTCTGGCCGAGCGCACTCATTCCGCGTCTATGCGACTGAAGCATCCATCCTTCTGTTCGTTGAGAAAAAATGCTGCATTGTTACTCAACCGACGAACATCAACAGCACGAGTAGCCTGATTGGATGAATGCTGCCTGTCATTACTGTTCAGATAATATACTAGATAGTAATCGTAGTATGGAGATAATAGTGTTACTCCTGGGACCTGGCACGGACCTGGACCATGCTGCGATTCGTTAGATGAGCCAGTCTTTGTGCTGCTGCAAGAGGCAACAGGGCTCTGTCAACTACCGGATAGATACAAATGATGACAGCGATGATGCGATGAATATTGCAGAACTACTACGAGTAATCAGTCCACTTTCTGCTGTTTGCGGCATCTTCGGATCGCGGACGTGGATGAGGTCACCGCTCAGGACCCGAATAAAATCAGGCTTGAAAGATGGAATATAGCCCAGTACGTATCGACAATGATCGATTGTCACGTCGCTTTGAGCACATACCTACCATGGACGTATGAGAAAGAGAACGACACCGTTCATCAACGGAGTAACTTCATGGAAAATAGCCAATTCATAGTTGAAGTATGATATCTGCGATATCAGCACAGAGGCGAATGGAGATTGGTCGCCCCTGACTGGGAGCGAGGCTGCCTGTATCAGGCTGTCATCAGCGTATCGATAAAAATATTCAGCCTCCCGACCGGACGGTGATTGCTCGATAAATGCAACAAATTGTCCAATTTGGGCTTGGTTGGCGCACTAGGTCTCTGCCCAGGTCGGGCGGCGAGACGATCCAGGGGCAGCGACAGAGTTTTAAGATTACTTACCAGTGTATTACGATCACATTTACCGTAACTTACACTATCTTCTCGCGATCAAGCAATGTATCAGCACTGTTTATTCACTACGCATAAATTGTCCGTACCGTTACATACGCCGACCCAAGCTCTCCGCTAAAATTCGGACTAGGCAGACTAATCTTACGATCATTGAACGTTGGTCTTTCCCAACACCTTCCTCTGTTCTCTTCGTCAACACCACCTCTCTGTCTTCGTGTCAGGAATACCTTCTTCTCTCCTATCTACTCTTCTCCGCTCGATTTCAGGGCGAGACTTCGAAACATAATATCTGTTCAATTGCCTGAGCGGCAAGGGCTGTAACGGTCGGGCGATTCTCCTCCCCGCGCGCGCGCCCCTTTGACCGCTGCTCTGCGGCTTCGTCGGATGTACTTTGCTGCCCGGTTTTTCAACGCTCGCCAGTGTAGGTCAATTTATTTCTAGACGTTCCTTCGACTTGCCGGGATTGTACGTGGATGCATCGCTGTTCTAATCGGACATACCATCGGGCAACAAATGACGCGCTGAAATGTTTGGCTGACAAAACCTCTTTAGTTGCTTCGAATCTAGCTGAACTCACGCCGTGAAAACCACGCCGTCCTTCAATCCTTCACGAGCGATTTGATGCGAGTGTAAACTCGCTCTCAGAACAGCAATTGCGATACACTCTCCTTAAAACAAATACTCGCGATCTGAAAAGAATTTGCGATGCCTCGTCGACTGTCGAATACTTTCTCAAGCAACTCCTCGCCATCGACCCCTTCATCCTCCGCCGACAAGGGCCTCAAAAGCTCATCAAAAACCGGCCGGCTGAGTCAATTGTTTTCGACATCGCCAAAATCCAAGGCCGAGCTTCCCACCGCCCACGCGACCCTTCTCGCAGCCAGCAAGTCGAGCGCTACGAGCACTGGCGTGCCCATCAGTTCCGCGTCGCTGTCTCTTCCCACGATCTCACTATCCACGGCAACCGCCGACAGCCGCAATATGGATGAACCGCCAAAGACACTGTTTCAGCCTCCGTCCCAGGAAGAGACGAGGCGATTGGCGAAGCAGCATGCGCAATTCGCCCCGATCAGCCATCCTAGCCACAGATACACAAGTCGACACCCCGGCGGACCGTTTCCAGAACCAGTAATGGACGAGCCTCCTTATTATTATCTCTTGACTACATATATCAGTTATTTGATCCTGATTGCCTTTGGCCACGTCCGAGACTTTTTTGGCAAGCGATTCAAGGAAGAAAACTACCGTCACCTGAAATCACGAAACGGCTACGGCGCGTTGAATAGCGACTTTGATAATTTTTACGTCCGTCGATTGAAATTGCGTATCAACGACTGTTTTGAACGTCCAGTGACAGGCGTTCCAGGTCGTTACATTACACTCATCGATCGTTCTACTGATGACTATAACCGACACTTCTACTTGACCGGCACCACTACAGACACATTGAATATGAGTTCTTACAACTATCTGGGATTTGCTCAATCGGAGGGTCCATGCGCAGATGCTGTGGAGGAGAATATTCGAAAGTACGGTATCAGCACTGTGAGCACCCGTGCTGAAGCCGGAACGTGCGATTTACACGTCGAAGTGGAAGACCTTGTGGCCAAATTTGTTGGCAAGGAAGCTTCTATGGTGTTCTCAATGGGATTCGGCACAAACGCCAATGTTTTCCCAGCACTAGTCAGCAAAGGGTGTCTTATCATCTCGGACGAATTGAACCACGCTTCTATCAGATTCGGAGCTCGTCTATCCGGAGCCTCCATTGGCATGTTCAAGCATAATGACATGAAATCCTTGGAAGAAAAACTACGGGAAGCAATTTCCCAAGGTCAACCACGAACACATCGGCCTTGGAAGAAGATTCTGGTTGTTGTGGAAGGTCTTTACTCCATGGAAGGATCAATGTGCAACTTGCCAGGGCTGATTGAGTTGAAACACAAATATAAATTCCACCTCTTCATTGACGAGGCACACTCCATTGGCGCCGTTGGCCCTCACGGTCGCGGTGTATGCGACTACTTTGGAGTTGACACAAAGGAGGTTGACATGTTGATGGGAACACTCACCAAGTCATTTGGCGCCAACGGCGGTTATATTGCAGCCGACAAGGCGATGATTGATGCTCTGCGAGCTTACAACGCCGGTGTTATCTTTGGCGAAGCACCCACCCCGCCAATTCTTACACAAATCATGACATCTCTGCGCCTCATTAATGGCGACATTTGCCCGGGCCAGGGAGAAGAGAGACTGCAACGGTTGGCTTTTAACTCACGATATCTTCGACTTGGTTTGAAACGTCTCGGATTCATTGTCTATGGACACGACGATTCGCCCATCATCCCTGTCCTCCTCTTCAACCCGGCTAAGATGCCTGCATTCTCTCACGAAATGCTCAAACGCAAAATCTCCGTGGTCATCGTCGGTTACCCTGCAACACCCTTGGTTTCTTCTCGTGCGCGATTCTGTGTCTCGGCAGCCCACAATAAAGAAGACCTGGACCGACTTCTTACCGCATGCGATGAAATCGGCAACGTCCTCCAACTCAAATTCTCAACTGGTATCGCCGGCGGTGCCCTCCCACCTGCCGATGGACTCAGCCCTGAAATGGAAAAAGAATACTACCAACGCCAACAACAACGATTCAACAATCCCAGTGCCACAACCGTACCTCCCCGCTGGCGCATTGAGGACGTCGTCCGTCGCGGCGCTCAAGACACGAAACGTCCATTAGTATAACCCGAAGCTTTGCTAGCGTTGCTTTTTCATGTATAGAAACCCCCCCTTACTTAATACTCGTTTGTCCGTGTATGTTCATATATCAACAACCCTCCTCGTCAAGGCTGGCTGGCTAGCGTGTCTTTGGATTCTTCATTTTTGTGTGTTTATTCGACCCAAGACAGTAATGGCTCAAGTCTGAACGAAAGACAGGACAGGACAAGAAACTCATCAGATATGCAATGCATTAATACGACTTATAAAATAATGAATTGTACGATCTAGTTTCAAAATGTTCTTTCTTCAAGGTATGTAGGCGATGAGACTGGTGGTACTATGCATTTACTTCTAAAGAGAGATTTTATATGAACACTTTTAGATTCTCATATATACCTAGGCAGATAACAAGAATTAAAATAAGGCAATAGCACTAGAACATGATAGTAGTAACAATCAACAAACGAAAGAAACCGTACTGCGAGAGGAGAAATGAGAAAGAAAAAAAGAAAGGGTTGACACGACATGAAAACCAAAAAAAGATCAGACCTTCTGGGCTAAGTTATATGCATAAGCTTGACTTTAAGAAACTCTTGAGAGCGATGTTCCGTTCAAAGCATTCTCGATGGTTGGACTTCCATTCCCTTGATATCTCCGTCCTCAGTAGGAGAATGAATCTGTACACGGGGAGAAGTAGTACCCTTCTCCTCATCACACGGCGAGACGATATTCGATGAAGACGATGGAGAGAGGGTTTCGGCATCATACCGCGCAGTAGAAGAGGTCTCCACGCTCTTCAACCGATTCAAATGAATATCATTGCCTGAGTCATCCTTCTCTCCATCTGATCTTTGTGGTGGTCGCAATTGAATACAGCTCTCCGTACCATGTTCCTGCGCCATCATTTTGGTCGATGCTGCAGCATCTTCCTCCTTTTTGTGCAAGTTTCGAACGACGAAACACATTCCAATAAAGATTACAGACATTGCGGAGACGGTCACGTAGCCCTTGAAGTATTCCGGAGCGTCAATTTGTTGCCACACCAGCAAGGGAAGCCAGATCTGGAGGAGGTATGCGATCTCATTCATGGCGGCGATGGTGATGGCGCGTTCTTCGCTGTCGTTGCCGCAGACCTCGTTGGCCCAGCTACATCCTATCTTTTAGCTCTTGACTTGAACAGTAGTTGTGAAAATGTTCTTGAACCTACGCCATGCACAATCCGCTTAGACCGAAGGATGCCCCTGCTGAAATGAGACAGGTCCATTTCCACCAGGTGGGGATGTCCCATATGGCCAGTGATACATAGCAGATGATATTCACAACCTAGATCCCCGATCAGTCATTCTTCCGTAGAGTTAGATAGTGGTGCAAACGTACTCCACCAAATACAAGGGGCGGCCAACGTCTGCCCCGTAGGACCGTATCGGAGAGCCCTAGAAGTCATCAGCGATGTGACCGTGTCAAGTCAACAAGTCAGATCATACAAGCATAAATTATAGTCATGAGTATCTGTACTCCCGACGTCGTAGTCGGATAATTGTTGATTTGCGGGATCGAATAGCGAGGAGTGGTGGAATGGCGTAGATATCTATGATAGTAAGTACTAAGACTAAAAGAAAGGAGGCTACTCGACATACTGCTGGAAAATCGGCTGCATGTTTGCAATACCGTTGTTATACGCTCTGTTATGTTCAAAGGTTTGTTAGTGAAAGTATAGCACGGAGATCATTCGACGTACACATATAGAAGAGACATGAGATATATGTGCCACGAGGTGAAGATCCTCTTCAATTTCGCCTTTGTGTACTTGGACCGCGGCATGCGGCCCTCCATATGCATTCGGGACAGTGCCAGTTTGATTTCCTAAATATAGTCAGTATGCTGCGAACACTAGGACAGCGAACTGACTGACCTCTTCGGTGAGATACCACGACTTTGTAATTTCAGGCACATCCGGTAGGATGAAGTATCCCATGACAGCCACTGGCAATGAAATGGAGCCATTAATAATAAAAGCCCTAGACCAATTTTGTCAGACCTATTCATCGATGTTCTTGAGGTGCAACTCCCCAATGGGTGACGAACCATTGCCACCCTCTGTAACCCCCAACACCACCGAGTTGATATACTCCGCCCATTATGTATCCCGACGCCATTTGACCCATTGCACTGCAAATTTGAAAAATACAAGCCCGCTTCCCCAGCTCGTCTCTTCGATACCATGAGCCGAGCGAGTGCTGGATACCAGGGTAATACCCGCTTTCACATAGACCTTTTACTCGGTCAGTTCATTGCATGGTCAGGGACGTTGAAGAAATGGGTATTCACCGATGAGTAGCCGGATGATGTAGAATTGATATGCTTGGTTGCATCTGGATAATGAAAGCGTGAGAACAGCCCAGCAAACCTGTTTCACATGAACCGTCAGTCTGATGCGTTTTTTTCGTTATCGGTCACTCGGCGTACCTCAAGGCTCGGTATCCAATACCGTGGTCGCGTCCGACTAAGAATAATATTGCTCGGGATCTGTCCCAACATATACCCCAATGCATAAGCTGTTTGCATATAGTTCAATTGATTCCGGTATAGCTTCAAATCCTCCTGCCTGAATGTTTCAGTCACGGTCAGCCATAAAACACCACTCAAAGTTTCGCGACGTTGGTATGCATACATTCCGGATACAAACGCATTGTTGATATTATATTGGTCGACACTTTTGACGAAATACCCTACGTTGATCACATATCAGTCAATATGCACGAGATAAGAGGATATAATGTTCTCACCGACTGCCCCAAAGCAAATGAGTGCCGTGTCAAGTTTCGTGAGTAGTCGCCTTTCGGCTGGAGGCTTGTCGAACGTGTCCCATAGATAGCTGACGAATCTTGGTTTCTTTGATTCTTCGCGATTGGCGACATGTTCCTTGGTATCTCCGGTAGACATCCTGGACAGGAGTCGATTTGCCCAATATGGGGCTTCCGAATGGGTTGGAACTCCCTTGACCTTAAGGTAAGGTAGGTTAAGCGCGAGGAAAGCAAGAAGTCCTTAAAATAAGTGGAAAAAAAGGGTGATCAATATAGCAGGTCATGGCCTGTCCGGAGGTTATAATCTCCTAGAATCTGGCTGCTGGATTGAATGGAGCAAGAATCGCCTACCGAAAACCTAAGATGTATCAGGTAGCTCATCTAAGTCCCTTCAAACAAGAAGGAGAAATACATCATTCCCTGAATCAAGCCATCGAAGCTCCATCAAGGACCTTTAGACCAGATTCGCTACAATATTCGAGTGGCCATTGGCTAATGTTGCACAGTGAGGTTATCATCGGGCCGCGAGATTGAAATGAAGTCAGTGCATTGGCTCTGCATTCCTGAGAGTGAGGCAGCTCGTACCTACTACCAGAATTAGAACATTCCTAGTGATACAAATGTATGATATCAATCTTAGAGTGGATTCGCAATGGAGAGAGCTCCGTCATTTCTGGGCCTCGTTCAACAAAGTATGAGATGGAGTAGAAAGATTCGAAATCCTGAGAATCAACTTGAGAAACATGAATCAAAATTGCACTACAGAACGGACTTAGAGTGAAGAGATTGGCATAGAAGGAACCATGGTGCGTCATAGCAAGCAACAATCGGGAAGCGACTATTTCTAAATCCCATGGAGGAGTCTATTTCCCTTCCCTTCTATAGCTACTTCAACGTATCTCTATAGATCTTGCTCAGATTGTGGAGTATAGTATTGCTTCCTGATTTGGGGTTCCTCTCAACTTTCGGAACTTGATCAGATCAGGGGATGCAAGTACGTAAGAATGGAGACCTTCACTCAATCCCTTCGATCATAGATATACAGCAAGTACATCTTTCTGATCAGCTCTGATTTTAACCGGATCAGGTACATTGCCTTATTTTGATAGATTGACCCCTTGGCTGCTGTGATCAACCATTGGGTTGGTAACATTCCACATTCCGCGGATACGACGCCGGCCCGGTTTTTCTCTGCTGTACAACTTTCATTACTCCAACTTTGGGCTTGCCGGCCGTACAAATGCTTTGACATAATATGTCCGTGCTAAAAACATTGCTCGGGTCTAGTGAATCTTTTGGCCGACGCGTGGGTGGTGTCACCACGACGCGTGATGCTTTTGCTTGATTCAAACACCATCTCGTTTCAACCCAATTCTACAAGCCATCGAGCGTTGGTTTGCGAAGATAAGAGTTTCACGATGAAGTAGTGACGAAGTCCGAGCTTTGATGTCTCTGTTGATGCATGCCGTTTTCTCGCGCAAATTGGATATGAAATCACGACTTATGTACCACGATAAGAGGAGGGTCACCATCCAATGGATATTCCTGTATTTACATTGCCCCCATACAAAAAGTTGTTCTTTCTTAACAAGCACATCATAAGAATATATTCTCGCGAGTCCATACGATCACAGGTTTCAGATCATCACACCTCGGTTTCCAGCGACTCAGCTGCGTATTTGGTCTTCCCTCCCGTCTAACCAACTGGTACAATTGACGCATCGTACTGCCTAGATCCAACGCTCAGCCATGAATGAAAGCATGTACAACGCTGCATGATAAAAGGATCTTACCTTGGAACTGATCCATTTCCTGCAGTACCTGCATTTCACAGTCCTTTTGATGACCACATCCTCTGAAAAGTAGGTATACACCTGTCCTACGGTATAGAGCGTAAGACCAATGCCGACGAAATTGATGAATTTATTCAAGAATGCTCTGCATAATTACAATGTCAATCAATAACGATTAATCATCAATACCTTTGTAGATATGACTTACCCGTAAGCCATAACAAGCGCACCATCATCTCGGGCCTGTTCAAGCGTGTTGTATCCATCCGGGCCCCATTCAGAATAATGCTTCCCTTTCTTCAAAACTGCGAATTTGTCTTCTAGATTCCGCTGCAGAAATGGCAGCAGACTTATGATTGGTAGGAACAGGTCTGATACAAAGGAGTTGACGACTTTGGTGAATGCGGCTGCTATACTGTATAAAGCACATTAGCCGGGGTCTTTTTCGCTTGTGGATTACAGGCAAGTGAGTATTTACATTAATCCAATGGCAACTTCGAGCACGTTATCGCGCAGCGCAAAGTCCCAGAAGCCATCCCAGGCTTCCTTGAAGCGATCACGGGTGCGAGTGACGACGTTGTCTTCATGGTCTGGGAGACGAGGCATGACTGTATAGCAATATGAAGATATCTGATATGTCCCAATAATATTCAGCGATGTTATAAATGCTGAATATCGACGACGTCTGCCAGATAGTCGTTGGATGTTTATTTTGGTGGATCGTCGTTGATGAGCTCACACCTTTGTTACGTCATGGCCATCAACCTTAAGTTAGTGAACCAATGAAAGGCTACCGTTGTAAGCCCTAGCATCTTCCTATTTAGGAAATCCTGAGTTCTCTCTGGATCTCTCAATTACTTTCGTAGAGCTCTAACGTCATGCTGAAATCTTCCAATGAGCTGATTTGTAGGCCGCCTACAGAAAGCATCAGCTTCGATATTTTTCCGCACTTGCTGATGGAAGTCGTTACACCTGAGCATACAAGTCCAGTGCAATACACTAGTCTTTTAGTGAAAGTGAGTGGTCATGGACACAACATAAGTAGACACAAGCTATACATGTCTGAATGCAACCTAGTAGAAGACGGAAAATTTGTTTGTTTCCCGGCCTCCACGGATTTGCCCATGTCAGTGCTGGGGCTAGAAAGCCGTAGGTCTCCGATCAACCGTAATCCACGACGAGTTATTTCCATATGCCACTTTACAGCAGAACAGTGAATGTTGTTGATGGGGGATGCTTAGATCGTAAGTCCTCTTCCGCCAGAATTTCTATTTCAACTGCTCATTTAGCCTAAATACGTATTTATATGCTACATAATCATATGCAAAGCTTCTTATATATTCAACGCTCAAATTGTCAAACAACACGATGGAAAAAGTTTATAGTCTAGCACGCAGCGCTTTTGCGAGCCCCGAGGGGCCGTCGTAGATTTGTTGCTCCACGATTCTCGAGTTTATCTGGAGCTGTCAGCAATCGTGCTCATTTGAAGGTATCATTGAGAAAAAAGCTTACATGTTCAGGGCCGAGATCTGAGATCTTCTCCACGCCCAATAATTGCATGCACGTCTTGGTCTCATCCGCGAGAACTATCGGATGTCAGCAATGATAGTTTAAAGCAAAGTTAAGCAGACCTACTCTCTAATGTCCTGTGAACGCCCTCAACACCCCCAGCACCCAGTCCCCACAAAGCCGGTCGACCAATGCCCACGGCTCTAGCGCCCAAACACAACGCCTTCACAACATCCGTACCTCGTCGAATACCGCCATCAACAAGGACCTCTATCTTATCAAAGACCTCGGGACAGTACTTGCGAATCTCAAGCAAGGTATGCACGGCCGGAGGAGCAGTGTCGAGTGCACGTCCACCGTGATTCGACAATATAATACCTCTCACCTGCGGCGCATACAACGACGCGATGTAGGCATCCTCATGCGTCTGTAAGCCCTTTAGAATGATGGGTAATTTCGTGGTTTTCGTGAGCCAGTTCAGAGTTTCCTTCCAAGTTAAATCATAAGCTGTGCCAGCGAACAGTTGCTTTCCCACACCCCCACCTCCGTCTTTGGGCACTGGAGTTCCATCCGGTAGAGTCTCTGCTTGTTCTTCAACGACTTTTCCGGACGGAACAGGTAGCTTTTTGGCGGTGTTGTCGGTACGCATGTCATCCTCACGTTTACCGGGCACGGGTGCATCAAGCGTTAGGATGATGCACTTGATGGCCTTGAGTTTCTCGACTCTCGCAATCATCTTCTCACTTTTCTTTCGCTCCACTTGGACATAAAGCTGCCATCCAAAAACCTGATCGGGCGCGGCATTCTCGACGATTTGTTCAGGTGACATGGACGAGTTATTGGAAATCATCTGCATGGCGCCAAATCCGCGACAAGCTGCAGCAATACCTGCCTCACCAGCCGGATGCGCCAAACGAGCCATCGCCGCTGGCGAAACATAAATCGGCAAGCCGACCTTGTGCCCCATGATCGTGGTCGACAAGTCGCATTTTCCGACATCGATAAAGACGCGAGGTCGCAGAAAGATGGAGCGGTAAACCTCTCGGTTGAAACTTTTGCTAATCAGGTCATCTCCAGCTGAATAGTAGTATCCCCATGCCTTGCGGCTGACCTGTTTTGTAGCTACTTGTTCGATCTCGTCGAGGTTGAAGAGTGTTTCCATGGGCGGCGGGCCCTGGTCTTCTTCCGAAGGCTGTTGCTGTGCGTCTGCGGTGGGCTTGGGGAGAGTTTCTGGGTCGACAGTTCCCAAGAGGGTTTCGGGTTTGAGATTGTCTTCCAATGTGCCGGGAGGATGGATGGGATCGTATTCTTCGGTGGCATCGGTGCCGGCTAGCCTGAGAATAACCTTGACACCGCCAGGATGGCTGGACATGAATTCGGTCACCTGTGTTGTCAACTCTGTATGCAATTCCTAGGAATACAGGACTTACATCGTAGACTTTGCCGTAGAGAATCACCCAGCAACTCTCTGGTGTATTGTGCTTTGCGACTGTGATTATGTTAACGAATGCGGGGAAACATTCTCCAAACAGCAACATACCTTCGGCCGCATCGAATACTCTAGCCATGATGGATATATCTGTGTTTGTAAGATATTGACAGTAGTGAACAGAAGTATCAGCACATCAATTGCTCCGGCCTGTCGTGAACACGCAAGAAGAAAGATAAGAGACGGCGGTTCGGAGGATTCGCCGAAGTTAATGGATTACCCCAACTTCCAAATTGGCCGCACGGTGATTGGTGGATAAACCGAAGGGTACAGGCTCGGGTCAATAGCCGACGAGCACTTCGACATATCCTAAACAAATACCGACAGATCATCTATGGGGCGGATCGAGCAGACTGGGCTTATTGATGTGAAAGGCACATGAATCTTATACGCTGAGTTGCTTCACAGTGCTACGATTCGAGATGGATATCTATCTACGAAGGCATGGAGCAGTGCATAAGAAAAGAGAATGTGTCAATTGGAATAGTCTGCTTCACGAAATATTCCTCAGCTTCGCAAGCCTAGCGAGACTCGGATTCTGCATCCTGACCATCATATCCTGTCAACAAAATTAGCACACTCGGGTATTCAAGGAAGAATTTCATGACACGTCCGGTTTGCACAACTTACAACAAACCACCCAGGAAACCAATCCACCAAAATCCTCACTGAGCCCGCAAACTTGCCCCTGAACATCACTCCATTCTTCCTTTCACAAAGTACAACATCCAACACCTCCTGCGCAAAGCTTTCTCCAGACTGACCCTTGGGCTTGATAGAGCCCGTTGCCCAACCGGCTATATCATCTTCGATCGGCACGTAGTACGAGTTTGATGGAAGATTGAACTCGGTAGTTCGGGCGTCAAACTTGGTATCCACGCCCCCTACCTGGACACACACGACCGTCACGCCAAAGGGCGAGAGTTCGTGGCGTAGTGTTTCAGAGAGGTTTGTGAGTGCTGCTTTTGACGAGGCGTATACCGCTGTCATCACGAATTCAGTCAATACATTGGTCCCATGCAATACACGGCTGTGTAGACAAGTTCAGGGGGGCGCACGTACAATTCCAAGGTATATGCATTATTCCCCCGATTGAACCAATGTTCACGATCCTCCCTTTCCTCTCGATGATCATATCCGCAAAAGCCTGAATCATCCTGATCACACCCCAAAGATTAACATCGTACACCCTCTGCGCACTTTCCAGGTCTGCATCGAGCAATGGCATCGAAAACGGCAGTCCGGCGTTGTTTATCAGCACGTCTAGACCATGGCCACTTTCGCGAACCATTTTTGTGGCTTCTGCGACAGAAGTTGAAGAAGCGACGTCAAGTGAGATGACAGAAACGTTGGGACGACTTCGGAGACTTTCTGGGATTTTGGAGGTATTGCGTGCTGTCGCGAAGATGTGGTGGTTCTCAGTTTGCTGCGAGAGGCATAGGGCTAGACAGGCGCCGATGCCGCCGGCAGAGCAGCCTGTGATGAGGATCGATTTGGACATCTTCGAAAAAAGATTTTCCCAAGATTTTTCAGTTTAGGTGAAATGATAGAAACTCAAACGAGGAATGTGGTGGATGCTCAGCTTATAACTCAAAGTATGGCTGATGGCTGACGGAAGTCACTTAAGTAGGGCAAATGGCTAACGTCAGCCATTTTTTTGTGGTGCACCAAGCCCTCTATGAGCTTTGTCCCGGCACAGATCTATGTTTCTCACCATGTTGCGTACTGCATGTTTTCTACTTGAGTCAATATACTTATTTGGAGACATGTGTAGTCAAACTCATTGGCTTGATTTGAATCTCCATAATCCTAGCTGGATCGGTACATTTCACACACTAACCTCCCAAGTGAATTGCTATATATACAAAACCCTAGCCTCTTTCCAAGCCAGAGACTTCTGAATAAAGTACAACTACTCTGCCGTCTTTAAAAATTTAGTCAAATCATTGCGTTCCCACTCATAATTCTCCAACTTCCAATGCGCATCCCGCAGCCTGCTCGCCACCGACTGCATCCTCGACTCTGCACCGTCCGGATACTTCTTTGGGTCGCCCATGAGATGCAACTCATTTTCATACTTGGCAATTTTCGCATTCTCTCTATTGATCATTTCGCGCACGATGCCGAGATCGAGTCTCTTGCGTAAGATGTCGTCCTGAGTAAGAAATTTGAATGCGGCGTGGTAGATAGGTCGGCCCGGTTTTATTATTGACGGACGACCATTGACAGTGCTCACCGTTATAAGTTCTTTTTGTTCCAAGGCGGCTAAGGAGCGTTCGCCGTCGGTGTCGCTGAAGAGGTCGGAGACCATGATATGGCTGTAAGGGACGGAGCCCTTTTTGTTCGCGGCGATGGTTTTGATAATATACCAGGCTTGTTCACGGGACCAGGCTGGGTTGTCGCTGTTGTTGGCTTCGAGGACGTAGGCTTTTACGATCTCGGTGGCGGCTTGTTCGATAATGTGTTTGACGGCACCTATTGATTATTAGTGTTCATGTAATTAGCTGGAAAGCGATGTAGACACCCACCCTTTGGACTCTCGCCGGACTTGATTCGGTGGGCCATGAACTCCAAATCAGTCAAACGGCCACCAACAAGTTCGATACATCTATCTAAGTCGTCTAGTCCTTGCGGTGGTGCGTTTGTTTCAGGAGACGTCTCGTCATCCTTCTTGTCACTGTCTTCGTCACGATGCTGCAGATACCGTAGAATAAAGTTCCTGCCAACCTCCAATGAACAATCACCAAGTGAAACGGAGCGAAAGACTTGACTAGGCAGCGCCTTGGCCAGCGTTTTGGAGTAAGATGTATCTTGAGTCAAAAAGATGACATGCGCGATGTTGCCAGTAACCAACGCCGCAGCCCATTCTGCTAATTTGTCGTCGACAATATTGCTCTCGCGACCTCCATGGAGGAAATTGTCGATTATAACCACCGGTCTCTTTTCAGGGTGTGCCTCTAAATAATCATCATCGGTCATGTTACTGCCGTCCTTCTTTTTGTTTTCAAGTGCAATTTGTCTCAGCGCCGTGGCGGTGTTTGTCCATATCTTGCTAAGCTGGGAGTCCAGCGTCTCAGAAAATCCGGCTTTGGTACCAATTAGACCTTGAGAGGCCAAGTCAATGAAACTGCTGAAACTGTTCATCCACGAGAAAACTGGTCGATACCCAACTTGCTGAGCTGCAACGGAAATCGTAGCTGTGTCGCCTCTTGCATCTTGAATCTGCTTGCAATCGATGATGAGTTTGTGTTTTCGATCTTTTAGAGCCTGGTCGATAACAATTTCTCTCTTGCCAGATCCGTGAGGACCCTGAACGACGATGAAAGTATTTCCATTCTCGTCGAGCCATGATTGTAATTGATTGATCTCTTCTTTTCGATCATTCGACAAAGCTCGTAGAACATTCTTCTCGTTGCGTTTACCGAATGATAAAAAGTTGGCCTTACGTACCTCCTTCCGAATCCAAGACCATAGAGCTTTGTCGTCCCCATTGAACATATACTTCACTTTCATTTTAATGAAAAATGTGCGGATGGGGTCGAATATGATCACTGTAATTCCCGCAATGAGTGCTGCAACGGCCGGGATCACAATTCGGGGGTGATTGAAAAGCCAATCTCTGATCCAATGAGCCTTGATCTTGCGTTCGTAGGTTATCCGCAAGACAGATCCTCCGACGCCATCGCCACTGGCTGTTTCGGGTACGGTGACTCCATGAGTGCAACTGCGTGCAAGTATAGCATACTTCGCTCTTGTAAACTCAACCATGGCATATTTCGGAAGAATCTTCGAGTCCGGGGGTTGTCGGTCAATATCCTTGATTTTGCCATATTTACGAAAGATTGAGTACAAAGTCTCCGGTGTCAGTTCCGCCGGCGTGCTATTCGAGGAGGGTGGAAGAAACTCGACTTTCAGCTTTGGGCTAGGAAAATGGTACATATCCTCAATCCATGGCTTACCCAAAACGTGACCGATTCCGACACGATCGAGTGGATTGAACCATGGACGAATTGGGTTTTTCTTGAGATAATCATCAACCGCAGCTGCAATCTCCCCTCTTGTCCTTGTTTCGCCATCTGAAAGCGAGTATTTGATAAAGAGGCCTCCTTCACTGAGTCGAGGTATGACCTGTTTGACATTTATGTGCAGATCTGGCGGTAATGCGCGTCTCACGATGGCCCAGTGATCGGCCGCAGCGTAGGAGGGTTTATCGACGCGTTTGAGAACCTGATCGACCGCGTAGGAGTCCCCAATCCAAAGAAGTCGGTAGAGCCACTGGAGTCTGAGAGGGAGGATATCTATATGGATAGTTCGTGTTAGCAAACTTCACAACACAGCTTGAATCACACTGAGAAACCGCGGGGGTAGTATGGTCTTACTATTGATAAACAAGAGCTCCTCATCGGGCCCTACAGAAATATGACCTTGCTCAAGGGTATCCGTAATGGAGTCAATCGCTGATGTCTTAGTCGGTGGTGTTGTGGCTGTTGCCGTCGAGTTGTATCGTATCGATGCGCATCGTGCCGCGGCATGCTTATAGATTGTCGCACGAGGAAAAGGGCTAAACTGGCGATGGCGAGGCCATTGCTGGCGAAACATGGCTAATAGCCGCATACTGCTTCACGATCACCGTCCCTGAACTGCTGCAGCTGTCAAAGCACCATGATTGCAATGACATTCAAGAAGATCAAGATTCGCGGGTTGATCGAATGACGTCGACACTTGGACCGAGTTACTTGCCTATTTGGGGTTAGTGTATGATCCCCTCCTCTTTACCCGTCTCCTGGAGAAAGATTTAGATAGACTACGTGTTTCATCCCCATACACTTCTTCCTTACAGTATACACATTCTGCTTCCAGCTGAATATTTGACTAGCTGGTCGACGTGCACCTCACTGTAGGAAATTTTCATAGCCTCATGCACTATTCAAACACTCTGTCATACACATGCCCTAATACTCATTCACTCTAGAGACCCCGTTTCTCACACATTACAAAGAACGTGACTCGAAGCTCTCTTGAGTCAAAGCCAAGTTCTCAACGAGGATGGTTATACTTCAAGCCGACAGCTCTCAAATGTGCGTTGCATTCTTACTGTGATGTCGAATCTGTTCGCCGTACTATATCAGGCCTTCGATTAGTGGTCGCGTAAGGATCCTTAGGAATATATTGACTCACGTAGAAAAGGATAAATGGGATTGGAAGAAATAGTATGGACAGTCCTCCGAGTAGAGAGTTTCCGGGACCAACTCCGAGATTGCGAAATAAAGCTCGTGCCTACACCAAGGTCAGTCAAGTTGAATGGTGTCACATGTTTAGGAAGGGATGTCTGTTGACTTACAAAAAGTGGAAAGACCACGCCACAGGAAGCTCTAAAAAGTGTATTCCCCGCGAACACCGATGCCGCGTACTGAGGGTAAGACATGCCGAGATAACTCAATACCGGCATGAACAACGTGACGATGCTAATGGTAAAGCAACCGGATCCCACAAGCGGTACCATCCAATGGATACTCTCACGCGATGTCCACCCGTACCAGAACAGGCAAACAGGCAAAGCGACTGCTCCAACGAAAGTCGGCGGTAGAATGACCTCTGGCTTGAAATGGCCCTGTGCTAGTCGAACCATCAGGTGATTGCGAACCCAAAAAAGGTAGCAAGGTACCGTGATGAGGCCGCCGACGAATATACCCAGGAAAGCTAGCCCTTGCTCTCCTGTGCTAAATCCGTATATATCTCCAAATACCAAGGGAAAAGACTCAAACCATATATATAGCACCCCATATAGTAGGGCAGAATACAAGTCAACAAAGAAAATAACGGGCTCAGAGAAGGTAATTGTAAATGCCCGGCCAAGCACGACTAGATGATCTCTGATGGTTACCTCTGCTATATCAATCTCGGATTGGCTTTTGAGCATCGTTTTGCCCGTTTGTTTCCTTAGCCTTCTCGCTCTGCGATACAGTATATTGGCTGCACTCGTCTCAGGCATGAGGAGGAAGAGTATAGTCAACACGACTGCGCACAGCCATGTAAGCTCCCAGATAGTCCAGCGCCATCCTTTGGCTTGTGCCGCAAAGCCTCCAACTAGTGGTCCCAGGACTGGCCCTAGTATACCCGTTGAACCATACATGCCGATCCAAAACGGGACTTCGACCGGCGCATACATGTCTATGATGGTGGCGCCACCAGTAGCGAGAACGGGTCCACCAAAGAATCCTGTCAGTAATCGAAAGACGAGTAGCATAGCCATATTCACTGCGTGCCCGGTCGGAACTTGGAGCAGTATGAAGATGAAGAGAGTCCAGAAATAGATTCTGCTGCGACCTAACGTTGGTAATTCAGACATTGGCGAGAACAGCATTGGTCCCAGGCCGTAGCCTCTGGTACTTAATGTTAAATACGCACTTCTTTGATCCTTCTGAGGGTATGAAATACGTACAGTACGAAGAGCGAGAGACCAAGTGTAGCCACAATTTCACCGACATCAAACTCTTCCATCACGTCTTGCTCGCCGGGCGTGTAGATGGAGCTACCCATGTAGATTCCAAAGTTGAGTATACATATCAGGAAGCTCACCAGCATTTTGTGGCCTTTTGACCAATTTTGAGGGTTCTGAAGCCTGTCAGCGATCGAACAGAAGTGATCATAGAAGGTATATGGACCTCTTGATCACTTGAATCATACCAGTCTACCAATAAGACCTCTGGATCTTTTCCATCCTTGTTTGCGGAATCACAGTGCACGGTATGCTGTTCTTCAGAGGACGATGCTTCCGTGGTCTCTAAACCGTCAGCCGCATGCTCGTCGTCTTGGTAAATCCCAGCATCACGTTTCCGTGTTCTATCACTAAGATTGCTCCTCGGAACAAATGCCTTCCACGAATCCGGATCCTGCTCATCAGGAAATCTCAGGAGCTGCTGCCCTGAGAGTAGACGAACGGTTTGACCAAAGACTGTATCGCGTAGGTAGTGGCTCATTTTGATCTCAGCCCTGGCAAAGATGACACTTAGGATCCAAGTTACGGTATCACTCTCCCGATTTCAGAGCGTACCATCCACCAACCCGGGTCCAGGGTTTTATACCCGTGATTTTGCGTGCTCCATTTCACAAGAGCGTAGCAAGTACACCTTCCACGTTGACATAAAACCAACCCCTGACCAACAAAGGCATATCTTACATGCATGACCTCGCACGAGTAGAAAGCGAAGAGCTACATACAATAGAGGTTCATTCCGGGGTAGCTTATCCGATCGGATTTTAGAGGACTTTGTTCTGATTTAATTTCATATCATGCGTCCTTAGCGCCCTGAGGCTCCCAGCTGTGATGGCTTCCGGACGAGAGAATAGTCCCAGATTTTCAAGTACCCCTGTTGATATTTGAGCTTTATCACAATTCAAGCATTTCATTCGTCGACAGTAGAAGCACGATGCTTGTTATCCCCGAATAACACGGAGTTAATGGATTTTAGCAGGAGATTTGGCCTTAGGGTATTCAGGGTTATTATATCTCCGGGTGCATGATTCAGGCACCAATTTGAGGGCTACTAACCCCAAAGCGGAAATGCGTTGTACTGACTGCAGAAACAGTAAGCCTTGCTCGACGACACGTCTTTCTTCAAGGGAGTGGCGTTATGACAGCTGGCAAAGCCATGATGTAGGAACGAAATAGAGCCAGAGATATGTGATCAAGTCTGCGAGGCCCAGTCGACTTCAGACTGGCGGGCTTGTTCGCCAGCCGTGGGAGGCTCGACGCAGATCGATCCTCTCCAAGTAGAGACGGTCACGACCTCACAGATGCAGTTTCAAGCATGCGCACAGCCGTATACCTGGCCAAACATATGCAGTCAGTCATAATGGTATTTTCAATTGGTAATCCGGCAGCGCTTTTACTGGAAGAGTACAAATTGGGGTAAATTAATTGACCAGAACACGATAGCCAAGAGTCTCCTGCACCGTCTGAAAACAAAGTGATGGCATACGACTCTGTAGCTCCAGGAAATCCTTGAAATGATATCAAGAAGAATAAGGTTGATGCCATGGGGAACGTCTACAGTGAGGAAGCGCACGTTGTTGGTAAGGTCTATCCAAGGGAAAAGATGAAATAGAGCACGCGGTCAACGTATACCTAGAGGGCATCTGAGCCACCACTATGGTGATAGGTTCGGTATATCTCTCTACGTACTGATTTCTAAGAGCTATCTGACCGAGACTCGGGTATAGAAACGAAGAGCATTTCTGCAGTTCCTCCCTGGCACCAAAAGTTGGAACCCAATCAGAAGCCGGCAGCCGCTGCGACTGACGAGCTGCATATAGGATATATCTTTCAAGAATTCGTGCAAAGCATACAAACAAAATCAGAAGGACTTGACAGATTGGTGCGAAAGCTGCGTGAGTCTTAATCGAAGGCAGATGCCCTCGAGCACGAACAGGACACCACATAAGTGGTATGTACAAGTACTTTCTGTGATCTGTGTGGCTAACTTAACCCAATATTTAGAATCCAGAGCATCGCGTGAGCTTGCAAAAAGCCTACCGACGCGATTACTATACGCTTGGAAGTGTCAAATATAACAAGTATGAGACTCAAAGCTGACACATCTTTAAAGAAAAAACATAAGGCGAATCAGCCAAAAATAATAAAAATGAGGCATCAAAAATCTCCACGAAGTCATTAAATATTCGAATTTGCGATTGGGGCTGAATCCACCGCATCAGCAATCACGCCCATTACTGTTATGCTACATTTTGCCCTGAATTTGGTCGAGAGTTTGGTATTCCATGTATCGTCATTGGCTTTTAGAGATTGCAGCTCTCGATCTGTCGGCGCACGACGTTGAGAATGACGATCTATTTCCCGTGCGTAGCGCCGCGTGCACTGCCCTCGTTTTTAGCACAAGGCTGACTTGTAAGCGCCGACCCTTGAGTCAACCCGTCTGAGTCACCAGATTGATGAACGTTCTCATTCGCGTGCCACAGGATTTGTTCTGGTCTTAGATAAAAGGCAGAGCATGTCCGCCATTCCTTGTGGCTCACAATATGAGCGAAAGAACAGATACCAACAAACTGCCTACCATGCGGCATACGGATAGCGTCGCTAACGACACTACATCTATGTGTAAATCCGGCTTTCTTACTGAGGTATACAATGAGAATCCTATAGGCTCTCCTGGAATTGACAAAATCATCACTCGATTTCCTCCAGAGCCAAACGGATTCCTTCACCTAGGACATAGCAAAGCCATCGCAGTCAACTTTGGCTTCGCGAAACACCACGGCGGAGCTTGCTATTTACGTTATGACGACACTAATCCTGTAAAAGAAGAGGAAAAGTACTTTACTGCCATTGAAGACATGATTCAATGGTTAGGATTCAAACCTGTCAAGGTGACGCATTCGAGTGATTATTTCGATAGACTTTATGAGCTTGCGGAGGAATTGATTCGGCGTGATGGTGCTTATGTCTGTCATTGCTCTAGTATGTTATCACTCGATTGTCATCTCTTTCCCAACTTACTAAGGCGATATTTCGATGCAGGAAGTGAGATTGCTCAGCAACGAGGGGGCGGCAAAGGCACCACTTCGAGATACGCTTGCTCTCATAGGGATCGTCCGATAGGTGAATCAGTTGCCGAGTTTAGAGCAATGCGTGATGGAAAGTACGAACCCCAGGAGGCGTTACTTCGCATGAAGCAAGATCTCGACTCGAATAATCCCCAGATGTGGGATGTGACCGCTTATCGTGTGATATCGTCACGCAAATCTGAAAAATCGGACAGCGAAGAGAAGTCAGACCTTGGGACTGGCGCACACTATCGGACTGGCAACAATTGGAGGGTTTACCCTACGTATGACTTTACGCATTGCTTGGTAGATAGCTTGGAAGGCGTCACGCACTCTTTATGCACGACCGAGTTTGAGACAGCGAGAACCTCGTACAACTGGCTTTGTGATAAGCTGGGTGTTTATAGGCCAATGCAGCGAGAGTGAGTAATGACCTAAATCAGTCTCGCATTGCGAAAGAATTGCTACTTAATTCTGCTCAAAGATATGGCCGACTCAATTTATCAGGCACAGTACTGTCTAAACGGAAAATCATGGCTTTGATTACGAATAAGCAGGTCCGTGACTGGGATGATCCACGATTATACACACTCATTGCTCTTCGACGTCGTGGCGTGCCGCCTGGAGCAATACTCTCGTTCGTCAACGGAGTTGGTGTTTCCAAGGCTACAACTACTATCGAGGTCAAGAAATTCGAACAGTCCGTTCGACAGTATCTGGAAGCTACAGTGCCCCGCTTGATGGTTGTCCTCGACCCAATTCCCATCGTCATTGATAATCTTCCTGAAGAGCACCTGGAAATGATTGAATTGCCGTTCTCAAAGGACACAGAACTCGGTGTATGTTTGTCCTATATTATCTGCTCTCACCATCTCAAACTAATACATTCAGTCACATCATGTCCCATTCACACGTACAGTGTTTATCGATCGAAGCGACTTTCACGAGACGCCCAGCAAGGACTTTTTCCGGCTTACTCCAGGCGCATCAGTCGGTTTGCTCAAAGTACCGTTTCCTATCACTGCGACCAGTTACGAGAAAGATCCCCACAGCGGACTCATTACTTTGATACACGCTCGGTACGAAAAGCCGGAAGGCGGCGTAAAGTTCAAGAAGCCAAAAGCGTAAGTAAAATCTACTCATGTTCTCTCCGTTGACAGGCTTCTGTAGTCACTGACATGGTACAGCTACATCCACTGGGTTTCAGACTGTCCCTCTCTAAACAGCCCTATCAAGGCTACCGTTCGGAATTATAACGCTCTCTTCACTTGCGATAATCCAGACACGCATCCCGATGGGTTCCTTTCCGTCGTCAATCCAGACTCGGAGGAGATATTGCCAAATGCCATGATTGATGTCGGTCTTCGCGAGATCATCAGTAGAGCGCCATGGCCAAAGACCGAGAGTGAGAGCGCAAAAACAGAACCTCGACATCCACATTCACCAGAATGTGTCCGATTCCAGGGCATGAGAGTAGCTTACTTTTGTCTTGATCGTGATAGTTTGGCCGAGTCTGTGGTACTGAATCGGATCGTGTCTTTGAAAGAGGATGCGAAGAGGTAACTTTGAACTATGCCAGCGCAGGTACATGATATATGACTTTACCTTTCCGTCATCACCATGTCGAAGTAATCGCCAGACCTGTAGCACTTGAGCTCAATCATAGGAAATGCAAGGCAAAGCAAATTCGGATTGCATTCATTTGTACGGGATGGGTAGAGATGCAGGCCAGGTATATCAGCGCCATTTAAGTCGATCGAGGAGAGGCTTACGGAAATTACCTATTTCGGCAATTTAATTGACTCAATGAGATCTGCTCAACCCTAAGACACAAGAACCATGCGTACATGAATGTTGAGGACATCGCAACTTAGGTGATATGGTTAGATCTAACGAACATAGCGTTATCCTCAAAATCGACAAATATTGTTACTGGCTTTCTACAGAGGATGAACGTCGTTGGAATGTGCTTACAACACGGACCAGCTGATTGGCCGGAGAAACCATGTCGCATGCCCTTGCAGCGGGTCGCATCGAGGTTCAGAACGGAACATGAACTTCTTTAATCTCCTCCATACGTACTGTACTGGTCTGAGAAAGAGGGGAATGAAATCGAAGCAAACGCCCTCCGATTTTCGCTACGCCTGCACGGCAAGCAAGCAAGCGAGCAAGTAAGCAAGCAAGCAATCCCACGCCCGATCGAATCGCCACTGCATATACTGAGTGGAGGTTCCGAATCCTCCCGAGAAAGACAACAGCCAATTTCGAATGAGTCAAACTGCCGTGAACGTACCCCGTACTTGAGCTAAAAGGGGTTTTCGGTGAACTTCTTTAGCCTTTGCCCGCTTGCCATGCTTTTTCTTGCGTTCCGGCGACCCTGCCAAGAATATTTAGCACATCACCCTTCTTTCGCTGGTAAATCGTTAAAGCAAAATAAGGACTGCCGGGGAAAGTCGGGTACAGTCTCTGCCAAGAGGTTTCCGGTATCATGTGACTATCCCTCGAATTGGAATCTTTCATGTATGGTAACGTGTATGTAATGACTGTATTCTCTGATTTTGTATTGGAAAAATTCAAGTGAGCAATTGAAAGCCAGGATCCTGTTACCCTTTTCATTCAAATCATCCGTACATTGTCTAGGGATTTATACCTGTGTTGTGTAGCATCGATGGAGAGAATAGTCAATATCTAGCAGCAGTACGGCTACGTAAGTTGAAGCGGGGTTGCATGATCATGAAGCTGCGTGTCATCTCATCTCTCTTTGCTTTTTCCTGCTGTCTCCTCTTTCCTTCCGGTGTCCTAGCTACCGTCTGTATGTGTGTATGTATGTACGTACGGACGGATGTATGAGATGTTTCGTATGCATACTCCGTACTCATATTGTAATTTATCTGGAGTGTGTACTATGGTACGGCAAAGGTGGGGAGGTTTGCCGGATTTATGGTGTTTACTCCGGATGGGACTGTGGCCGCGCAACGAGGTAGAGACTATGTGAGATGAGATGGATGGAACGGTGGCATAGACAGAGGACGACTGTTGGCTGCAGAGTGGACGATCTAACAGAAACCAAAGGATTGTGCACCTCGTGCTGGTGTGAAACCTAGCCCGAGACTTTGCCCAGATATCTATAATATTTGGATCTTCAAATATGCCCAGGTGTCATCTACATCACTTGGCCACAACAGGCCTATGTATGTCAAGCTCATGAAATCTCTTAAAGCAACAGCGAAAACCACGTCCCTACAGGAACCCAGCTTAGCCACAAGCGACTAGCGTTCAGATAAGCTCGTGTTAGACTTCAAGGTTATGGATTATTTCGATGACCGTTCCAATTTGATAATTCTTATTTCAAAGAGACCATACTCCTTTCGGGGTAATTAGTTGCCAGGCGCCTGGCCACGACCAAGTGCCCAGCCAATAAGCGAGGATATAGGTATACTATTGAGGCTCCCGCTTAACCGATGTCGGGGCCTATTACTCTGTATCCACTGTGCATTACGGTGTCTGGTACGGACCTGCACGTAGTGACTTGTCACGGAATGCTCCGTACTCCGAGTCAATTCCAGCGAGACGAAGAATCGCGCCAGGACGATTTGAGATGCATATCAGACCGTGCGGTATATTCATACAGTATTACTTGCTCCAGAGATGAAAGCACACAGGCCAGATGAAGGAATCGGGCGAGTAAAGAGGCAAAATCGAATTATCTGTGCAAAAGCACGTGAAAATGAAAGCTCGGCATAGGATTCTATATTGGGTATAGCGCCAGATCTCACGAGTCACGCCTGGGATCGTGGATATATCCGGGTGATAGCCGTGAAGCAAGACCTAATGAATGAGGGCTTCGACAAGCATTAAACGCAATCGCTCGAGTAATCATACAGGCACAAGACCACTTGTATGACTCTTCGTAGATACCATGGCGACTGTCTCGTGTCCAGCGTACATCGTCGCAATGCGAATTCCGCTACCACCTACAGTATGCAGGACAGCAGACCAGCGTGGGGTACATCCGTCCTTCATGCCGGGGTGCCCTCCGTTCTCCGTCCAACCCATCCGAAAGCCTAACCCGTATCTATACTAGCCTCAAAAATGTATGGAAAGCTCTGTGACCGGCTACCAATAGCACTTACAGAATTCTTCCAGTTTGTAAGCTTGAGGTCAATGCTTCGGTTAGCTGCATGCACGTCCTTTTTTCCTTCTTTTCTTTTCTTTTGTAACCCTTGGGTCGTTTCGGTTCAACTTGAATTTGGGTTTGGTGCGATTTGATTTGCCGTGGTGGTGCTTGAGCCTGGGAAATATATACTGGAAGTGGATAGAGTAATGATCATTGATTTTGTAATTCTCCAATTTGTCTCCCCAAGTCATTGCTTAAGAACACTGATCAGTCAGTTGTGATACTTTAGTGAGTAAAGCTGTGCTGATCAATCGTTTATTCCTCGCTAAGTAGGATATTGCTTTATTGGCGGCAGACACGGCCCAAATAAAAATACGTAAACCGGGGGGATACTCATTTCTTCCATCAGGCTGATTCGGTGCATAACCACTAGATACGTGTACTGTATTCAAGAGTTGCCTTGTGAGTGGTAAGGGAAAGCCTGGTACGGTAATCTATTACTCCGGAGCCGGTACGGGCCCTATCACGGCTCCGGTCACATTATTGGATGCCCGCTCTGCGAATGTAGGGCGTCTTGCCTGTTCCGGGACGGACTCGATGCTCGGCATCTGCAAACGGTGTTGATGTTCATACATTCACTTTTCGGCAACCTTACGAAAGCCTTGGAAGGAGCAATGATATATATGTAGAACATTTCACTTGTCGATCGCGGACTACATTTTGAGGTCATGGATTATGTCGAGTAGATCACGCAAATGGTACTATGAGCGGGGTTGGTGTAGGTTTTTACTTCGCTGGCACCATTTTGGTGAGTCACTAACTAGAATGACGGTGACTACTGCTACGGTATATCGAAGTCACGTATCGTTAATGCTCATTTGTTTCCTGGCCTAAGCTAGAGCATGCACAGCGGAAAGGACTGGCGTGTCGTATATACTATGGGCCCAGTTAGGAAATGATTCGGCCGACTGTAGCTGCAGAGACTTCAGAGATTAACCACATCCTCAACAGCAAACACGCTACGAGTGATAAGTTCCATGTCAGCACGAGAGCAAAATCCAAGAGAATGCTCTCTTTCATAAATTAAATATTGACCTTTCTTTTGGAGTAATTCTCCAACCTTTACACAAAATCTCTCGGCAATATTGGTTGTACGGCATTGACGGAAAAAAGTATTGGCGAAATTTCCGCTCCGGAGGCCTACAGTCCGACATGGCAACAGCAAATCAATTCGCGTCAAAGCTGGAGTAAGCGGGCTTGTGAGTGGCCGGGCAGCCAGGGAGGGCTCCGGTCGGCGGCCTCCATTCATTACGGCAATACGGTCAGCGGGAAACATATACCAAATACCTCGCACTGACAATACTGTATCAATGGGTATGCCGGGAGAGTGGGGCTTGACGTCGACCGGCAGCAAACCTTGTCCTGCAATAGAGCGCCCATGATTGGCTCGTGCGTGCTTATCTGCTTTATCTGCAGAAGTCGTGCAGCAACCAGGGACTGAGCATGATTTCATCGTGTCAACATCTGCTGATGTCGACTGTATGTCACTGGGACGAGTATCACACTCAAGTGTCTGTTCAAGGTCAATTGGCTTCAGGACTTTGTGTGTTGCAGCACAAGTGTTTCAGCTTGTAATTTCACTACTGAGTAACTAAGGCAGACGAAAACGGGGCAAGGAGCACCTCCGAAAGCGCAGGCAGGCCAAGCCTTGCAAGCGAATAATGGGAATACATAATGAAAAATCAAATAAATAAATTACACGCTCTGTACGGCCCATTCCGCCCAAAACGGGAGACCAAGCATAATGCTCCCGGGAGCGTATAATTCTTTACAATACGTACATCCATTCTGCCATCTGGCCAGACATGTTCCAGCAAATTGTAAGCCTAACAATGTTCTCGATCCCAAAGCATTTGCCACGATTCGCACGCAGTCCCACGATTCTCCGACCTGACCAGAAAAAAAAAAGTTGTTTCTCCCCACAATTCTGTACCCTGCTTCCCTGCCTCGATACTATTTCCATTTGTTGCTGGTAACAAATCATCGCTCTTGTAATTGTAATTTGACTACTGGCAATACGTACTCGGAAACAAGCCGCTAGTAATCCGTACTGTAAGTAATGTATCTCCGGCCGCTCTCCTCCCCAGCTTGCCCTGCCTTCCTTCCTTCTCTTTACCAATTCAGCCGACCTAATCGAATCTGCCTGCCCCTCCTTCACCATTATTTATTATTTTTTTCCCTTCTCCCTCTTCTTCTCTCTTCTTCTCTCTCCCTTTACCTTTTAGTCCTTCCACAATAAAACACCAGACGCTGGGTTGATTTGCTCTTACACCTCCCTCAAAAAAAGTGCTGTCCTTGCTGCGAACAGTTACTGACCCACCCCCAGTCGTCGTGACGACTATTATTGGTATTCACCCCGCTCCTTTTCCGCTATCGCTCTTTCGCAAGGGAAGGCGAAAATAAGAGAGCGACCACAAAAAAAGTTTCTCTCATTTTCACGACCACAAAAGTTTACCTAGAGACGAATCTGTTCTGAATATTCTCAATCAAGGAACAAATCGCCAGAAATTATCCACCATCGACCAATTCTTTCCCCCACACTGATACGCATTCCTCTGTCGGCCACCGGCGGAAGAATGGGTCTCTTGGAGGAAGTCTACGGAAATGAATTAATCGACGAGCAGGCTCCTCAGGAGTACACTGAATACAAGGCAGAAAATGGATTTGGTTGGGCTGACGCTCTTCCTGCCAAACAGGGTCTTTACAACCCTGAACTTGAGAAGGATGCTTGCGGTGTAGGGTTCGCTGCGTGAGTATTCTCTTTCCAATTGTGTCGATTGCACAGCGACTGACGCTCATCCAGCCACATTAAGGGTAAGCCAAGCCACAAAATCGTTATCGATGGTATGTATTCCATATGGACAGTCGATTCAATGGCCTAATCTAACTGTGCATAGCTCGCAGTTTGCTGTGCAACATGACCCATCGTGGTGCCGTCGGCTCAGATGTGCGCGACGGTGACGGTGCTGGTGTCATGACAAGTATCCCTCACAAGTTCTTCGTTAAAAACTTCGCTCGCGATGCCGGAGTGGAGCTCCCTCCTCTGGGACAGTATGCCGCCGGTAACCTTTTCTTCAAGCCCGATAACGAGACGTTGAAGGACTCTATCGCCTCATTCGAAGAGATTGCCACATCTCTCGGTCTCCGCGTCCTCGGCTGGCGTGAAGTCCCTCGCGATTCGACCCTACTTGGACCGGCTGCTTTGTCGCGCGAGCCTTTGATCATGCAGCCATTCGTTGTGCTGCGATCTGCTTATGGTGAGGGCAACAAGCCTGAAGTCACAGACCCTGAACAATTCGACGAGCGACAGTTCGAGCGTCAATTGTACGTTCTACGAAAGCGAGCAACACACGTCCTTGGCCTTGCCAACTGGTTCTACCTCTGCTCTCTCAGCAACCGAAACATCGTTTACAAGGGTCAATTGGCTCCTGTTCAAGTATACGAATACTACCACGATTTGGTCAATGTCGACTATGAAGGTCACTTTGCTCTCGTGCACTCTCGTTTCTCCACCAACACATTCCCCTCCTGGGACCGCGCACAACCGCTTCGATGGGCCGCTCACAACGGTGAAATCAACACGCTCCGAGGTAACAAGAACTGGATGAGGGCCCGTGAGGGTGTTCTCAAATCCGAGATCTTTGGTGATGAGCTTGATTCTCTCTATCCCATTGTCGAGGATGGTGGTTCCGATTCTGCCGCTTTCGACAACGTCCTCGAACTCCTCATGATCAACGGTGTTCTCTCCCTCCCCGAAGCTGTCATGCTTATGGTTCCGGAGGCCTGGCAAAACAACGCTGCCATGGATCCCGCCAAGGCTGCATTCTACGAATGGGCAGCTTGCCAAATGGAACCTTGGGATGGTCCAGCTTTGTTCACCTTCTCTGACGGTCGCTACTGCGGTGCTAATCTTGACCGAAACGGTCTTCGTCCTTGCCGTTTCTACGTTACAGATGACGACCGTATTATCTGTGCTTCTGAAGTTGGTACTATCAGCTTGGACCCCGAGACTATCGTACAAAAGGGCCGTCTTCAGCCCGGAAAGATGTTGTTGGTCGATACTGTAGCTGGTCGCATTATCGATGACGCCGAATTGAAGCAGACCGTCGCTCACCGACAGGATTTCCGTGCTTGGTTGGACAAGGAACTGCTCACTCTTCCTCAAGTTGAGAAGGGTCTCAAGGAACAGAGCCACGAATTTGCCATCGCACTTGATGAGTCCAGTCTTCAGAACGATGTTAGACTGAAGGCTTTCGGGTACTCATTCGAACAGGTCAGCTTGCTTTTGGCTCCTATGGCTGCCGATTCAAAAGAGGCTCTGGGTTCCATGGGTAACGATGGTCCGTTGGCCGTTTTGGCTCAGCAGCCCCGTCTTCTGTATGAGTACTTCCGTCAGCTCTTCGCACAGGTCACCAACCCGCCTATTGATCCCATTCGTGAGGCGATTGTCATGTCCTTGGAGTGTTATGTCGGCCCTCAAGGTAACTTGCTTGAGATTGATGCCACACAGTGCCACCGTCTCATGCTCCCTTCGCCTATTCTCACCTTGGGCGAGTATGAATCCATCAAGAACATCGACAAAGTCCACCCTGACTGGAACGTGAGAGTCATCGACATCACATTCGAGAAGTCTAAAGGTACCCAGGGATACTTGGACGCTCTTGACCGCATCTGCGATGCTGCGACTGAGGCCATCACCGCAGGTGACAAGGTTCTCATTCTTTCCGACCGAGCAACCTCTGCCGACCGCGTGCCTGTTTCTGCTCTGTTGGCCACTGGTCTCGTTCACCACCACATGGTTCGCAACAAGTGGAGGTCTATGGCCGCTCTTGTTGTGGACACTGGTGAGGCTCGTGAAGTCCACCACATGTGTGTTCTTCTCGGATACGGTGCTGACGCTATCTGCCCCTACCTTGCCATGGAGTGCATTCTCAAGATGAACCGCGAGAAGCTTATTCGAAAGCCTTTGTCTGATGACCAAGTTCTTCTAAATTACAAGGCATCCTGCGATGGTGGTATCCTCAAGGTTATGTCCAAGATGGGTATCTCTACTCTGCAGTCTTACAAGGGTGCTCAGATTTTTGAGGCTCTTGGTATTGACGATGCCGTCATTGACCGATGCTTCGCTGGTACTGCCAGTCGTATCCGTGGTGTTACCTTTGAGCTCATCGCTCAAGATGCCTTTGCTTTCCACGAGCGAGGCTATCCTTCTCGTGCCATCACAGAAATTGCCGGTCTTCCCGAGTCTGGTGAATACCACTGGCGCGACGGTGGTGATCCACACGTGAACGACCCTACCAGCATTGCCAATATTCAGGATGCTGTTCGCACCAAGAACGACAAGTCATACGAGGCTTATGCTCGTTCCGAACGCGAGGCCATCAAGAACTGTACCCTCCGTGGTATGCTCGATTTCGACTACGAGCAACGTACCGCTATTCCCATTGACCAGGTCGAGCCATGGACTGAGATTGTGCGCCGCTTCGTCACTGGTGCCATGTCCTACGGCTCTATTTCCATGGAATCTCACTCTACTTTGGCCATTGCCATGAACCGTTTGGGCGGTAAATCCAACACTGGCGAAGGTGGTGAAGATCCAGAGCGAAGCAAGGTCATGGAGAATGGTGACACCATGCGATCCGCCATCAAGCAGATCGCCTCTGGACGTTTTGGTGTCACATCAAACTACCTCGCTGACGCTGATGAGCTCCAGATCAAGATGGCCCAGGGTGCTAAGCCTGGTGAAGGTGGTGAACTTCCTGGTCACAAAGTCTCTGGCCCTATTGCTCGTACCCGTCACTCCACTCCTGGTGTCGGTCTTATCTCCCCTCCTCCTCACCACGACATTTACTCCATTGAGGACTTGAAGCAACTCATTTACGATCTCAAGTGCTCGAATCCCCGTGCCCGTGTCTCCGTCAAGCTTGTCTCTGAGGTCGGTGTCGGTATCGTCGCCTCTGGTGTTGCTAAAGCCAAGGCTGACCACATTCTCATCTCCGGTCACGACGGTGGTACTGGTGCTTCTCGATGGACTGGTATCAAGGCTGCTGGTTTGCCTTGGGAGTTGGGTCTTGCCGAGACTCATCAAACCCTCGTCTTGAACGACCTCCGTGGTCGTGTTATCGTCCAGACTGACGGTCAGTTGAAGACTGGTCGCGATGTGGCTATTGCCTGCTTGCTCGGTGCTGAAGAGTGGGGTTTTGCTACCACACCTTTAATTGCTATGGGCTGTATTTTTATGAGGTTCGCAAATGCTCTCATGTCATGCACTTTTTGAATTTTTGCTAACTTTGGCGACTTAGGAAATGTCACCTCAACACTTGCCCTGTAGGTATCGCCACGCAAGACCCCGAATTGCGCAAGAAATTCAAGGGTACTCCCGAGCACGTTATCAACTTCTTCTACTACGTCGCCAACGAACTCCGTGCCATCATGGCCAAACTTGGTATCCGCACTATCAACGAGATGGTTGGTCGCGCTGAGTTGCTCAAGGTCCGCGACGACATCCGCTCGGCCAAGCAAGAGAACATTGACTTATCTCTCATCCTGACACCTGCACACTCCTTGCGTCCTGGTGTTGCCACCTACAACGTACGCAAGCAGGATCACCGCTTGCACGTTCGCCTTGACAACAAGTTGATCGCTGAGTCCGAGCTTGCTCTTGAGAAGGGTCTTCCCTGCCGTGTTGAGTGTGACGTTGTCAACACTGATCGTGCCTTGGGTGCTACTCTTTCCTACCAGATCAGCCGTCGCTATGGAGAAGCCGGTCTTCCTCAAGACACCGTTCATGTCAACATCAAGGGTTCTGCTGGTCAGTCCTTCGGTGCTTACCTTGCTCCAGGTGCTACTTTGGAGCTAGAGGGTGATGCCAACGATTACGTCGGTAAGGGTCTGTCAGGTGGTCGCCTGATTGTCTACCCTCCCCGCAACGCCGTCTACAAGGCCGAGGAGAACATTATTATTGGTAATGTCTGTCTCTACGGTGCCACCAGCGGTACTTGCTACTTCCGTGGTGTTGCTGCCGAACGTTTCGCTGTCCGAAACTCCGGTGTCACTGCTGTCGTTGAGGGTGTTGGCGACCACGGTTGTGAGTACATGACTGGCGGTAGAATCCTTGTTCTTGGCTCAACTGGTCGTAACTTTGCTGCTGGTATGTCTGGTGGTATCGCCTACGTCCTTGACGTCAACCAGGACTTCCACTCCAAGATCAACATGGAGATGGTTGAGGTATCTGGATTGGAAGATCCCGCTGAAATCGCTTTCGTTCGCGGTCTCATCGAAGATCACCACCACTACACTGGCTCCGAGCTCGCTGCCCGTATCCTCCTTGACTTCAACCGTGCCCTCCCCCGCTTCGTCAAGGTTCTTCCTACCGACTACAAGCGTGTCATGCTTGAAGAAGCTGCCAAGGCTGAGGCTGCCAAAAAGGCCGAGTTTACCTTGCCCAAACTTCCTAGCACTCCTGCTCCCGAAGAAGAGAAAAAGGAGCATAAGCATGAGGAGAAGAAGGCCGATCTCCTTGATATTGAAGACAGCGTGAGCGACTCCAAGGTAGAGAAGAAGCGTACTGCTCTTATTCTTGACAAGACTCGCGGTTTCATGAAGTACAACCGCCGCAGTGAGAAGTACCGCAACCCAACCACTCGAACTCGTGACTGGGCCGAACTCTCGACTCGCCTCACTGAGGATGAGCTCAAATACCAATCCGCACGTTGCATGGATTGCGGTGTTCCCTTCTGTCAATCTGACAGCGGTTGTCCCATCTCCAACATTATCCCAAAATGGAACGAGCTTGTATTTCAAAATCAATGGCAAGATGCACTCAACCGCTTGTTGATGACCAACAACTTCCCCGAGTTCACCGGTCGTGTCTGTCCTGCTCCTTGTGAAGGTGCTTGCGTCCTCGGTATAAACGAAGACCCCGTCGGTATCAAGTCCATTGAGTGCGCCATCATTGACCGTGGTTTCGAAATGGGCTGGATGGTTCCTCGTCCCCCTCCCAGCCGTACTGGCAAGAAGGTTGCTATCATTGGATCCGGTCCGGCTGGTCTTGCCGCCGCTGATCAGCTCAACCGTGCTGGTCACTCCGTCACCGTTTATGAGCGTGCCGACCGTGTTGGAGGTCTTCTCATGTATGGTATCCCTAACATGAAGCTTGACAAGAAGGTCGTTCAGCGCCGTGTCGACCTCATGGCCGCTGAGGGCGTCAAGTTCGTCACCAGCACCGCCGTTGGTCCTGATGAGTCGGTCACTCTTGCATCCCTGCGTGAAAGCAACGATGCTGTTATTATCGCTACCGGTGCTACCGTCGCTCGTGACCTCAAGATTCCTGGACGTGAGTTGGAAGGTATTCATTTTGCCATGCAATTCTTGCACAAGAACACCAAGTCTCTCCTCGACTCTGAGCATGCCGATGGTGCCTACATCTCTGCTAAGGACAAGCACGTCGTTGTCATTGGTGGTGGTGATACCGGTAACGATTGCATTGGTACATCGGTCCGTCACGGAGCCAAGAGCGTTGTCAATTTCGAATTGTTGCCTCAGCCTCCCCCAGAGCGTGCCCGGGACAACCCATGGCCTCAGTGGCCTCGTATTTACCGTGTGGACTACGGTCATACTGAGGTCAAGACTCACATGGGCAAGGATCCTCGTGAGTACAGCATCATGTCTAAGGAATTTGTTGATGATGGCAATGGTCGTGTCAAGGGTATCAACACCGTCCGTGTTGAGTGGACCAAGAGTGCCTCTGGTGGCTGGGACATGAAGACAGTGGAAGGCAGTGAGCAGTTCTTCCCTGCTGACTTGGTAATGTTGTCCATGGGTTTCCTGGGTCCTGAGGACCGTCTTCTCGGTGAGGAGATTGAGCGTGATGCTCGCAAGAACGTCAAGACCGCTCCCGGTCAATATGCCACCAACATTCCTGGCGTTTTTGCGGCCGGTGATTGCCGACGTGGACAGTCCCTTATTGTTTGGTAAGTTTAAATTGAACTGCTTTTTTTATCTTCAACAATTTACTAATTAATTACAGGGGCATCAACGAAGGCCGTCAAACCGCTCGTGAAGTCGACACTTTCCTCATGGGAACTGGATCTCTCCTTCCTGTCACCGGCGGTATTGTCCGTCGCCCTGCCGCCGATGCCGTTCCTCAAGTCGCCGCAGCTGTTCCTGCTTAGACTTTGATGGTACGCTAGAAAAGTTATCGCATCTTAGATCTGAAGTCTTATCTTCTGATCTATCCAACCAAATACCCAAAAGTCCTTCCCCCCTTCCTCCCTCTTGAACATGAATAGATCCTAGAGGGAAGGGCTATTTTCTTATCTATGCTGGTTCATGTTCTATGATGTGATGTATGGATGTATGACAGCGTTTATTATTCGTTTCTGTTTTTTTTCTCTTTCTTTCCCCATGGTTTTCATAAGTTGTAAGGTGGAAAGGGAGGTTTTCTCGTTTGTTGTTAGAACGTTTTCCTTTCGGTCTGTTCAATATGTTTCTGATTTTCCTACCGTTCTAGCTGTGAATAGTTTAGTTTATCTTTTCTGTTGTATCAGACGATGCATCATTCAATGGAATATTCAATACCAATCTTGTTCTGTAGCATCGTAGTTTTATGATAACCTTGTGTCAGAGACAACTATTGGGATAGGGCGCATCTGCTGGGTAAATTAGGGAACCTCTGGCACTTCGAGCGTAGCTCCCTGAGCGAAGCACTTCCAAGACATATACCAAATAAGAGTTGAAATGGGTATACATCCAATCTATAGCTATACACATACATACATATTCATACAACGAATGACCCTCCTCTCCAAGCCCAGAGATTCATTAATGAGGACTAGCCTCCTTTCCCGGCATCTGATTTTGTTGTGGCTGCTGCTCCCGTATCTGCTCCGCAACGCGCATCTCCCTCTCCATTTTTTCAAAATCACCCTGAAAAGCGCCCTTCACCGGCTCCATCCTGACCTCCCACACATCCTCACTACTCGGCCCCGTCTTATACTTGATGGCTTTTTTGCGATAATGGTTTCGTATCATTTCTTTGCTGGTTGCGTCGTCTTTGATGCCGCGCGCTTTCATGCAGAGCCAGAAATTCTCCCAGTGTTCGCTGCAGGAGCGTAGTTCGCCGTAGCGATAGACGTTTACCCATTGGCCGCCGAAGGATTGGCAGAAAAAGGCGTAGTCGAAGGCGGAGCGGCAGGACATGGTGTCTGGGTAGAGGGAGTCGGGGGCTATGGAAGATGTTGTTTCTTGAACTGTTGAGTCGGCGGATGCCGGGGTTGTTGTTATTGAAGATGTGGTGGTTGATGATGGTTGTGGTGGTTGGGAGGTGGGCGGCGTTATGGAGGGTTCGAGACTTTTGAGAAAGTCGCGCAATTCGGCGTCGGCTTGTTCTTCGCGCGTGACTTGTCGAGTTGGTCTTGGTTCTGATTGCGATGGCATTGATGGTGGTTGTGTTGAGAAGTTATCTGGCTGTTGTGCTTGTGGTTGCGCATTCTGGCTGTTGGAGGAAGACCACCACCAGCCCATTATGGGTTTGTTTATAGTTTATAGAAGTCGATCGTCCAAATTAACGCAGTACACTTCGGTATCAAGTAAGTTTTCGTGGAATTGAGCACTGGATGATATGAATTGCGTTGAGTGGTGATGATTTGTAAGAGTTTCAATCATCGAAATTAATTTTAGCTTGAACTCAGTCTCCGGATTGACCCACCAATCACATGCTACTTTGAGGGCCGTGCAAAAACGCCAAATACGCACGTTTCCCAAGAAGTCTGCTTATGAAACGCGCTTATAGTTCTTATACTGTCAGGCGCATGATGTATTTCTCAATTGAAGTGATACGACACGGGAAAGCGGGATCAGGAAAACATAATCCTCAGAAAGCCACTCAACCCTGAGCCATGGGCACTTTCTAAGACTATGCTACACAAATACAAGAATCCTGAACGAAACACCAGATAGAACAGCCCAGAAGACAACTGCAAAACGTAAAAGTGACATTAATGGCCACGCAGTTGCCGAGCACGACGAACCAATGGTGGAATTTTGCGGAGAAGAGGATCATGCGGATTCGCTTCTACCACAGTCCTGTAAAGTCCATCAAGCCGTTGGATGAAAATATCCATGATCTGCGGCGCAACCTCTCGAATGTCCGAGTCCTAAAATCAACAAGATTAGAGAATGATATTGTCACAAAGTCAGGTTGTACGCACCACGAGATTCACAGTTTGAAGCACATATTCGAGCCAGGCCAATCGCTCTTGAACGTTCGTCGAGAGAACCGTGGTTACAGCAACTCCCACAGATAGCGACACAATAGGCGAAACAGCAGACAAATAAGCCGGGTTCAGACGAACGAAAAAGTTGTCAAAGAGATCGGCCTGTTGCGACGATTGTAGCCACTATTATATATTAGTATGTGATCAGAGCATACACAGAACATAACTTACCCTGACAGACGCCTCCTCGAAATTACCTTCTGAAGCCAACCGAGCGATGTCGGCTAGTTCAAGCTCCTCCGGAGAATGCTGCGCAGGTGCCGGGGGCTGAGGGGCAGGAACAGGCTGTGAAGCAGCGCTCTCACGTCGAGATCCCAATTGCTTCTGCAATGCTACCACCTCGCCCTGCAAAGCAGCCTGGGATGTCGCCATTACATCGATAGTCTCTTTTAAGCTATGAACCGCGGATACTAGCTGGTCAATCTTAGCAGAGTCATGTTGGCGTTGGGCTTCGTAGTGCTTCGACTGAGCCTGGAACAACTGCTCAAAGTCGCGAGTAGTAGCCTCCGATTGACGGGAGATAGCGGCTTGAACCGAAGGAGTGATGACATTTTGCATTAATTTTGCAACTTCTCCCTCAACACGGGAAGCACTTGAAGTAGCAACAGCCTCCGAGATAGAAGTCAACACCTCTGGCTGCTTGACTGCACGAGTCACGGCGTTTGGTAGGCGCTGACTGAGCTCACGCGGGAAGCTTTGGCTGAAATGCGTAGTAATTACTCCTTCGAGTTGTTTACCCACTGCAAGGGACGCCGAGTCAACAACGGCAGGCAGAACTTGTTTCTCAATGCTTTGACTGATGATGCGAGTAAGACTCTTCTCAACATTATCGGCAAGTGTGCTAGACACAAGTCGAAGAATTTGGTCGGTCTTGCTGGCCGATGCGGCATCCCAAGCTCGACGCTCATCGTCGAGGCGTTTCTGAAGTCCATCGAATTCCCGGCTAAACTCCTTGGCAACCTCTGTGGAAACACCTTTCTCGAGTTCTTTTATCAAATTACTTGGAATAATCAAGCCAGCAGAGGGTGCTTGTTGAGTACTTGCTTCGGCAACAGATCGCTGACCTTCGGCATCCGGGACAAGAGCTTCTTCTCGTTGCGGCTGAGTAGTTGTGGCCGGAGTGAAATATTTGGAAAGATCATGCGCTGCAGACGGTTTGCTAACATCCTTAGCCTTGTCCTTCCGCTTCTTCTTCGCTTTGTCGGTGCCACTGGTGACCTCCGACTGTTCGTCAGCTGACATTTTAGCCAGAGGTTTGACCGGCGATGTAGTCCTAGAAACGGCCGCAGTCGAGACAGCATCGGCAGCAAGATCTGACACCTTCCTGGCTACGTCTTTAGCTGGTATCTTCTGTGCACTACTAGTGACCGAATCGCCATTAACAGAGGGCTCATCAACCACGTAAGTTGGAAAAGTCTGGAGATCTTTGACTTCGATGTAGCCGTCATCAAGGGCATCGACGGCTTCCATGATCTTGTTATCCGGAGTCCAACCCAAATCTTCCTTCCTGACGTTCAAACAAGTTACGCCACGTGAATACATGGCATAAATTTCAAATAGCCCAGCCTCTTCCTCGGTAGCACGTTGTGCGCCCATTGATCTACCGAGAGGGAGGATATCGAGACTTCTCAATTGACCTTTAGAAGCAAAGGAGATTTCGCGAATACCACTTAGGCATGCAGTAGATTCAGGTTTAGGCAAAGATGAATCCTTCTCGGCGACACGCCTGATGTAATCTGCTTGAGACATAGGATGCAGATTGTATTTGGGCGCAGACAAATGAAGGAAGTAGATAGAATTCCTCGTGGGATGACCCACGACAATGATCCCCGATGAAGGATGATAGGCAACGCTACAAATAGCATCGGACTCATTGTCGTGCGGGAAGTTCACTTCCTGAACCGCCTTTCCAAGCCCAATATCCCAGAGCTGGAGAGTGTGGTTCTGCTTGAGACCAACAAGAACATATCGAAGAGCAACTGCTTTGACGAATGGGCGCAGTTTGTCAATGAACTGAACAGATGTAGGCCAGGATTTCTCATTTGGTGAGCCAGTGACGAATGTAGTCAGAGGCACACGCACTTCAGGTGGTTGCGATCCGTCCATGGTCTGACCAACTTCCTGGATATCCCAAAACCGCAGCCGGCCAGTCTTGTCGAGAGAAGCCACGACAGTATCATCCTCACTGAAGGTGAAGTCTTTGCCTGCCTTACCCGTGGAGATCTTCATCGCACGTTCCTTGAAGAACTTTTCAGTATCAACAATACGTTGCGAGCCAGAGACTCCATAGTTGGGATGGGCGGCATATTGAGGGGAAACAATGTAAATGTTTTTTCCACGCCCGATACCGAAAAATTCCGGATGACGAGAGCTGGGTTTGGCGCGCGTTTTCAGCTGACCACCAGATGTGTTCTCGTCAGAGGCTGGGTACGGAGGGAACACGAGACATTCACTTTCCAGGGTGTCCATCTCGAACAAGTCATTGTCTCCTCGAAAGACAGGAGCCCAGTATACGGTCCCACTAACACCAATCGCGATGATGGATTGGTCTTTGGTAGCACTGGTGCTGGTTGATGCAGAATTGCTCAATGCGACATTAAAAAGACGATCGCGAGCAAAGCGAAACACTTGTTTATCACGTCCATCATCTTGACGGATGATTCGCAAACCACCATTCTTTGCTAGAGCATAGACAATATATTGAGCAGTTGCCGAGGTCAAGCAGCGGTCGAGCTGATCAAATTCTTTCTTGAGACGTGCGACATCCATGATGCCGTCATCACGGACAGCGGGCAGCTTGCTAATATCTGGCTTGAGGGTAATCGAAATAAATGGCCGGAGAGGAAAGTTGAAGACACGCACAACACGCTCTTCGGTTTTGTCGGCACCATCTTCAGCACTTTCCCAGCTGTCTGCCAAATTCTCGTCTGCAGCAAGATTTTTTAGCAACTTGCCTTCGGCAGCTTCATCCACCACCTCCTTGACAGTCTCAACGAATTCTTCCGGAATAGTTTCATCTAATTTGCCAGCCTTTTCTTGCTTTTCGATCTCTTTCTTCACTTCGGCAGCGGTATTTGGAAGCTCTTCTACAACGGCATCCACAACCTCCTTGGCAGTCTCATCGTCGACTTTGGAGCGTGGCGCAACGTCAGTAAAATTTGCTCGGCTCAAAGCGTCCTCAACTTCACGGTCTAATTGTCCGGCAAGTTGATCAACCGCCTTGGAGACTGTTTCTTTCTGGTCCGATAACTTCTCGTCGGCAGTAATACCCGTCTTTGCTGTTTCCAGCGAAAACTTGGCATGCTCTTCCAGGATGGAGGAATCTTTTTGACGATGAGGAAGCGTCTCGTTTGGAGGACTACCGCCGCGAGACTTGGGTTGAGGGGTACGACGAGGTGAGGCGGCGGCTAATTGTTCGAAGGGGTTGACATATGAGAAGATACTTCCCTTGGACTGGTTCGACTTGGGGGCCTCAAAGTTCCCAGCTTCTTTGTCAACAGAGCCAAAGACATGCATGGACTGTTGATCGGCGGTGGCCGAGCCGCTACTTTCGTAAGTCGTCGGGTTCAGAGAGGCACGACTATCTTCTGTTTTCATCTGAGAGCGATTCAAGAGACGCATAAGCATGTCCTGGGTTTCTGCGGATGTGCCGGAGCTTTCAGCGGCACGACTAGAGGCAGGAGTAGCAGACGAGCCAAGGGCGGGAGACTGAGAGACAGGTCCAGGTTTAGCCATGAAAGAAGCGACAAGATCCGAGGCGGAAATCGTGCGCGAGTGAGAAGGATGAGTTTCGTCATGGTGAGTAGCTGAAAGAGACGGCGATGAACCAACGGCAGCTGAAGGCTGTGGAGAGCTTGGTTTGTTTTGACTGAATTTCAAAAGATTAAGCAGACTCATGGCCTGATCTGCGCTGGCTGTACGCTGCTGCTGGTCGCCACGTGGTGTTGGCACGTTGGGACTGAGAATATCTGAGCCATGGTGCGGAGGTGTATTGACGGGACCAGGGCTGTAGACCGGTGAGGAAACGGAGGGATTGTGATAGCCATGGGGGAAGGGATATGCATGCGACTGCAGACCGAACCTCTGACCATCGGATTGTGGGTTAGCTGCCCGAAACTCCGATGAAGGATAGACCGCGGCCTGGGCATCTTGGGATTGCGCAGGGCGCGGCTTCATGCTCGCAAAGAGAGCCTGAAGGTCGCTTGGGGTGGACATTTCTGCCAACTCGTCTCTTGAATATATAAGAAGACGCCCGTGACGCGTCGAAAATCAGGTTCTCGAGGGAAAACTCGACTGGCAACTCTGTTTCAAGAGAGCAGTGAGCTTCCGAACAAGCAAGCTTGGGACAGCTAATGCGCTGTCAATAGAAGAAGATTGCGGTGCAACAATCGTAGATGTCGTAAAGCAGACAATAACAACTGAAAATGAGAGGATGAAAGAGAGAGGAGGGTAGTGAGGAAGAGCTAAACTCAGGTAGGTGAAGGTGAGGTGGTGAGCAAATGAGGCGAAAAGGGAAGCTGGAAAAGAAGGTCGAAGGCAGGAAGATGATGTCTTGGCAGGCCATTTAGGTTAGCGTGGCACACAAAGTAAACAGCCAATCAGAGCGCAGGAATTGGTATGTCGCTTGGCGCCTGAGGCCCCGAGCTTTAGTGGCCTGTGGCATCCCTGCCAGCCTAAGGCCGCGCAGCCTCCCGGCGTTTGGGGCCTCAGGCTGGCGCGGAGTCAGTTTCGGATTGGCGCTTAGCCTGGGCAGATCCAGAGTCCAGACGAAAAGCTGAGGTGGCTCATCCTCTGTCAGACACTCCAAGACTCCACCACCACGTATGGCATGTCTCGTTGAGGCATGGCTCAGCCTCCATCACATTCGTCAACAACCTGAGACAGCTGGGCTGTCTTTGCTTTTTAAAAGTGATTGATTTCTTCTTTGTTGAGACCTGCTTTCTGGCATCTACTGATTTAATTCACCCAACTGCATTGCAATTGCTTGCGCTGGGGCTATTTGATATTTGTTTACTCACCCGGTTGCTATGAGCTGATCGCCGGGGTTCAGGGAGACACCATCGACATCACATCTACGATTCCAACTTACGATTAACGACCGACTTATACGCATCCGACAAAATGGCTTCCATAAAACATTTACTTCCTATCCTCCTCTCGTGCGTCTCTGCTGCGTCTACGGGAGTTGTACGTCGATCTACCGCTTGCAACAATTCTCCTAGCCTGTGTAGCAAATCTTATGGGGAAATTACTCATCTTGGAGCTCACGACAGCCCGTTCTTGCGAGATGCCAGTACGAGTTACTCCGTTTCTGGAAATCAGTAAGTGTTCATCCTCTATCATCAAGGCAAGGAGTACTAACCGCAACAGATTTTACAATACTACAGTCCAACTCTCCGCGGGCGTACGGTTGGTGACCGGGCAAGTTCATAAGAACAATAATGCATGGCATTTGTGCCATTCAAGCTGCGACCTTCTCGATGCCGGAACATTGGAATCATGGCTGAGTGAAATCAAGACTTGGTTAGACGGGAACCCCAACGACGGTAAGGATACCGAATTATCATGGGTAAATTGTACCTTATGGGCTGACAATCATAGTGGTCACTGTCTTGCTGGTCAACTCAGACGACGCAACCGATTCCGAACTCGCCACAGTCTTCGAGTCATCAAACATCACCGACTACGCATACACACCTTCCTTCACAAGCGCCACGACAGCGTGGCCTACTCTACAAGAACTCATCAGCAACGGGACCCGTCTAATGACGTTTGTCGCATCACTATCCACCAACAGCAATGCCGCATACCTTATGGACGAGTTTACATATATCTGGGAAAACCCCTACGACGTCACATCCGCATCAAACTTCTCTTGTCTTCCCGACCGTCCGTCAACGGTATCCGGTGACACCGCCTCCGCCCTATCATCGGACCGTCTCCCCTTCATGAACCATTTTCTCGACACCAACGTTGGTCTCGGCATTGAGGAACCCGACGTCGACGCCGCCGCTACCACAAATGGCCAGAACGGGACCGGCAACCTGCTCACGGCCGCCGAAACCTGTAAATCCGCCTATTCAGGCCGTCAACCCAGTTTCATACTCGTGGACTGGTTCGACAAGGGACCCGCAATCGATGTAGTCGATCAATTGAACAACGTCACTGACGCAACTGGTCGAGTCGCTGTACCTAACACGAATGCAGACGATACCAACAGTACCAGCAGTTCAACATACGTGGGCTTGCTCGAACTCGTGGATGAAGTCAAGAATGGGGCTAACCCGAGCTTAGGCAACTGGATCTGGGCCGGCGGCGACTGGGCAAGCATCCTCGGGGGCGGCGTCTCCATCTAGTACTACCACAAGTACTACTACTTCGGGTGCCAGTCGGAATTCTGATGCTTCACTATTGATTTGCATAGCCTTGGCGTTTTTTATGGTGATGTGTATCTAACTTTGCTGTGTCCGACATGTCGTTTTATGATTGATAGATCATCTAAGAACATAACATTGTTCTATTCGCCCTCATCTTTACTCCTTACCCAACAACTTATTAACGGCAGCAACTTTATCCTCAAAAGACTGCACTTTATCAATTCTACACAAAATGCTTAGTCCTATAACCACAGCGAGAAAAGAGAATACAAACCTTGACCCACTTCTAATATCAGTCTGAATCCTCACAACACCCTGCTGATGCAATATCGTATGCGCCTGCCCAATAATGCGATGCACTTTCTCCCACGGCCCTTCTACCACACCCACTACCATCAATACACGAAACCACTTGTAAAGAATAGGGGGCTGGAGCGGAAGAAGGCTAGATACCTAAGGTCGTCCCAGCAGAATGCATGACATACTTCAGCCCCGATCTCTCGATTAGGCGTTGCACGTCGGCGATTTGTGCGGACACCGAGGCGGAGGATGTTCCTATCTATTTTGTTTTTGAGGACGATCACATTAGTTGTGTTCATCCTGGGTGTATGGTGGTGAGGGTGATGGATGTACCGGGATGAGGCAAAAGTCGGCTGTGCAGTGGTCCGGAGTGGGGATCGAGTCGATGTCGATTGATGTGGTAGACATTTTGCTGATTGTCGTTGGAGGTTTTTATACTCTATGAAGTATGGTTAAGGCTCAGACTATTGGTGTTGAATGCGTCCTGGAAATGTAATATGCGTTCCCGGCTCGAGGTTGGCCTCGAGAGGTGAAAATAAACAATCCCCCCCCCGCAATCGTCATCGGAAATACCGCCTCCACGAGTGGATGATGCCGTCTTTTTCTTTTCAATGTTGATGGCACTCTCGTTTACAACCATGTATCATCTTACGATCCGAGATGACAGGAAAGAGATATATACTACGGAGCAATGTCTGATTGTACCACTTGGTGCGTACTTAGGTGCAACTTAATCCCGTCTCAGCATTCTGCAGGCTGGCCGAGCCAGAGAAACCCTTCGACTCCAGAACCAAGGCCCCTACTCGAAAGTCGTTCGAGAGTGTCATTCGGTCCAAAGGTGATTGGATCTTACACTATTGGCGGATTGGAGCCGGATGTTGAAACATGAGAGAGAAAAAAAAGCGGACAGCTGGCTAGAGGGAAATAGGAGCGAGGTAGATAAAAGGATCACAAAACAGCATATTCCGTGGCACGATGAGAATGGAATATGTTGTGCCTTTGATAGATGAATGAATGTCATCATGCCGTTCGAGCAATGGTTTATCGACATTAAAACCGTGCTATGACACATGGGCGTGGTGAGGCCTACTCCCAATATCTGACATCAAAAGCATGATTGATTCCCAGCGCAGTCTGAGCGAGTACTTGCAACCCCGGATTTTGCTGATACATAATCCTATCCTGTGTTTGGCAAACATAAGCTGATGGTCAAGGCAAGAACACAACCAAAGTGATGGCTTGCTTGAACTTACCACTAGCCAAGTTGGAAACCAGTGCACCACAAAGTTGACCACAGCAGCATTTTCTCCTCTGTATATCACGCCACTCTTTCCCCCGCCCACAATGTCATTGAGCACAAGCTGAGCAAATTTTTCAGGTGAGCTACCTTTTGGCTTAGCTGATCCCTTCACCCAGCTCGCAATGTAGTCCTTGATACCGGCGTAGTAGGAGCCTGGTGGCAGGTCAAATTCAACGGAATTGTTGCCAAAATTCGATGCGACGTTACCCGCCATCATGGTAACGACACTGACACCGAAGGGCGCGAGCTCGATGCGTAAAGTTTCCGAAATAATTGCTAGCCCCGACTTCGCTGAACCATATGCAGCGTTCCATGGTAGATTCAATACGGCGGCTATAGTTATAATGTTGACGATACGCCCATGGCTACTTATGAGCAGATCTTTGAAGGCTTGGATTATCCGCACGCTACCCCACAGATCGGTATCATGTAATTCCTTAGCTTTATTGATATCTATATCGAGGACGGGCGCCGTGTATCCGAAAGCTGCGTTATTGACTAGTACGTCGAGTCCATGGCCGCTCTCGCTGACAGCCTTTGCAGCTCCTGTGACTGACGGCATCGACGTGACATCCAGCGATAGAACCGTTACGTTGGGATGTTCGGTCACTCCTTCAGGTATCTTGCTGATGTTTCGTGCTGTCGCAAAAACATGGTGTCCTTCCTTTGCTACAAGCAAAGCCATGGCGGCCCCAATGCCGCCTGCTGAGCATCCCGTTATCAGAATCGACTTGGGAGACATTGTGCATAAAGGTGAACGTATTTCAGTGGTGTCTGGCAATTTCCGGGAATTTCAAGAGAGTTGACACATACTACCGAGATAACAGTATGCAACTTGTTTTTAACACAACGGGGCCTTGCTCAGAAATTTGACTTTTCACGAAGTGCTTTGTGCCGCCTCGTACGGATCCAGCTATCCACGGTCAGACTCTGAACTAGTGCTGACGAGATATGACTCCATCAAGTTTCAGCTCGAACGCTGCATCGGGCGATATACGACGGGATAAATCAGTCAGAAATCCTCAGTGGGGCTGCTGAGAATGATCCTGAAGCCCGGCAAGGATAATTATTGTACGTGAGCTCATCATCAGTAGACTTACTAGGATCCTATCTATGTAGATCTGGTCTGTCACATTAGTATGCTATATCCACAGAGTTCGGGGGCCTAGGTACGCATACTCCATCATTAGGACTAGCCCAAAGCTTACTTCAGACTACAATCAGAACCCCACGGCTTCTATTTTGTGAAACCAAAACCGGCACCTCATAATTGCCACCAGCTACTCGGCCATACTGCCCCCTTCCTAGCTCGAGGGGCAGCCCTAAGTGCTGTCTGTAGCTTCCCTCTACGATGCTGAGTGGGTCTTGCAAAATATGATCATTGTTATAAGAATACATCTGCTGATCTGTTAATCAAATTGGCTACGTCCATCCACGGCTCACTTGTACGGACTTCGAAAATTGCTGAATAGGATATGGCTCAAGGGTGACCTGTTGAACATGTTAGGCAGAAGGGCGCAATACGTTGGCCCTGGTGAGTGGACAGACCTCCCCCTGAGCAGCTTGGTTACTCTGCAAGCATGTACTGATATACTTCCCTGAACTTGTATGCTCGTCCTTATGTCCTTGGTGCATTCGTGCCGGCGCTAACAATTCGACAGTCCTTTCTAGAGGCCCAGTGACCCTCATAGGACCTGAAGAAGAGAGTGTGTCCATTGCCCATAGCCGCGCTTTCCACTACGAGCTATGCTCTGCACCGTACATAGTACTATAGGGGACCCCAATGACCCTTCCATCCAGGTATTGGCCACTAAAGGTTTACAAACAACCCCCAACGTCGGATGATCATATGCCACGTGCTCGTATCTTTCAATACGTATGTTGGACGGACTGCCCTCGAAGAAATCATCAGGCACGTCGAGTGGGAGTATAATCGTGTCGCCTGTACCGTCGATTCTAGGTAGAAATCAATCAATCCATGGTATTATTTGACCAGGATGAGAGAGATACCGCAAGCGGAGCTTCCAAACTTCTCCAGCGTTCTAGTGCCAGCCGCTAAGCCTGGAAACAGTCTAGCGCCTGACGCCAGAAAGCTCCGGCATCCACTCCGCACTAATCGCCAGCTCTGTCTCTACTCCTCTCGCTCTGCTCTGCTCTACTTCTTAGTGCTCTCCCTCCCCCCGTGACCACCGACCAGCCATTGCCATTGCCATTGCCCTGTCCAGTGCGCAGTCTGTCTCTATCTCACAATGGCTGGTGTCTTTCAAAATGTGTTTGGCGGTGCTGCCTCTTCGGGCGCCGCCAAGAGTGATGATGGTAAGTCGTTGGTTGGTGCTGGCGTTGCTCGGTCGCGAGACTCCTATCTTGTGCAGCAATTGCATTGGGCTCGCGAAACCAATTGCCTTTTTATCGCAATTGCTTGGTATCAAGGCCGACAGTAACTGATAGTTTTGATCTCGACGCAGATTTCGCCGATTTTGCCGCTGTTCCCAACCCTTCCCCCGCAGGCTTGACGGCCGGACAGTCACCCCCAGCCGCCGCAGTCACAGGCAGTGCCGTCCCATACACCGCATGGTATCGTGTCTGGGAAAGAGTCACTCCTCAAGACTTTTGGCAAGAAGCATTCGTTCTCCCATTTTTGTTGATCCTGCTCGGATTCCACTTCTGGGGTACACGCAAGAACAAGAGCAAGGCTAAGACATGGGCAATCGCCCATGCGCCTGTCCTTGAAAGCGAATTCGCCGTTGTCGGTTTCGGCGGTGTCGCCAAGGGCCCCTCCGTCGAAGGCGTTCAGTCCGAGTTGGTTGACCCCGAGAAACTATTGAGGGAGAAGTCCAAGCAGGAATATCAGTCATACGCCACCGGTCGTCAGAACGTTGCTTTCCTTGATGTCTCCATCAAGCTCGTCAAGCGCTACAATCCTCTTATCTTCATCATGGACAATGCTTTAGGTCTCTTCTTTGAGAGTTTCCCCCCGCCAGTAGAGAGAGTGGAGTCTACTATCTACACTTTTGACGGAAAGGAGAAGGAGATTGTGCCCACGCCAGCTGGTGATGCCTCTTCTGTCAAGGTTCCCAATTCGACTTATGACGGATTTATTTGGGCTGTCGTGCATAAGAATGCCATGCGTCAGCTTCGCCAGGACCGTTACGATGCCTCGATGACATTTACCAAGGATAATTCCAAGCTTCCTGCTTGGACGACCGTGATGACCGAGAGTGCCGAGATTACCGATTTTTTGTTGACTCCTCAATTGATCAAAGCGATTGAGGAAGCTGGCGACGCTTTCGAGTACTTGATCATTACCGATCAGCCTATTGACAAGCCACTGAAGTATGCCCACCGTTCACCTTTATGACTTCTTTTCTGACTAGTGTATAGAATCGAAGAAGCCGTCCCCAAGAAGCGCATCCAACTCTCTCTCACGATTCCCTCCAACGGTTACGCTTCCACCATTTCCCTCTTCAGCTACTTCCTCCGTCTCCCCGACATTCTTGTCTCTGGCGCCCACTGGCGACCCGAAATAACCCGCAAGCTGCGTAACGCCCGCGAAGAAGAAATCCGCAAATTGCGCCGCGCAGATGAAGAGGAGAAGGCCGAAGAGCGCAAGTATGCTGCTGAGAAGCTCAAGAAGGAGGAACGCGAGCGGATGTTGCGTGGCATGACGGCTGAGGAGCAGAAGAAGTTCTTGGAGAGGGAGAAGGAGAAGGAGCAGCGTAAGATGATGAAGAAGAGTACCCGACGGGGTTGATTTGGTCGCACTGGGTTTATTGAATCTTCATTCGTCTTGTGTCTTAATTTTGATAATTTGTCGCCGAAAAGTGACGGGTAGAGAGTGGGTGATGATAGTCGGTTGGCTTTACGTTACTTGATTCCCTTCATTTCGAGTAGTATATTATTATGTCATTTATAACTTCGTTAGAAATCTTTCCTGAATCGATAACGATATATACATTCTGACCTGGCGTTTGACTATTATCAACGACTAAGAGCACACTCCCCCTCACTCGCAACCTGACTCGATTGCGTACCCGTATACCATCCCTCATCAATGAGCCGCCTCTCAATGTCGAGCCAGTACTCCGCCTTGCCGTTCGCGGCTGACTTGAGATCAAGATCGCCTAGACGGATGTCTATCCCAGTCGGCGAGTCCGTTTCGCTAGGTATCTAGACTTGCATTAGCTTCACATGCACCCTAAATATCTTGCGTCGTGAGGTGGTGGGTTGATTTTACCTTGAGAAAAACAGAACAATCCCTCAACGTCATCGACAGACTCGTCTCCTTTGAACCAGAAGGGAGTCCGTCTAGACCGACGTCGTTATGTATCCGTTGCAACGACGCGAGTTTCTGGAGTATCGGATGCTGATACAACGCGCCTGCAATGATATCAATCTTCTCAGACGACAACAATGGGAAAATGTGCCGAATTGTGCGTTGCATGTCGTTTGCGTCGAATGAAGTGAGATCCAAAGGGCAGAATTGCGCTTTTCCGGGTGGTGTTGTCATTAGAGCTGTACTTGAATTCTGGGGGGTGAGGGATGAATCGGCACGCTTCATATCCCGTAATGCGCAGGTACGGCATCGTCGCGCTTTAGATGGGGCGGACGGGGACTGGATGAGCCATTTTGGTTTTATTTCGACTATATTTCCTGTCTCTGCAACATTCGCTGTTGAGGGAGTGGTGGCGGTGGTGGTGTTGGAGGTCATATCAGTAACCAGCATCCCCAGCGGCTCATCCTCAGCTAGATACACACGGCACCGAATAGCAGGCCTATTTCCGAGACGCTCTCTTTCTTGCAGATCGGTATTGCATTTCTGAACTATAGAAGATGGCACGCGCACCATGGTCTGATCAACTAATTCAGCATCCCGGAATAAAGGACGAATCTTGGTTTGAAAGTCATGCGCTGTGTCGCAATAGGGAAGGCCGTAGCGGACATTCTTGCGAAGTCGGAGCAGTTTGCCGCTGGATATATTGATGTCTATGTCAATGTCAGAGACGGGGTTGATGTCGTCGATTTCTGTGGGTGGAGGTGTTGAGCTGCCAAAGTATGGAATTTCGGATGGTTGAGATTCTCGGACTTGCTTCTCTGTGCCAGGAAGGATGATGCGATAGACGATATTGGCGCCTCCTTCGGCGAGATATTCGAGTTTGAGATCTGGAGAGAGCTCGGGGAGGGACTCCATCATGCAGATTTGCTGATGATATGCGTCAAATTTGTAGTTCTGCTGTTTTTATCGGCTCTTTCAGGAAGGACAGATGGAGGTCAGAATCGCATTTCACCAAAATCTTGCCATGTTCGGCATGTCCCGGCCTGCGATACCAAGTAGCCTCACCGCACGATAGATTAATCATGCGTCAGCTATTGTAGCAGTAATTGAAATAGCCCAGTTGTTGCCTAGATATGCTATACTCTTCGTGGCTCACGATTTGATGCTTTCGTGCAAGAGTCTGGAGACTCAATCTCGCTCCGCATACAAAAAACCCCACACTGCCGCTAAGGCTCAATATCCTCGCAACAACCAAACAAACAATTCATTAGTTTTGTTTTTTACTCACTGACTCAAGGCAACGATGCTCATTAACGACAGAATGATCTTCACGGAACCAGTGTGAATGTCGACATCTCCCTACACTTCAGGCCCCTCGCTTGTATAAAGTCAATCAAGCGCCGTGGCGCTCTGCCAAGTGATGCCTGCCCAGCTGCCTACACCAGCTCCTGAGCACGCTAAATCTTGAGGCTCTCGGTCTTAGCGCCAGGAACATATAAGAAGACTAGGAACTGACCGTCGACATGGTTCCCGACTCCCTGTTCTCTCCATACGTACACTGTCTTATCAGACTTGGACATTGCTCGCGAAGATGACTGCTCAACCGATCAAGCAAGAAACTCGCTTTGACCTGCCTGGGTTTACTTTGCCATTGAATTGGAAGCCTGTATGTGGCCTGTGCAGCCACGTGTCGGCTCGCCATACTAACAGTGGTAACAGGGCACGTCGTCACTTGCTAGATTTCCTTGTGCATTGGATGCGGACCAGCTTGATGGCGGCGGATATGTCTCGTGCGTACCCTCGATGGAGCTACGGGCGTCCGTGCTACTAGACACTGAATTATGGTTTATAGATTCCTCAAGACAAAACGAGAAATAACCATGATGAGGATCATGAATTCCATCACCGACAAGCCTGACTGGGACAAAAAGGTGTGTACGATGAATTGATTCTTGGTTGGTCTTGCAGCTGATGGCGTGGAGATCCACAATTCGGAAATCACGGACAAGTGGACTAAAGAGATAACCGACAGTGGCGTAGATGTGTCTCCAAAAATGCTGGAGTGGATATGGGCTGAGCTCAAATACAAGGCAGAGCTCCTCAAGGAGAACGGCGGTCTGGTGACAGCCTTCAATCCCGGCGTTGTCTGGTCTGATATCTCCATCTCAAAGACCCTGCAGAAGGGGCTCAAGACGGCAGTACTTCCATTAGAGCAGGTTCCAGAAGAAGAGAAAGATTACCACCCGGGCTCCGACCAGCGAGTTGTTGATCTGGTGCATCCATCTCTGTTCCCAGTTGTGTACGGTCGCACTCGAATTCTGCGGGATGAAATTCTCACTCGTGATGACTACTTGTCTTGGTCTGGAAAGACGGAGATACTAGCCGAGCCATCGGATCCGGAAGGTATGCTGTCTTCCACGCGATGGCATCATCGGAAAATCAAGCTTTTCAGCACCAAGTTCCAATGGTTGCCCTGCGATGTGCAATTCGAGGAAGACGGATGTCGTATCGTTTCATACATCAACAATTTGCATCCCCAGAAACACAAAGATCTCTACCAAGTCATTGAGCAGGTAATTACCAAGACGATTCCATTATGGGATGAAAGCCTGGACGAAGTAGTCAATGAGCCGAAGGCCAGAATTCCTTACGACAATGTCGAGTATTTGCCATCTACTGAGCCGCAGCCTGACTGGGAGGAAGATGAAGAAGGGCACGAGGCATGGTATGTGAGGCAGGTAATAGTCCAGCCTGAGCCAGAAGGGAATTTGCATGACATGAAACAAAATCACTATAAGCGGAGAGAGAAAGTCTCTCTACGCAAGCTGTTCCGTGAAAAGGGTTTACAGGTCATTGTGAAATTGGCGAATATCGAATTGACACCAGACAAGCCCCATTATGAGGGCGGGAGTTGGCACGTGGAAGGCCAGCTAGTAAGTCTACTCTACGCTCGCTTGATGCCTACGATGAGGTGATCTGATGACTTTTTGTAGAATGAGCATATCTGTGCCACAGCAATCTACTACTACTCAACAGATAACATCACCGAGAGTGTCCTCTCATTCCGAACACGAGCGGATCATTATTCGTTCGACGACCTTAGCTACGAACAAGAACGACATGAATTTCTACAACAAGTCTATGGCTTCGGCCCTGAAACAGTCAACTGGAGGGACTGCCCTATCACCCAAGACCTCGGGGACGTATCTACCCGCGAGGGCCGTCTCCTCACTTTCCCCAATGCGCTACAACATCGTGTTGCCCCTTTTGAACTTGCCGATAAAACCAAGCCGGGGCATCGCAAGATCCTCGCTCTTTTTCTTGTTGATCCACACATCCGAATCATTTCCACGGCGAATGTACCGCCTCAGAGGGAAGACTGGGTGACGGAGAGGGATCGGTTGAGGGCGGAGCTGCTGGAGAAGAAACTTCCCGTTGAATTGCAGCAGATGGTTTTGCAGGATGTGGATGATGTGCCGATCACAATGGAGGAAGCGAAACAATACCGGGAAGAGCTGATGGATGAGAGAAGGGCGGTACAAGATGAGCAAAGTAACATGTTTGCAATCGGTAGCTTCAGTTTGTGTGAGCACTAAGCCACTGCGAACACCCACAGCATACTCATCTTCCTTTTCCAGATTGCAGAGAAGGATCTGACCATCCATAATGGAAATCGTTATCATAAATCTTTATTCTATAAAATATATACAATCCTTACATATGTAAGCTAATCAGCAAATCTGGCAGCAGCCTTCGTCTCATCCCTCGTCGCCTTCAAAAACGGAATCAAATCCGTTCCCCCGGTTCCAAAGAATACCTTTTCATCTTTCGACTTGTCTCCCGAATCTGCAGCAGTTTCCGTCGTCGCACTTGCCAGGTTAACTCTATGTTTCTGCACGTCTTTGTACTGTGATGCATCCGGCGCAGGTCGCGAGGCTGGCAAGATCACATATCGCGAAACAATTTGAATATGCTTGTCACGGAAACCACCGAGTTTCATGACAACGGTGTTGTATGCTTGTCGCACATCCGAGGAAGCAGGGAGACTGAGTGCGTAAGGGCGGATGTTGGCGATGGAGGCGACGTACTCCAGAAAGCGGCGATGGGGGCCTGGCATATAGTTCCTCATTTCCTGAAACAAATCAGTTAGACCATCATTCGACCTCGACGTGAGAGGAATTGGGGATAAATACCTTCATGAAAGCAGTATGTTTATCCTTACTGGTCTTGCCTTCCACCTCTCCGCTGGCAATATGCTGAATTCCCAACGCGATGTCAATCAATTGCACCAGTGAACTCTGCGCATTGCTCCCGCCGCTGTACTGATGCCATCTCGCGGTCTCATCGCCGGTATCGTAGAAAACGCCGTTCGGCAATCCGGCAGTACCCATATTCTTCGAACCCGCCAACAGCGGTCTAATCTGATGATAAAATACCATCGGATCGTTGCGTTCGTACATTCGCTCTAGTATACAGCCGAGCTCATCTATGCATTCACCCATCTCATTGAGGAGATTTGTGAGGATTGCGTTGCGGTTTGATGTGCTTTCGGCAGTAAGGCCATCCTCGTCAGCGGTGGCCGTGTTGTTGATGGTGGTGATACTGTCGAGTACCAAGCGAATCATTTTTGCGCCGCAGGCTTCCATGGCGACGGATACAACGAGAAACCAGCGCTCATCGTCGGTTCCGGTGAATGAATTGAGGAGGTATATGTTGTCTGGGTTTGTGAGGTCTACGTTATCTTCAATGTCGGATTCAGGTGCTCTGGTGGTGAAGTTCCAGAGGTTCAGAGCTGCATATGTTGCGCAGGGAGGGAGTTCGAGGCGTGCGGATACTGCCAGGAAAGGACGGGATATACTTGGAGGAAGTTTCTATCTACTGTCAGTATATCTGTCTCGTTTGGTACGCACGGAGTTTTGTAGGGAGGACGAACATCTTCGGCTTTCTCGCCACCCCAGATGTATGCATGTGTCAGAAACGCCAGTATGAGGTACGTTCGCTGCCATTCGGCTTCGGCATTTTCATCGAGATTCTCAACGGATAGCACCGGTAGGTCGAGCACCTTCTGTCTTATCTCGCCTGTTTTGATGAGTTGAGGTAGATCAGAGATGACATCTTCCCAGGGCGAGAAGTATGGGTTCGGGAGTCTTTGGAGAGGCAGTTTCCTGTTATTGTTGATGTTGATGGGGAGAAAGCCGGTCTCGTAGGAGACGCGGAACTCGTCGAGGGGAATCGATGGGATGTCGAGCATAGCGTCCTTTTATGTTGATGAAAGGTCTATGGTGAAGGGTATGTAGGAAGTGTATGCTGGAGTGTAGAAAGTGTTGAAGTTGATGTGTATACTTCTCATTTGGTTCGGATGTGCCTGATATCCACTGAATATATACCGAACCAAATGACCAGAGATTAAAGGAGAAGATATCGTTGCTATCTAGTCCGGTTTTCAAATCTGACATCCAACTCCAGCAAATCATCCGACCAACAACATGCGGTCTTTCTCCAAGCCCACATCAGACAATCGCAAATCCACCGCAAAAATCCCGACGTATGTCAAATTCCCGCGAGTATCCATATCAAAGATAAGCAATCAGAGTCATGGTTGGTTGGCTTCGTCCGTCTAAAGTTTGGTACCTACATCAAGATTTTCGTCCTACGTCGTTCTAGGGCTTGGGAGACGGTAAAATACGGTACTTCACGGTACTCGAATATCACACGGAGACGGAAGCGGAAACGGGAACGGTAGCGGATACGGTTCGGGAGTCTCGTTTATCTTCGCGACGACTTTTTGGTAGCTAGATTGCGATTGAGGTCGAGATACGTCAATGATAATTGAAATTCTAGTGGGGATAGTGCTGATAAGCAAAAAATAGTCGTGGGTATTAAGTTCTCTGAACCTCCCTCTCTTCGTTTTGTGAGGGATCAATAGTCGAACAAGATTCATACAACGAACGACCTGAAGATAGAAAGAATGGCTCCGTCATTATTGACACCCGAAGAAACCAACACCACCAAGATGGCCGCCACCAAATTCACTCCCCCATCCTACTCTAGCGACGCCCTTGCCAAGGAATACGCAGAGTCTCTCGACAGAGCAGACCCATTGTCATCTTTTCGCTCGAAATTTATCATCCCCTCAAAAGCTAATCTGAAAGCCACCAAGTTGGCCAAACCAGGTCTCTCACAAGATGAAAGTATCTACTTCTGCGGCAATTCCCTTGGCCTCCAGCCACGAGCCATGACTAAGTTTGTAGAAGCGCAACTGGATACGTGGTCTTCGATTGGTGTTCTTGGTCACTTCAGAGATCTGGAAGATTCGCCGTTGACGTCGTGGCAATTGCTGGCCGAGCAGGCTGCAGGTGACATGGCAAAGATTGTCGGCGCGCATCCCGAGGAGGTTGCGGCTATGGGCACGTTGACGGCAAATTTGCATATGTTGATGGCGAGTTTCTACAAGCCGACGGAGGGCAAGCATAAGATTCTCCTGGATTGGAAGGCTTTTCCCAGTGATCATGTATGTCCAATGTCACTTGGGCATCCAAAATGATGAGTTTGCTAATTGTGATGCAGTATGCGATTGAATCTCAAATTGCCTGGCACGGTCTTAAGCCCGAGGATTCAATGGTATTGATTGGTCCCGAGGAAGGCGAATATGTCATTCCAACGGAGAAAATCCTGTCGATCATTGACGAACATGCATCGGAAACTGCACTGCTCCTTCTTCCCGGTATTCAGTACTATAGTGGACAGTACTTCGATATTCCTACTATCACCAAGCACGCCCAGTCTCGCGGTATAATGGTGGGCTGGGATCTGGCACATGCTTATGCCAATGTCGATGTGAAGCTGCACGAATGGAATGTCGATTTTGCTGCTTGGTGCACATACAAGTATGGAAATGCCGGTCCGGGTGCAATGGGGGGCATTTTCGTGCATGAGCGACATGGTGCTGTGGATTATAGCCAAGGAGAGGATAAGCCGGTATTCCGTCATCGCCTAACTGGTTGGTATGGCGGCGATCGATCAGTGAGATTCAAAATGGATAATAGTATGTGCTCCCTTCTCCAACTCGGGTAAATCTTTTGGTGTCTGTCGCTAATATGACAAAGAATTCAAACCAATTCCTGGAGCCGGTGGATTCCAAGTCTCAAACCCATCTGTCATCGACTTGTCTGCTTTGTGCGCCACTCTTTCCGTATTCAACGAAACCTCCATAGCACAGCTTCGAGCCAGGTCGCTACGATTGACGCATTATCTCGAACACCTGTTGCTTGCTGGACAGACGGACGAGACCAGAAAGTTCCGTATTATCACTCCCTCAGATCCCAATGCTAGAGGTGCTCAATTGAGTTTGTTGCTCAATGATGGCCTTCTCGACAAGGTCGCTCAACGTTTGGAAGATGCGGGAATTATTTGCGATAAGAGAGAGCCAGGTGTTGTCCGCGTAGCTCCTGCGCCGTTATACAACACCTTTACCGAGGTATGGACATTCGTGAATGAGCTGAAGACAGCAATTGCATAGTTGGTTTATGTACAAGAATAATATCATTAGACCGTTACAGGTAGCAAATATCATAGATCCCCCGTCGTAAACCAATCTTCCGTATTGCGCAAAAAGTCTTGTCCTTGAGCAAAGAAGTTCTCGGCAAGCATGGAGTACTGGTCTCCATATATATCCAGTTGCGTTGGAAACATTCCAGTATCAACTGTCTGATCGATTTCTTGAAGGACTGCACCACTACTACCAGGAGCCTGCGAGGTTCGTCGCGAGACTCTGATTCTGGTCGGTTCCGGTAGAGGTGTCGTACTGGAAACCTCGTGTGCCTTGTTACCGCTCTCTGAAATCAAAGTTGATCCGAACAAGCTGCTTCTTTCGTCTGAGAAACCGGAAGAATAATCAAGTATTTCCCAGAATCGAGATAAATCAATGACAAGGCTTTTGTCTTGCTCTCGAGTGTATGGAACATAGGATGCCGAAACAGCCCCGTTCAACGCCTGAAGTTTCTCTGCCTGTCTATCCTTTTAGTGACTTTTCTCGAGACGATATGAACTGTTTGAGCATACCATCTTTGCCATATGCGGCCATTCCTTCCCCAAATCCTGTACGAAGTTTAGACAACTCTCGAAGCGTTCCTGTTTGTCTTTTCGAATGCTTTCGTCCTCAGTGAAACCAAGCTGCAATTCGATGGTCGCCACGACAGCAGCACAGTAGCCCAAAAACGGATCAGATATTCGGAAACCCTTTTCTTCAAAATATCTCACAAAGTAAACGATCCATGAAGTATGTGTCGATATCATATCCGACGAATGCTGTATAAAAATTTCAGGAATAGTGCTTCGATGATTGCGAAGACTCAGCGATAACAAAAGCGGGTGGTTGAGAAGGCAGAGAATCGTATGGTACATGAATTGATTAAAAAACCAAGGGCCCCAATAGTCACGATTAGACTGCAAGTCTTCTGCGGATCGATCAGGGATACCCGAGAATTTAAAGCGATGAATATACGGGACACGAGTCTCGCTGTCCATCTGTAAGGCAATGATTTTCGAGTACTCTGATTCGGGCGACCATGGCAAAAAGCCGTCCGACTTACCCCGGCGTTTGACGTACCCGGCTGTTCGAGAGAATGTCTCGCTTAATTGTAAATAATATGCCACAATGCCTTCATCTTTCATACCTCTAGCAATACGAACTTCGACGCCAGGGTTGTCGTACTTGGTTATGTCCGGAGCGATGCCAGTACCCTTGGGGTATCTGGCCAAATTTTCAGGACTGGCATAGTCTAAAACTTGCACATCTTCACCAAAAAATCGACGCAGTAAACAGATGCTCCAAAAACATCTGCGGCGCTCCTCCCTGACGACATGATTATGTATCGCGGTCGGTTCATACGCAAGATTGGCACACCTGGCTAGGTTCATAGCCAAGCTACTGAGTATCGTTGCTTGATGAACGTTGCCATCTTGTACCGTCAGTTGTCTGTCGCGCTATCGAAGATATAGAACATACTTGCGTAGTCGACCATGCTCAATAAACATAGAGTCTGAAGCGTGGATATCTCGACCGGACCACCAAGGACACGTTTTACAACGCACTCGCGCGCTGCTTGCACATAAGACGGCACCAACGCATGAAGTGAAGTTGCATTGCCGTCTGCATCTAACACATTAGACGAGCAGAACCTGATGGCCAATGCTAAGATAGCATATACAATTTCAGGATCGCGGTGACTCAGAGACGATAGGAAGGTCTGACGATGGAATAATGGAAGTGGTTGACAGTCGCAGTAGACTAAGAATGCTTGCGCAATTTCAAGCACTTTTTCCCAGGGCGGAAGAGAAGCTTCTGCATGGCTTTCCCAGTTGGGTAAAGAAGGATTTGCGCATTCTGTATAAAGTGATACATCCGCCTGGCTTTGCTGTCGTTCACCGCGCCTAGATGCATGACCGTTTAGTCAAAAGCCCAACAATATATATACTTTGGATCACGACGACTTGCTCTAGATTATTGAGAACGCGAGACATTTGAGCTTCCAAATGCCCGAGACGTCGTTCCTAGACCGAGAAGCTAAGTAGAGTCCTAGATCTGACTAAGAATTGAAGAACGTACCCAACCCGGAGGCCCATCAGCCGAGCTTTCCGAGCGAGCATCAATGGCTGGAGATCTTGATACTCTTTGCGAAACTCGTCGACTCGAAATGTATGTACACGTCTGGTGAAGTCGCGCGCAATGCGAGCAGACAGGCTGCTCACCTGGACACTTCGTCTTCTTCCGTCTGGGAGATAGATCAGCTGCTGAGTCACTCATCAAAGAAATCAAGGGGGGACTTACCGGCATGGCTCACAGGCTAGACCCACGCGCTTGCGACGCGAAGTGTGTGGGTGATCTCGACGAGGATCTCGAAAATGACCGACCTCTGACATGGTCGATCAACGGCAGATCATTCGAGGTTGAATGAGGATGAGGTTGAAATTGAGTTGGTTGCACATGGAACGAAGCTTAACCAACTCGGAATGAGCCGTTTTCGCTGTGGGGCTCTCTCCTTCCTTCTCTGTCTTACATTTTCTTGTCTCGACCTTTTTTTCTTTTTTTCTTTTTTCCTTTGGTGTCAACACTTTGTATGCCATTGTGTTCGAAAGTCTTTGTCGAACAGCTCTCGTCTAACCCATACATGATGTTGGTGTTGCGAATACTTTCGAATAACCAGCGTTCAAAAGAGCATGTCAGCCAAGCAGAGAATCAATGGTCGTTCCTGGACAACTATACTTGAATACTTGCTTCTCGAATTCTAGAAATTCTCTAGACTAAAACTCTTCGCAAATGCCAGCCGGCCTCGGTCAGGTCCAATAGCTAATTGCCCAAAGAGGAAATACTAAAGAACGAATAATTATCGACGGTGGCAAAGTAACCCGGCAAACCGTTCCGAAGCCGAGCAATCGCCGCTCATTTTACCATCAACATCGAACGTCATGTAGCATCACATTGAATAGACCTACTCGAAAAGGAAACCACAAAAATTGCAGATTTATCTCGCTGTTTCATGAAATTTTCAAGAGTCTACGATGATATATAAACAAACATCCTATCCGGTCGGATGGATCAGTTGTGGATAGGGTAAGATAGGATTAACCGCTGACTTTCTCAATTCTATTTACTCTCGTGGCGCATTGGATCTACTATTTTTACAAAAAAGCAAAATACCCATCGATATCAACGAGTCGAGAAATCTTCCACCGTCTTTGACATTACTACACACATCGAAATGACCGAACCAGCCCAAAACACGGCCACCGCCGGAGAACCCTCACCATCCAGCACAAACCAACCATCACGCCCATCCTCCTCGTCATCAAGAAAATCATTCCTCGGCCGCTGGAGACACCAAATACACAGCAAGTGGACTACGGACTGGGCACCGTTAATGAAAGCCAAAAGCAATCTGGATGATGAATATAATTTTGCGCCTGGACGGTATTATGGACAGGAGTCAAGGGGGGGATCAAGGACTTGATATGAATGATACCGTCGCTGCGGTGTGTTGTTATGGGGGTTGGTTGGTGTCTATGGGTTTTGTTCTCATCATTGATGATATACCACATTCGCGATCTTCTGGGAAACGAAAATCATCAAGGAGAACTTGTTCTCTCGTGACTGCTTAAAATCGGAGAAAGAAAGTGTCATCCGAATTTTCTATTAATTTAATAAGGAATGCTATTTACATGATGCCGCATAGTTTATCACCCGATTATTGGGCACCGAAAACCTTCACACGCTCCTCCACAGGCTTGAATTGCTTCTCGCCGGCAGGAGCCTCAATGGAACCAAAAACGAGCTGAGCCTTGAGATCCCACTCGCCAGGAACGTTGAAGGTCTTGGCCAAGCTAGCGTCGATCAGCGGGTTGTAGTGTTGAAGGTTGGCGCCGAAGCCGAGAGACTCGAGACCAGCCCAGACTATTGATGAAGTTAGTTGAGTGTTCCGCTATGGAGACGCGAATGGAGAGAAGGGTGAACGTACGGAACCACTGGTGCATGGCGTTGGAGTGCTCAGCCCACTCAGGGAACTTGGAACCGAAAGCAGGGAACTTTTCGGCCATAGGCTTGACGTGGGCAGGGTCTTCATAGAAGAGGATCTAGAGCAATATCCTATCAGTTCCCGCTCATCTCAATTCTAGTGTGGGGTGGATTTACAGTTCCATAAGCAGCCTTGAAACCATCTAGCTTAGGCTTAGTCTGACTATCAAAGACCTCCTGCGGCACGGCACCGGACGCAATGAGCGGCTGGAAAGCTTCTACAGCGATATCCCACACTTTCTCATGGTCGTCGTGCAAAGCAACAACGATGCGCGTGGATTGGGTGTTGAAGGAGCTGGGGATGTGTAAGATGGCCTGGTTAACCAATTCGACAATCTCGGAGTCAGCAACGGGAGAGTTGCGGCCGAGCTTGTAGTATGAGCGCCTGTTCTTGGCGACTTCGATGAGAGACTGAGTTGAGGGTGCCATTGTATCAACCGATTTGCTGAAGGAGGTCGAGGAAGAAGATGAAAATTGTCTTGTAGCGGGAGAGATTGAATTAAGATGGAGTGAAGAAAAGGGTAAAAGAGGGGCGCGAAGGGGAGCAGATATAGTGGCGGCCCTGATAGCAGTCCCACGTCTCAAGGTGGACATGGAAAGCAATCGAAGAGGAGTGGAGCTAGATGCTAGAGCCATCGCGAATGAATGATTCAAGGATGGAGATAAAGGAAAACAGTGTTACAATGGACACAAGTAGTATACAACAGGACTGGATGGCCAATGGTTCTAAGAATAACCAGCGATAATGTCAGAAATAATTGGGGTTCTGTCGGATGTTGTAATTTGAGTACGGTACTCCGTAATCTCAATGAGACGAAAGTCGAGAAGAGTGGTTTTCACTTGATTCAAGAGACGAATGATAACTGGAGGTGATCATGACTTGAAATTTTCTAAGCGTGAATTAGGTTAAAGTGCTGACTCGCGTATTGTAATGCATTTACCAGGTACGTGCTTACTCAGTGCTTAGAAACAGCGCGGAATTCCCCCGAGGCAAAAAAAGATTGACCAAGCATTAGAAATCACGTTTGTAGTGGGTCTGAGTCATGTTCCGAGCCGAATTCTTATCATAAGGATGTATTCATATCCGTAATGCCACGGATAGATCCCCGTGACTTTGGCTAGGATTAGGGCTGTGTCGTTCCATCATGAAGAATGATATCCCTTAAAATTCTAAGGCCGGACATACTAATTCATTCACATGCCTAGATTTGATCGGGAAATGATCATTGATTACAACAGCACACAACTGTCCGGCGCTGATTCTGAATTCGTGAAAGAAAGATGCAGATTCCGGATCCTACGAAGATATTGCGTAGAGGCATATTGAGATGACGAAAAATACATGACTCAGTCTTCCACGCCGCGGACGAGAAGAAATAGACAATAGCAGTCAAAGACGGAGTTTGCATCGAAGCTTGCAATAGAGTCTAGCATGCCTTGGCTCGTTACCCTTCTAGCATACAACTCTCATGAGGTGGAGATGAGGTGCCTTACCAATCCCGGTCTGGATGACTGTGCTCCAGGAAATTGTCCTTACACTCAGCAGGCTCTCACCCTTACCCTCGTATCTTTCTTCTATAATGCCATACAGAACAGGAAGGGTAGCAAGCAATGTAGTAATAGCGAACAAGCGTGTTAAACTTTTTGGCAATCAACACACCAAGCAATCTCTTCTAGAATCTATCACATGGGCTTTTTATGTCGTTATATGCAAAGGCTGTTTTTGGCATCTACGAAGCTGATTGTTCTCGACATTAGAGTTTAACGGAAGGCTTGGAGACGTACTTGTGGGTACCTTTGAACTATGCAAGTCAATATCTGGAATCCCACGGATAAGGGTCGAGACCCTCAACTTCAATCCTGACTATGCTAGCTACGTCTTACCGCGCTGTCTACCCTATATATACGACGGGACTTTCCGTGAGACATGCTGACAATCGACCTCTCAAGTCACATACTGGCCGATAAAGCCCATGTTCGATTGCGTGTTGAAAAAACTCTCAACTTCATAGGTTTGTAGCCCCTATTTCTGAGACCGCCATGGAAATAAGAATGCAACGTACTCCCGAAATTGCAAGGCATCGACTCTGGCAACGACCTTGAAGCTGAGCTGTAGGAGAGAGAAGTCAAGCGTTAGTAAAGTTGTTGATGGAGCACGGAGCTACGTTGAATAGAATAAATAGACGAGGGCGGGTACCGCTCTTTCATGAGGCCAGGAAGAGATGCAAAGCAGTGGCAAAACCTTGATCGAGGATAATGCTTCTGTGGATGCCCTCTCCTGTTAATCTGCGTATAAGTACTACGTTCGGAACTGGGCTACGGGAGATAAATACGAGAATGGATATACTTGCCCTTGCAGCTGAATTGATTGAATGGAAAGCTGCTATAGTCAAATGATATTGAAACATCTCACCTGCTTAATCAGTCTTGAAGAAACCCACCTTCTTGACAATTCTAGCTCTTGGAGGTATGAGTCACACGAACTTTTAAACGTTAGTGCCTCAATGGGTGTAACTTTTAGGGTTCCCATACTCAGAATCAGCAGTAATAGGGGGGGGAAAGCAGTAAGACTGGTTGAGTGATGTACAAAATCTCTACAAAGTCCCCGGCCCGAAGGAGGCGCAGTGAATTTCTTTCACGATTTTTCTTAGCGTACATGCAGTGGCCATGCAGCTTAATTGAAAAAATACATATCCGATTAAAATGAGTTCATCAACCAGGGAGAAGCTGAAAGGAGAGAAGTTACTTTCATCCTGACCGCGAGACATCTGGAGACGTTTGGCTCCACGTTTGAGCCGAGCGAAACTATAGATTCATCTCCTGTGGCTTGCGATGCAAAGCTGTCTTGATCCCCTGAAATGTAACCCTGCGCTCCTATTAACGCCACTGAATGTTAACTTTCGAATCATATGCGAGCTCTGTCCCGCAATCTTCAACCTCTGGATCAATTTCACGAAGCAAAGACTCGGCTCCAGTCCGAAGCTCATCAGCCTCTGGTTCATGTCGTGGTTCTTGTGCAAAGGCTTCAGACAACTTGAACAGACATCTTGCATGCTCAGCTCGAAGAGTGGTCTTGCGCCGGTCTGTAAGAATCATAGCATCTCTGAAATGTTTGCTGAGGGAGGTCAGAAAATAAGTTGTAGTTCCTAAATAGTGCGGATACATACATTGAGCTTTCCAGGTTACCCTGATCGAGCGCTACACAACCCATTCGATATATGCAGGCTGCGTTGAAAGGGTCGTTGCGTAACTGGTCTCCTTGGGTCCACATATTCTGTGCCTGCATAAAGTGAGATTCTGAGGCATCATAGTTGCGTTCAAGCCTGTCCAACGTGCCAAATGCAAAATGCGTACTATACATTTCTGTCAGCCTGCACTTATAGTCTCCAAACGGAACACTGCTTACTAGGCGGCCATTGCCCAGTTATACGGCTTGGTCGACTCGATTTGCTGGATTCCCTCCTCTAGAATCATCCTAGCTTTCTTATACTGCCCAGCCCAAACAAGAATCATACCATAGCTTTTCTTGAGGACCGCCGGATATACTCCCTTTTCTGGGCCTTCTGTCTCGGCCCATCTCAGCCAGGTAGCAATGGATCGCTCAAGCCAAGAGATTGCCTCGTCAAGTGCGTTGGTTGTAGCTATCCCATTTCCTGCATTCTCCAGTGCCCAAGCTGTTTCCCTTACATCTTCGGGCGCAGCTTCGGCTCGTATGCCGTAAGACTTCTTCAAAATTTCCATACCTTCGATAGCCTTGCCGGTACGGACATATAACTGACCTTTATATGAAGTTATTGATGAAGGCATGTCGTTGGTTTGATTTTCGATTGGCACTGTGTCCAAAGCCATTTGATCCACCTCAAGTAGATCTTCGAGCTCTTTATACAAGTTGGTCTCCAGTAAATATCTGCAGGTCTCTTTAGCATAGTCTCCAATGACCGCGAGTATCCGGCCGTACCTTTCACACAGATTATTAAGATCGCAGAATTGCCACGGAGCTGTAAAGGTAGGGGTAGTGCTTTTTTCTTCACGAAACTCATCCTTTAGGCTGATAACGTGAGGAAGCAAATCCCTGCATCTACTCCACATTTGATACAGCTGCGACACGCCATCAAGTTTTGGGTAAGCAGTATGGACCAGAATAGCGGCATTGTTAAAGGATACCTGTCTTTGCTCGGGCGCCATGAAGTATTTAAATGATGTCTGGACTAGTCTGTGTAGCGAAAATGACTTCGTCTTCTTGTCTCTTTTGATGAGGGCGCGAGAAAGAAGATCATCGATGGCGTCCCAGAAGCTACAACAACGTCAGTGCTCATCGACGAATCGTTTGTTTAAAAGGACTTACGCTAAATTATCAGCACAAAACCTCAAGGATTCTGGCAGACCAGCTTCATCCTCTGCTTCAAAGAGCGCTTGTGGAATGGCCTCTGGAGCCGTAAAGCTCAGAACACCCAGGATCTGCCGGCTCTTGTGATCAAGTGAGTTGAATGAGATATCCCATAAAGCATTGATTGAAGTGTTTCCGGAAATGCCGTGTAGTTTTTGCGGCTGTTTTTTGTAGATTTCCATGAATTCGGAGATTGACCAGAAACGTCGATGTATAAGACCCGCCATGTGCGAAAGAGCAAGAGCATGTCCGCTCAGCTTTTCTGCTAGCTGGTCAGCAGATTTAATATCTGCTATACTCAACTCATCTCCTATATCCGTGGATAGAAGGTGTAGGAGGAACTGAGAACCAGTTTCGGAGTTCCATGAATGAATCTCTATTCCACCTTCAGCTGGCTCGAATGCAAATTTATTATTACGGCTGGTAATAATAGCTTGACCGCGACTAGCCACAGGCCAGTAGGATAGAAGTAGATCCAAGGATTCGACATTGTCGTAGATGATCAGCCATCTACACCCTATATATGTGTTAGTCTTGTACCGACAATTCACCAAACTAGCTAGGAATTCCTACTTACTAGTATGACGCAGCCAGTTCAATACGATTTCGTAGTTCTCGTCATGATCCATGGGCCGCACATCTGGCAGTTTGAGACGTAGAGCAATTTCTGTGAACGCCTGTCGAATAGTGACCGCCTTCTCACTAGGGATCCAAAACATAGCGTCCAATTCACCATTTCTTAGCCTCCTCTCAGCATATTCAAGAGCAACAGAGCTTTTGCCAACCCCGCCCAGACCGTAAAGCGCAATCGACCGAAAGGAATGCTCAGTACCTTGGTCACCGAAGAATCCTTCCATTTTTCCCATAACATCTAAACGATCAAAGAAGCGAGGAATTCTAAAGGGTGGCGGAATGATGCACGGCAACTTCGCCACCTCATCCGATCTATCCTGGGCTTGACGAGACGTCAAACCAGTTTTAGGGGATAGAGCAAGCATGGATTGCAATTGAAGTATATCGTCGACATTGAATCTTGGAGCAGCTCTTTTGGTCGTGTTAAATGCTCGCTCAATGCGGGACATTGAGCTATCCATTTCCCGGATTACGGAGTTGTACTGAAGCTCCAAGGGTTCCCATTGCTCCTTTGATAGACCCTCTGTTTTATAATCAGTCCGGCATTCAGTCAATCGCCTTCAAGACCCCCAAATTGAATCTTACTTGAGCTTCCGTACCACTGGTCACCGCGCATGAAGGTGACGACTCGCGAAAAAAAGAACAAAAGTGCAAGCGCAATCGAGAATGACATTTCTCGTATCTGAGGGACTGAGTTCCCTGTGCTTTCACGATAGTTGTTCAGAATTTCAATCTTCAGACAAATATCGTGCAACATTCCTGGTATTCGAGACGCGCGGTCACCTTCATCGTGGCAGAGCTGGTAGAAACGAGTTTAGCTTCACGATAAAACACAGATAAAACAAAATATACCTTTGTAATCAGGCCAATTAGGCCCCATATCATGGAGATTTCAACACTCCGCGGAAGAACTTGGACCGAAATGTTCTCAATGAACGACTTAAGGTTGGTAAAACTAGGCAAGAGCATCGCAAACTCCTGGAAGATGGCTTGATGTGCAATGTTTTCCTGAGCCCTGACAATTTGCTCATGGACTTCTTCCCACGAATTGAATGCCGATATGTAACGCAGGTCATCGCGCTCTAGAGAACTTGACACAGAATGCAGTCGACTCTGCCATTGCTGGCAAAACAGTAATACACTGCGAGACATTATTAGATTCTAGTCTAGCTCTAGAAAAGTACTTGGTAGACTTCGATTCACTTACTCCCGCGTCGTCATCGTGTCAGATACTATATCAAACCATCAGTTAGTGTAGAACAATGATTTAGCCTCAGAAGGGGCTCTAATTGAAGCAGAGCACACAAATACAGTCAAAACTGGTGACCAGGCTGACACCGGCTGAGCCTCAGCCTCACCACCTTGCTCTATTCGTCTGGAGGGGAATTGACCCCGCTTTCATGATCATTTTGCACCTGATCCAAGTATCCAATACATGTTGAGCGTTTAATCTTCGTCATGTTTATGGTCATGTACACCCCGCTTCTTTGTGAAACGTTCCCGGTGTGGTGTGACAACCCATTATCCTGAAATCCAAATTTAGCCCACAGTATTCCAGTGAGAAGACGAGTGAGAGTATTTCGACAATGGCTGCTGGCTCTGAAGCGAAGAAGACGATCTTGGGCTCACCCGACAATTTCTGGCTTTGGTCATCGACATCTGGCTTTGATCTATCACATCCCTCAACTCCCGACTCGGAACCAATAGAAACGGTTTTACATCTCCAATGTGAAATAAGCAATGTGACAATTGATCCTGCGAAAACTGCGCTGGTCATTATCGACTTTCAAAATTACTCTATGAGCAGCGCTCTACGCCATGACTTGCTTCCGGATCTGCTAGAGGCAGAAAATAACCTGCTCCAACATGGAATTCCTGCTGCCAGAAAAGCCAAAATCAGAGTTGTGTGGCTAAACTGGGGTCTTACAGAAGAAGATCTTCAATCCATGCCGCCAGCATATATACGTGGCTTCGGCTGGAAGTCGAAAAGTAAGGGCCCGGATTATGGTATTCCATTTGGCCTTAAACACACGTCAAGTGCAGAGAGATTTATTCATTGTGGCGAGAGCCGGGGTGCGATGGGACTCGGGGATGAGTTAGGCGAAGTGACCCTGGAAAATGGCGTTACTGTAGATGCGGGACGAGCGCTGTTCAAAGGTACTTGGAACGCAGCCTTGCACGAGCCTCTTGCCAATGCTTTCGACGAAAGTCAAAATACTGCACTGCCAGATGTTCTATTTCATAAGAATAGAAATTCTGGAATGTGTGAGACAATGACGGATTGTACGAAGTATCTTCGGGAGAACGGGTTGCAGACGCTGCTGTTCTGTGGAATGAACACCGACCAATGTGTTTTGTCTACTCTATATGATGCACAGACGAAAGGCTTCGATTGCATTATGCTGAACGACGGTTGTACTACAGACAGCCCAGCTTTCACTCAGCAAAGTTCCGAATGGCAATTATGTCGAGATTGGGGGTTTCTGTCCAGCTGCAAAGCCTTGGCAATGGCTACAAGGCTTCTTTAATTTTGCTTCTTAATAGGTTCGAACATAATAATCCTCTATTTAATCCCCTATAGTACACGGCATCCGTGTACACCGGTTTACTGTTCACCAATTGGATCACATCAGAAAGTACTAATGATGCATGAAGCAAGACTTTGTACGGCTTGTGCACGGCTTAGCTGTAATCAAATGGGTAGAACGCTTGAGTGGCAAGGCTGAAAGGACTGTATTCGCCTTCTTGGCACCAAGAAAGGCATCCGAGACAGCTGCAAAATGGTTGGGGGATACCGGTAGGTTTGTAAATTTGGTAATGCCCAGTTTCAAAGGCTTGTATCTGACGAGGCTCTGCTCGAAGTGTCAACGCGAGCCTCACATTGTGGATATGCTCTGTTCAGAAATTCAGGGCACATCCAGTCGACGCATATAAATTGGCTCTCATTCTTTCCATATGAATGATGCCCAAGAGTATCATTGTAGGCATACAGTTTTGCACATATCAACAGTATGTCCAACATCATGAAGACCGAGTCCCATATCCTACACGACTTTCTCGCAAAGAATCCCGAGGTCAAGTTCATTCAACTTCGATGGATGAGCTTGTCAGCAATACTACATACGAAATACATCACGACTCATGGTGCACAAGATATAGTTTCCGGCAAGCGACAGTACTGCACCAACCAGTCTGGTATGGTGATGCCTATTGCAACAGCACCGCAATGTGATATTGTTCGAGTCATGCGGTGCCCTATTGAACCGGACTGGAAATCTCTGCGATTATGTACTTTCACACCAGGGCACGCATCCGTGATGTGTTCAGTAGCCAGTGAAGGGGCAGACAATCGTTATATGCAGTGTCCCCGACACCTACTCGAAGAAACCTTAAAGAACATTCGAAAACTTGACCAGGCGAGCTTTCTCATTGGATTTGAAATCGAATTTGTACTCCTTGATGCTACTTTTCAGCCTGCCCAATCGATCGACCAAGTTGTAAGCTACTGTATGCACTCTGGCCTTCGCTGCAATACGCTCAAAATAATGGAGGAAGTTTGTTACGCCCTTGAAAATGCAAACATTGAAGTCTATCACTTTCATACAGAAGATCCTCACCAGCTCGAAATTGCGCTAAAGGAGAAAGCTCCAATGGAAGCAATTGATGACATGGTCTTTGCATGCGAAGCAATACGATCTATTGCAGCTCAGCACGAGCTGAAGGCGACCATCACGCCTAGGCCCATGTCGGACTCGAGCATAACGAACGGACTTCATATGCATGTCTCGGCCCACGGTATTGAGAATACAGATAGCTTCCTGGCTGGCATTCTGGACAAGCTGTGTACAATGGCTGTTTTTGGAATAGCGAACTACGATGGCTTTGAAAGAGTCAAAGATGGAAAAGCTGGGCAGCGTGTGGGCTGGGGTACAGAGCACAGGGACTTACCAATCCGACGAATCGAGGACTCACACTGGGAGCTCCGATGTTCGGACGCTACGGCAAATTTCTATCTTTTCCTTGCCATAGTGCTAAAGGCTGCCATGAATGGAGTGCATGAAAGTAAGCCGTTGCTGCAGAAGGATGTCCAGGCGTTGTCAAAGGATATCACGGAAGCTACATGGAGACACGAATATAGGGTGACTGAGCGCTTGCCACGGAGCCTGCAAGAAGCCATTGATGCAGCCGAGTCTGATCCTGATCTTGCGGAGTGGATTGGTCGATATATGTTTGATCTATATGTCGACATTAAAAGAGTAGAGGTCAAGTCATTTAGGAGTGTGACAGCTGAGAGGCGACGCCTTAGGTTTGTGAAATTCTTCTAGGGCATTGGTGGCTTTAAAGCCCTATATTTCGTATGCGCGCTCAAACCACTAGTAATCTATATTGACCAATTGATGTCCCATTCGTCTCAGTTTCGTGTCAGGCTATATGCATGGCATACGTCAGCTTACCCAAGGCTTCTAAAAATTGTATGATAAGAGCCTCATCACGAAGAGGGGTTGGAGATATGCCGGGCTAGCCGCAATATAATAACTATTTGTCCCAACATCATATTTGAATATAGAGAGATTGAGGGTGTACTGTCAAGCCAATAGAAAATGTTACAAGGTTTGTGGGTTTCCAAATATGACTTCTTGCATCATGAGGAGGCTGGTGACCTTATCGACCTCTGGACACGAACCTTGGCAGGCTTAGAATTCAAAGACTTGAATCTTGTTTGATGGATAATTTTGGCAGAGTAGATATAATTCATCTCTCTCCCCAGGTATCTTCAATTTCATATCACCTAACGTCAACTTCAATCAAGGATCCCCACAAGGATTCAACATTTTCCAACCTCACCCAAACACCAAACAAAACGAGACATTAACATGGACAAAGTCAAACAGCAGTCCTCACCTTCCAAGCCTCAACACCGTCGTAGAGCGGGCGATGATCAACAAGGTGCCAGCCAAGGTGCATCTCCTGCCTCGCTAAGGATGGCGGACGGTACGACAGTCATGAGACTTGACAACATCAACGAGATGCTCCAATACTTGGAGGATCTAGACAAGAAGGTTGAGTAGTAGGTGATTGATGTCAACGCAGAATTGATTTGCAAGATGGCAAGAGAGCTGACAAGCACAGAGACTCCCTCAAAAGGCCACGAGTTCTCTATGACTGACAGTTCCGGGGATTGCCGGGACATGAATTCTTCCTGCAGCAAACGTGATTTCTAAGTTCTTTGGAGGGCTGGCCTAAGCCTGGTTTTTTACTCATGTTAATGTAGAAGCTAAGATAAACGTATGCACAATGTTGAAGAAATCAAGTTGTTGGTGAACCTCGATCTATAACAGGCCACACCATTTCACTAATCTTCGAAAGTGAGATCACCTAATAGATTCAAGGCTACTGAGGCATGAGAATTGCGCTGTGAGACATTTAGGAACAACACCAGTAGAAATTGGCCAATCGTCGATGAAGCTACATGTAGACATGATTTGATAGGGCCCACGAAGATGCTATACCACCTGTTCTACAAGTTCTCTGCTTGCATGAAAGCGGTGACTATACGTCGAGACTGTTATAAGCAGGTAAAGAGGTCCGTGGTACACGTTACTTGCTCTCATATAGTCATACATATGGTGGTGGTTTAATCAGGCAATGTGAGTGCCCAGTCAGACAGATGGGTAACAGAGGTATTTGAGCCTAGGATATGTCCGCTGTGCCATCTTTAGTCGATCCCACGGTCGCACCCCGCAATCTGGGCACTGAAGAATTTATCTACAAATTCTCAATATGAATGTTAATCATTTGATACAAGCCGACTTGATCTTCCTAGCAAAAGATCCTTTGCTAGAGACAAACAAGCCTTATGAGCTTCTATACGACAAACCCGACATCCCACGTGGCGCTAACTTCGACGAAATTACAGAGAGAGTTCCACTTGAAGATTTCCGTCCTTTGAAGGGCAAACTGTCTCTAGATAGGGATGGCTTTGTGCTTGTTGATCTTCCACGTCCATTATCCTATGAGGACTATTTTGACACGGAATCATTGAAAGCAGGCTTTGTCAACGACGCCAAGCGTATTTTGCTGGATGTTTGTGGAGCGAGAACCGTGTACATTCATGAATGTGTGGTACGTTAAATGGAAAAAGTATGATAAGTAGTCAAGACGGCGCTGACTGATACTTTAGATTCGAAAGCGGGCCGAGAAAGAGAAGGGATTTGGTGTGCCTATACCCCGTGTACATGGAGGTGAAAATGAATATTCTATTAAATCCTTTAGTGAAACACATATAAGATGAGACTGACATTACAAAGACTATACCATCGGTGAAGCTAGCAAATTGATAGGACAATTGTGTGGAGATCGAGCAGAAGCAGTCCGCAGGCATCGTTATCAAATGATCAAGTATGTCCGCTGTGGGATGGCCAGAAAAGGTACTGACAATTCGGCCCAGTGTTTGGAAGCCTCTTAAGGGTCCCTTAAAGGACTGGCCTCTGGCATTCTGTAGACTGGATTCCTTATCAAATGAGGATCTCAAGAAGATTGATTTGATACACCCGGACGATACTCTCGAGAGCTACCGTGTCCATCATAATCCCAATCAGCAGTGGGGCTACTTCAAAGATCAGGGAACGAATGAAATGATCATTTTCAAGTCGGCTGACTCGCTCATAAGTGGTACTGGTAAGGAAACTTCGAATTTGTTGTCAAGCCTTGGATAATAACTGATATATAGTACCGCACTGCGCGTTCGATAATCCGGAATGTCCGCCAGGGGAACCGGCTCGCGAGAGTATAGAACTGCGGGCATTGGTTGTGCATTAGTAGGATGGGACTTAATTATTCAAATTGCCAGCTCCTTATCGCAAATGAAGATGCGCATTTTTAATTTCAGACTTTGTCATGAACGGGCTCAGAGAATTCCCTAGACTTTCATTCCCGGTAAATTGAGCGACCCGTTTTCAGCTTTGTTGCTATCCCCTTAGCCCTCATAGCCCTTTCTACCAAATCCGCAAGAATGAGGTCCGTCCCTGTTATTCATTAATAGATAAGATACCGACGGTATTAGCTCGTTGCAAGGATCCTACCGGGTGCACCAAGGACGGAGACACCAATTGGCCGTGGCTCATCTGTCTCCGTTACAATTGAGTGATAGGTGATTTCACCTACTGAGACATATTGTGAGCGAAGTTCTAGAGAGATTTTGAAAATGCAAATTTACCAATAGCTGTGAGTTCCGGTCCCCGCATCATTGGGGACATGTTCAAAGGGTCAAAGCCATGCAACATATGATGGAGTCTGATAGCCTTGATCAGTATCATGGTTCAGGCCCAATGAGAATCAAGCACGTACGGGGGATCTGCATCGCGATAGTTTGGTTCCCCTTTCTCAATTGGCAGTATCATGATCGTTGTGCTGCTCTTGTCATCGGCTTTAAAAATATTGTTCAGAAGCCAATGTCGATAGATCTCAGAGCGACGCCAATATTTGTCACGCTCCTCCTTTGTAATCTGTTTTGCGACCGCCCTTAAGTAGAGTAAGCAAATTGTGGAGTCTTCAGCAGCAAATTACTCACCATTGACGATGAACAGCTCGATGCACAAAGGGTGGCTTCTTGAATTTTGCTTTGTACGTATCTCTGAAGTCGGACAAAGCATAATATGCGTCATGGTAGAAAGGGACACCTCCTGCCTAAAGAGGAGTCAGCAGAGATTGTGACGAGAGTCCATTTGACCCCTACTAGCTCAAGATAGTCCACAATATCGGGATGCTGGGGTCCGTCGGGACAATCTTTCTTCCACTCTGCGGCCAGTGAAATGTTGATCCGCGAGACTTGCAGGGCAGATTCGAGGCCTTCGACAAAGGTATCGATGAGCTGGGACTGAGACGGATTCGTCGTTGGAAGATAGTCTGAGGGGTAAAGAATGGTCACCTGGATCTAAAGAACTAAACAAATACACAACGAGCTTAGGCCGGGGGATCCAACCTTGGAAGAGGTACGAAGCAATGGAGCGGACCCGTACCACACCGATATAAAGTCGGAAAATTTTGAAATATCTCTGCCAAAGAACACCGGCATATCAAATTCCCTAGAGCAAAGCCAAATATGAGATCTCGTATTTTACCTGACTCCTCGAGCACTTGACTTACGGGAAGTGGCCAACCACTCCGTCGGTATTCATGATTCCTGTTGAAGGACGAATTGAAAAACATCCATTGTAGTCCGCAGGTTTGCGGCCACTTCCGTTAGCTAAAAAAAAAATCAGCATATTTGTTCAATTCTGCGTCATCCATTGTTACGGACTGTCTGATCCAAGGGAAAAGTCAAGCCAGTCATATGCACCTATGCCGGCCGCACTACCACTACTACTTCCAGAAGGATTCTGATATCCGTCACCGCGGGGATTGAAAGGCGCAGTGAATTCGACGCATTCCAGCGGCTCTTCGTCCATGACCATCGCCTCAAGCTTTGTCTTCCCGAGTATTATAGCTCCCGCGTCCAAAAGAACTTGAATACAGGCTGCATTCTCGGAAGCCGGCGGGTAAAGTTCTTCCCACGAACGATTGCACAAAGTGGTCTTGTGGCCGGCAACATCCATATTATCTTTGACAACAATTCTTGCTCCGTCGAGTGGGCGTGTCTTTGATGGTTGGTAATAGCAACGAGATGGTACTACGACCCGGCCATGGTGACCTGCCTGAGGAGCGTCTACTTTAACTAGAGTATAACAGTGTCAGTGATCCCAGTATCACAGAATCTGTAGTGTTCTTCAAATGGGCACTTATCTTCCGGAGCCATCCGGCGCAGGTTTGAATGTACACATAAATGTAGCATTTAAATCCTGATAGATTCTCCACGGCTGCCAAGTCTGCCCCTTCGCTGATACATATGGGCCCGCGGCAACCATTGAAGACGGGTCACTCTCGAGAAATGTCCATGACTTCGTGTTCCATTCTGCCAACTCTTCGATGACGTCTGGTGCCAATTGCAAGTCTTCTTGCTTGCTCCCATAGAATACGATATTGGAGTAAAATGCACAATGGAAAACATCATCTTGCTCAACTCTAGTGGCGCGAAACTCGCGAAGGGACGCTTTGGAAACGACCTGTCCGGGCTTAGTCAAATAGACCAACACCAGGGTAGGTGTCTTTCCATGAAATGGAAGGAAATTCTACAGCAAGTTAGCTTGAAAATATAATTTGAGTGGACATTGAAACCTTCTGATTTAGTATTAAGAGGTACTCAATATCACCCAGCGTGATCTTAAATTCCTCCTCAAGAGCAAGACCGGTTTCTTCCGCTGCTCTGCGGGTGACCATTTTAGTCTTCTGAAAACTGGTTCTTTTCGTGGTAGATATATGGCCAATGCGGCTCCTGGGAAATTATGGCTTCGGTTCCTTCAAGAATGACCAAAAATTGGAAGTGTTCTAAAGGGTAACCTTGAAAGCTGGATGTAGGCTGTTTTGAATCACTAAAGCTGTTGCCTCACCGCATACTTTGAGGTCTTTACGTTCTTGATTGGCCGCTGACGAAGGGCGGTAGACCAGGTTCGTTTCTCCTACAGCTTACAGCAGAAAAAGTGTTATACACTAGAAATGATAATTGCCCTCCAAAGTTCAATACGAAAGATTTTCATGCGCGATTTAGCAGCAAATTCGCATGGTCATTCATTGTGTTATCGTGCCGCTCCACACCTAAAACAGGTGTACATCAGCCCATCCACTTTTCTGGCGGGGCAGCCCTAACCTTATGTTAACATCATGGTCAAAAAGCAGAGCAGAAGATATTGTAGTAGCTTGACAATTATTTTACTTTCTGATGATGTGCAGCATACAGACAATTATCGAGATACTAGTTTGTCGCTACAATCGAGCCCGGAACACATACTATGCGCACGGACCTCAAGCGGGCGTTCAATGCGAAGCATAACTTGCTGAGATATGACCAATTAGACGGGAAAATAGCATGGCACGTACGAGGGGCACTCGTACGTAGTATGGATCAATAGTGTGTGTGATTAGGTTGGGTGGGCAACGTAGACCGGTCGCCTCACCAGGGAGTACACGAGCCAAGTCTCTGGGGCTACTGCAAGGCTTTCTCCAGGCAGACGTAAGATTTGTAGACTGCGACAGTAATTCAGCTGTATTTGTGGCTTATGTAAGGATAAGCGAACCTACAAGGCTCACTTCTCCCGAATCCTCCAGACTGAGCTGACTGAAGCAAGAGGCTTTACTCGAAGACATCAAATCATGGCAGACGCTTTCAAATCAGCCCGGCTGACCTATCGAGCCATAGAAGACAATGAGAAAGACACTGAGTTTATCCATTCTCTCCGTCTCCAATCTGATTCACGTTCAACAAACGAACCAAGTCTATTCGTGCCAGTAAACAAGGCTTCAACTGTATCAGCGGCTGCTGTGATCCGTGACGAATCCTACATGGCTGTTTTGATATGCCTACAAGCGGATGAAACCAGACCGCAGAGACCTATTGGACGCATTGATCTGCACCCAGAACCTAAAAAGCTATTGCAACACCATCGCAATGCTGAAGTGGGAATTCAGATCAAGGAAGAATACCAGCGGCAAGGCTATGGGACTGAGGCCATCCAGTGGATACTGGAATGGGCTTTCAAGTACGGAGGCTTGCATCGTGTAGCAATGAGTTCGTTCTCATTCAGTCCCGGGGCGAGGCGATTGTATGAGCGGTTGGGATTTGTGTATGAGGGATCACTGAGAGAGGCTATGTGGTTTGATGGTGGATGGCATGATATTATCTATCAGTCGATGCTCGAGAATGAGTGGCGAGAGAGGCAGTATAAGAGCGGTCAATGAATTGCCTGCGCACTAATCTTACTACAAGATTTAGCATGGAAACCCCATGGTACCAGTACACAGTGATTAGGTCTTGACATTAATACTGATGAGTCAACAATTACACCCCTTGAAAGAAACAACCAATTGAGCAATACCAACCCCCAACTGTAGGAAAGCAAGTATGATTGACAAACCTCCAACAACCAAAACGACCCAAAATGTGTACCATTGTAACGGACTTCTTCTATCTCTCCATAGATCACGAAGTCTACTCGGCTGCTGCCTTTGACAAAATTCCTGAAGCTTCGCAAGGTGCTTCCCATATAAGGGGAAATCATCATGTGCACTATACGAATCATCCTCTTGTAATGTATTCTCGAAACTGCGGCACGAAATAGGCCACAATGATGGCGGTAGGGCATCGATCATGCTATCATGTGGTCGTGTGCAGAGGTCTTCTAAAAGTGGATCGTAGAGAGACTCGTCTTGATCACGGAGGGTTTTGAGGATTGATTTGGCGAGGGCGCGGGAGCTGCGTGTTTGTGCAAAGAGTAGTCGATATGACATGAGGACTTCTTGGTTGATTTGTACGCACATCTCGAATTCGTGGTTCACTTCCCCCTCTGTCTTGTATAATGCTCGAGCTAGTCTAGGAACACCAAATCTTCAATAACTGCATATGTGTGCTGAGGAGAAAGTATCCTACCCTTCAAATATAACACTGTTTTTGACTTTTAAGACACCCAGTACGCAAAGGCTGGGAAATCGAAATATACAAAGTGTTCGTGCCCCTGGATCAAATTGCAGATGATCGGTAAGGTTATCAACCCACTCCAGGTGTATCTTCCCAATAGTCTTCAGAGTAGAGTAGTTGAGAGTTGAGAGAAACAAGGCAATTGACTTCTCATTACCACTGCTGCTATTGTTGCCTCCGGTTGTCGGTCGCCATCGACCTGGAAGTGAAAATCGCCGAAAAACCACATGGATAGGTCGACGAGCGATTTCTATATTGAGATCTGGGGCAGAAAATTTTCTGTATTGAACGCCGATGGTTGGTTGGTCTTTGAAGTCTGCCCACCGTGTTTTTGGCTGTAGGGTCATGGAAGCCCAACAGAGCACTGCGAATATCGCAATCAAGCAAGACGCCTTTTCGGGGCCTGTCGTTATGAGCTGAAAAGCATTTTGAGACGTCGGTTTGGGAAGTGTGTTGAAACTATCCCAAACATCTTCAATACTGTCGTCCTCACCCAATTCGTGTATCTTGACACAAATGGCGTCGAACCATACCCAGCAATCTTCTGGTCTCAGTGGTTTCTTTGCGCCGATGAGGTCCCAAATTGAGTCATAGTTAGTGGTTAATAGCGATTGGAAACCTGATTCTAGGTATCTGCAATACGCCGAAACACCGGGCCATCGTTGGAATTGTTCTTGAGGTACGCCGAATACGGTCTCCAAAGCAGACAAGTGCGTCGCTTCAAGTCTTGATTTGAGATGGGACTTTGAGTTCTGAATCGATTCGAGATCCGGCATACTCGTATCTATCTTCATTTTATGGGTGGCCATTGTACAGTACTGCACTGTCTGCAAGGAAGTATGGGATCCAAACATAATAATAAATTCAAAAAAAATTAGACGCCTCAATAATCAGTGTTTGGCTCCTTGGGGCGGTAATTCCAGAGAGATAAAACAATTACTGTGGAACCGGTTACTCTGACTGACTTGGAGGCGGCTTGGATTGTGAGGCTCTCGTTTTCTGAAGAACTCCATTTTACAGGCTGAATCGACTCCGGGCTCTGCGCTCTGATCTCTTATCAACACTAGTCAATAAGAGATGCCAAGCAGGGCTGTGAAATGACTCAGATGACTAGAAGTCAGAGGCAGTTGGCTGTTGACATGTTCTTCGTCTGGTTTGTAAATGACCGGTATTTTTTCAGCACTAAGCCTACGTGTAGACTCAGATTTCGAAAATGAGGCGTCTTGATTGTACCCCATATAGTCCGGGATATAGTACTATTACGAAGGCCCAAAAAGTCCGTTTTACCTCGTATAATTGCCGGTCGATCGTAGGTGGCGATTCCCCCGACTAAGTGGTGACTGACATGGTATGCTACAAATAATAGCCTTCAACGGAAGCAAATGCATCTCCATCACAGATTCTTAGCCAAATGGACCAGTTGCTATAGAATAGGGTAACTTTCGTCCAAGAAAATACAAGCAATTGATTGCTATATGATAGAGCGTAATAATCTATGCGAAGTATTATCGACTGTAGGCATTTACTTCATTACAACGAACAAAAGTGGTCCTATTAGAGAGGCATTTTAAGTATAATCAAATTTTCAAACTCCATCAACTTCCCCAATTGAATGGAGCTGTAAAATCGAAGAGATCCATCACATCAATCCCGAGAAGCTGTTGGATATCTCCATCATCTCGCTGCACGGCATATGTCGGATCATCTGCAAGAGGGAAGAAAATCTGTTCTGTCCCAGTATCTGCTCTAGGTAGAGTAGGATTAGACGGCTGGTCACCTGTGGCAGAATGGTCCTGACTGGGGCCTAAATAGGCGTGCGATGACTGTGAGTGTTTCCGTAGTGAAGACAGCGCGGGATGTACTGATCCTGGAGGCTTCGTGCCATGAATCATTGTCTGTGGAGTGCCGGGACCCAGTTGACCCTGGAGATTGGACTGAGAGATAGCTGGTACTTGAGGGTCTGAAGAGATATCAAATGTGGCTGGATCCGCTGCTCCAAGTTGTCTCGACGGATCGGGTGTCATATTATGACCGTTGATTCGCGCTTTATTTGGAACTAGTTGCCCACTTCGTTTTGCGTCTTCTCGCTGCGCATCTCGTACAAAGTCTCGCGCAATATGAGCAAACTCAGACACTAGAGAGCCCGGTAGTGTTCCACAAGTGGCATATTCGATACGACTGAAATGACCACTGGCAACGTCGAGAATCGCCAGATTGTTATTAGTCTCTGGGTGCGTTGGGTTGTGTATGACGAGGTCGAAGAGAATGAACAAAGCTGAAATTGGCATCAGTGCCAGGATCCTGCATCAAAGTAAGCTCCGCCTCGCATGTGCAAAAAGGACCTGAAATGTGATCTGCATACCACATTGAAGTATAGGCGGCTACTTCGATATACTTGGTTGAATCCAATATCAAGCATACTATTCTCATCAACTGTCTTTTGGTCTCTTGCATATCTGGTGTTGTGCCTATATCACCTGCTTTGATATAAAGCACAATTCGTAATAATGTTAGCAGAGCGTTGAAATACAAGTATTGCGTGGTGACAGCAATGCATATTTCCAAAGTCCCTGGTAACCCACGGGGTGAAAAGTGCTCGAGTGGTCGAAATTGTTCCGGAATCGAGAGTCGCCACGCTTCAAGCTCGCTGTTCAACTGCTTGATTGAGGCATGATAGGTGTCTGCTGAACACTCGCCAGAGCTCGTAGTGAAGAGGCTCTCGTAAATGCGAGTAATCAATCGAGAATATCTAGCAAATGAGAGAAACCAGTCATAGTTCCCGAAAATAGATTCGGTAATCAGAGGGATTGGGCAGCCGATATCTGAGTCCATGATAATCTATTTAGGATTAATTTCCGTTGCTGTTGGATCTGATAGTTCCTTTTTTTTTTTTTTTTTTTTTTTTTTTTTTTTTTTTTTTTTTACTTTTAGCAATAGTGAACATTTGGATGGACATACCGAGGTTCTCCCTGTATTGAAACAGGCCGTTTTCTCAAGACAATATACCACCCAAAAAGTGCGTCGACGCGCTTCCTCATTTGGACTTGGAATTGTGCTTGTCGCTTTGTTATAGCCCATGCTCTGGCACATTTTCGCTGCTTCTGTAACGAGCAATGGTTCGAAATGATACGCGGGTACAGTCGTCGAAAAAATTGCCTAACGACTCAATCAATTACGTTTTGCAGAAGGGTAATCCAACGCACCATTGCAGTCAGGGCCTATGCTCACATGTTAGCCAGCGCACATATCGAGCTAGATAGAGAAAGGCATTTTATAGCATACTTGTACAGCCATCAAAGACCCTTTTCTCATGATAATATCGGGGAAATAAGAAAAAGCAAACTCAAAAAGTTTCCATGCCGTTCCACTTCCGGGATTCAAATTCCCGCCCTCATGATACTGACAGCCAATGGCTAGAACGGTGAAATACAATGCAAACCAGGCTTCATGTATGTTTAGCGGGAATTCTGGTGTCACTTCAAATGCCTTCTTCTCAAAGGCCTGTCTATCGAGAAAGGGGTAGATTGGATGCACCTGATCAAAGTATGCTTAATATAATAAGTCAGCTTCCAGGGCCTATGATCAGCATCACAAAGGTAATCGGCATACATTTAATATAAGACCCCATTAGAGACGCTGATATAGACGGTGCTTTTGATTGGCGTAATGAGTAAAGAGAAGTCATAGAACTCGGTGTTTTGTTCATCTTGGAATTAAGCACCGAATCAATTCGCTGCATCAGCTGATCCAGTTTCGTGTGTCCGAGCCGGATGTTCAACGAACGCACTCGACTACTGGAAAAGAAAGATAGATTCGAGTTGTGTCCAAAGAACTCTGTGAGCTACTCATGGTGAGCATTGAGTCAGACGCGAAAGAAACAAAGACCAGGGCTCTGACCTTATTTGAAGAAGTATCGGCTCTGAGAGTTGCCGGAGTCTGACGATTCGACAATAAAAGGTCAACATGCAGTTGCGACACGAGCAGGCGCCCTTGATAATCGGCATTAAGCGTGCTTCCATGTTCTCGATTCAGAGCTGATTGATAAGGGGATGTTCGAGAAGCACCCAGCTGACTGAATGAGGTACTAGGTATCTTTGATATTGAAAGAGCCGGACTAGAGGCTTGAGATTCAAAGTCATATATATATGTCAGCAGATTAGCAACTGTTATACTGCATCTGAAGATGCTACTGACCGTCTTCGTAGACCAGCTTTCGTTTCCGGGGCCGCTTCAGATAGCTATAATGACAAGGTGTATTTCGCGTCTGGATTAAACAAAAATCAGTAGCAGTACAGGTAATGGACTATTGCACCGTTACCGTGCAATTACGGCAAGCTGCCTGTGTCCCGTCTTCGGATCCTGCATATTGAGTCAGTCGTGAAACTCGGATGCCTCTCGGCAGTGCCCGGAAACGTACCGACGCAGCGAACTTTGCGAGCCTTGCAGGCATCACACGTCCGAGAGACTTTCTTTGGAACTACCTCTGTCATTGTTGGCTTCGGTGTTCTAGGGATTATATGAAAGGTACGGAGCACGGTAGATGACAAACTGGAGGCGTGATAATTAAATTGATGAGGTAAATGTTGTTACCTGCTGCTTCGGCTCCGAAAGACTGCACTCGGCTACTCGCTCATTGGCCAGTGGATATTCTCTCATTTATATGACTGCCGACTACCGTATACTTCAGGTCTAGTCACAACCACATCAAAGCGATAGCTCAGTGATGAGCTACGTAATAGCTGAGGAGCTGTGGTTTAATCAGCATAATCTATCTAGATCCTAGGTCACGTAAATTACAAGTTCAGTGGAAGGCGCCTTTGACGTGTTCGGAACCGAAAGTTATGTATGTTCATGGATATATACGTCAAAGGCTCAGATCCATCTACATCAGGGATGCAGCTTCATGATGAATGCTACGGGTTCAGTGAAAAACTCTCATTATGTGTTCGGGTCCGATATTATGTAGACCCATCGAAATGAATGTCAAAGGCTTAGATTCAACTACGTCAATGATTCAGCTTTATCTATCTATATTGTCCTATATATAGATGCAATGTCTGAACTTTCCTGCACAGATTCAAGATTTACGCTTTCTCGATTGACATTGAGGATCGCAGGTCTTCTCCGAGTCACTTAGTATATCAAGTCAGCCCCTGAAGTTATTTTCCAATTCTCTCCTTAGACATATCGCACATAATTCGGATGTTCTGTACCCGGACAGAATCGAGTTGTAGGTTTATTTCCGCAAATGTGGGATGACTTAATCGTTCTGACTTTTGTTCATCCACTCTAGCCGACATGTCGAGAGTACAGAACCAGGGAAGCGGCTCATCCGATGTTAGTGATGGCGAGAAAACAGTTCACGGAACATCTCCAACCCATTCCGTTACGGCTGGAACCCTCCAAGAAGACTGGGAGCGTGAAAGCGGTCCAATCAGGGAACTGGCGAGGCAGTTCTCGAATAACTTTGACCGTCGTTCACAAACATCCACAGCGGACTGTAATCCATTTCTGTCATCCCATATCCCCTGCCTTGACCCAAACTCTAAGGCGTTCGATCCGAAGAAATGGATAAGGACCATTCTGGACATTACTTCGAATGATGCACAAAGATACCCATCTCGAACGTCGGGTGTTTCTCATCGTAATCTCAGCGCGTATGGATTTGGGTCGAAGGTGAATTACCAAGCAGATGTGCTTAGTGTTTTCCAAAAAGGCATCGATGCGGCAATGACACTTCTTGGTAGACAACAAAGGAAAACTCAGATTCTTCAAGAGTTTGATGGCTTGGTGAAAAGTGGTGAAATGCTGCTGGTCCTTGGCCGCCCAGGCAGGTACGTGTCGGTCGAGCATCTCACGTTAAGATTCACTGGACTAAATCATATATGATAGCGGCGTATCAACCTATCTAAAAACGATAGCCGGAAGGACGCACGGCTTCAAGATCGGCCCCGAATCGAGCTTTAATTATCAAGGTGAGATTGGGTCTACCTTGCCTCTGATGATTTCACCTTCTCATTAATCCAGGCGTTCCCTACGACATGATGCATTCGCGATTTCGTGGCGAAGTCATTTATCAAGCAGAGACGGAGATTCATTTTCCGCAATTGACTGTCGGCCAAACCCTTCTTTTTGCTGCGCTAGCAAGAACCCCAGAAAATCGGTTACCTGGGGTCACTCGACAACGGTATGCAGAACATATGAGGGATGTGGTCATGGCGATGTTTGGCATATCTCACACAATCAATACCAAGGTTGGCGACGATTTTATCAGGGGAGTGAGTGGCGGCGAGCGTAAGCGTGTTAGCATTGCGGAAGTCATGCTGAGCGGAAGTCCGCTGCAATGCTGGGATAATAGTACAAGAGGTCTAGACAGCGCTACAGCCCTTGAATTTGTCAGGACGATAAAAATGGCGACCGATCTAGCACGGACAGCTGCCTTCGTTGCCATCTACCAGGCATCTCAAGCTGCTTATGACGTGAGTCACTTCATCTCTACAACTAAGGAGTCGAGACGCTTATGGCACCTATAGGTCTTTGACAAGGTTACCGTTCTCTATGAAGGAAGGCAAATCTACTTTGGTCCTGCTCATATTGCTAAACGATACTTCACCCACATGGGTTATCATTGTCCAGATAGACAAACGACCGCTGATTTCCTCACATCACTGACGAACCCGAAGGAACGTATTGTTAAGCAAGGCTTTGAAGCGAAGGTACCGAGGACACCAGCGGAATTTGCAGCAGCCTGGCTTACCAGTCCCGAAAGAGCAGAGCTTTTGAAAGAGATTGCCTCGTTTGAGAATCGGTTTCCTCTAGAGGGAGAACAGCTCGAACATTTCAAAAACTCAAGAAAAGCTCAGCAGGCCTCTTTGACGTGAGATGCACTTCTAAAATTTGATCAACGTCATTACAGGGTACTAACGGGACATCGTAATATTTTAGAAGAGCAAGATCACCTTATACGATATCGGTGCCGATGCAGATCAATCTTTGCATTAGTCGTGGCATCCAGCGCCTTCGAGGTGACATGACCTTTTTCTTTGCCACGATATTTGCAAATTTGACTATCTCGATAATCTTGGGAAGCGTGTTTTATAACATGCCCCAAACGAGCGATAGTATGAACAATCGGTGTATTTTATTATTCTTTAGCATTCTTTTCAATGCTCTCAACAGCTCATTAGAGGTACGCATGATTCCTGGGCAAAGCCTACACCAAGTGGTCACTCAACTCTGATATAGATCCTCACTCTCTACGTGCAACGACCGGTTGTGGAAAAGCAGGCTCAATACGCTCTTTATCATCCTTTCTCTGAAGCAGCAGCCTCGATGATTTGCGATCTACCAACGAAGATTATCTCAACCCTCTTCTTCAACATCCCCGTCTATTTCATGTCCAACTTGAGACGTGAGGCAGGTTACTTTTTTATCTTTCTACTTTTCGGTTTCACATGCACCTTGAGCATGTCATCCATATTCCGCACGATTGGACAGCTATCACGCACCATGGCTCAAGCTCTAACTCCAGCTGCCTTGTTCGTTCTTCTCCTGATTGTTTATACGGGTTTCGTCTTACCAACAACAGCCATGCAAGGCTGGCTGCGGTGGATCAATTATCTCGATCCAATCGCATATGCATACGAAAGTTTGGTCGTGAACGAATTTCACAACAGGCAATTTGACTGCGCTCAGTTTATTCCAATGGGCCCAAGCTATGAGAACCTCAACGCCAGTGAAAGAGTTTGTAGCACCGCAGGGGGTCTTCCAGGAGACAATTTTGTTGATGGAGATACTTACATATCTGGCACTTATGGATATTCGTATTCACATTTGTGGAGGTATGTCTCTTTTCAAATCATGAGAACAGATCTCAGAAGAAGTAGACAAAGATTGACGATCTGCAGAAACTTTGGGATTCTTATCGGATACATCTTTTTTTTTACTGCCGTTTACTTCCTGGCTGCAGAATACATCAACTTCAGTCGCTCCAAGGGCGAAATTCTAGTCTTCCGACGAGGTGTTAATAAGAGACACGCTTTGCGTCCCGAGGACATCGAGAATCCAAACTCGACTGAAGTTGGTCGTGGCATTAATGAATCCCCCGCTCGAGAAGAAACAACTGTTGTCATCCAAAGACAAACTGCGGTCTTCCACTGGAAAAATGTTTGTTACGATGTGCAGATAAAGAACGAAACGAGGAGAATTCTCGATCATGTTGATGGCTGGGTCAAACCTGGCACATTGACAGCACTCATGGTGAGTTTTTGTGCAGTAAGTTGAAATCCAAAGCTAGCTCTAAATCATGCACTAGGGAGCAACCGGTGCCGGAAAAACTACACTTTTGAACGTCCTTGCAGAACGCGTCACTGTCGGTGTCATTACAGGAGATGTTCTCGTGAACGGCCAACCACGGAATACATCCTTCCAGAGGAAAACCGGGTACGTGCAGCAACAAGATGTCCATCTTGAGGTGTCAACTGTTCGCGAAGCTCTGGAGTTCAATGCACTATTACGGCAGCCTGAAAAATATTCTAGAGAAGAGAAACTTTCCTACGTCGATGAGGTCATTAGACTCTTGGATATGGGAGCTTATGCAGATGCCATCGTGGGCATTCTTGGCGAAGGTATTTGACGAAAGGCCTGGCACCTGTGTTTACTTCATTGTGCACCAAGCTGAATTTTATAGGATTGAATGTCGAGCAAAGAAAACGTCTCAGTATCGGGGTCGAGCTCGCAGCTAGACCGGAATTACTCCTCTTTTTGGACGAGCCAACGTCTGGACTAGATAGTCAGACGGCATGGTCTATAACTGCCCTTATCAAGAAACTGTCAGATAATGGACAGGCTGTTCTCTGTACCATACACCAGCCATCGGCCATACTATTTCAACAATTTGACCGTCTCCTCCTGCTCGCCAGGGGTGGCAAGACGGTATATTTTGGAGATATTGGTGAAAACGCACGTGAGATGATCCATTATTTTGAAAGCCACGGCTCGCTGCGATGTAGACCGGACGAAAATCCAGCAGAATGGATGTTAACGGTTATTGGCGCCGCTCCCGGTGCTGTGGCTGAACAAGACTGGACCGAAGTTTGGCGAAACAGCTCAGAATACAATGATGTGCACAGGGAACTTACTCGATTGGAAACAGATCGAGAATTAGAAGCTACACATCGGGCAGAAAGCGACGCACTTGATGACTCTGCAGCATATGCAGCCAGCCTGAAAGACCAAATGCTCTTGTGCACCAAGCGGGTTTTTCAGCAGTATTGGCGTACACCGTCATACATCTATTCTAAGTTGATCCTCTGCTTGGGCGCCGTAAGTCTGCACCATTGATATACTCCTTTGTCACTTATACTTATACAAGTACTAAATCGCTGCAGAGTTTATTCATTGGTGTCTCATTCTACAAGACTCACAACACCATGCAAGGCCTTCAAGACCAAATGTTTGCTGTCTTCATGTTGCTCGTCATCTTCGCCTTCCTTGTTTACCAGACCATGCCCAATTTTATCACACAGCGTGACTTGTACGAAGTACGCGAGCGCCCTTCCAAAACCTATGCCTGGTATGTATTTATGCTATCCAACATTATTGTTGAGCTGCCATGGAACACATTCGCGTCTCTATTGATATACTTCCCATTCTACTACCTGGTGGGTTTATATCGCAATGCCGAGCCCACAGACGCCGTTCACGAGCGAGGTGCCTTAATGTTTCTGTTGACATGGGCTTTCATGACTATGGCTGGCACCTTTTCACACATGATGGTTGCTGGGCTTCCAACGGCTGAGGTCGCGGCCGTCCTTGCACTAATTCTGTTTACCTTATGTCTTATTTTCTGCGGGTAAGTCACGGCTCTAGTCCCTGTCAATATGAGAAATAAGTTGCAGTGACTTACAAGATGCATAGTGTCATTGCGTCTCCTGCTGCGCTACCAGGGTTCTGGATATTCATGTACCGCGTATCACCATTCACCTATCTTGTCAGTGGCCTTCTCTCGACCAGCCTTGCCAACGCCGATGTAGAATGTGCCTCATTTGAGGTGCGTACCATTCAAGAAACACCATCAGGCGAAACATGCGGACAGTATCTGTCCGACTACGTGTCGTTGGCGGGAGGCGCCATCTACAATCAGAACGCGACAGAGAATTGCGAGTTCTGTACCTTGTCAACAACGAACGAGTTTCTCGCCTCTGTGAGTGTGTATTACTCGGACAGATGGCGTAATTTTGGCCTGATGTTTGTGTATATCATCTTCAACGCTGTGGCCGCGCTGGTTCTGTATTGGGCTGTGAGAGTGCCCAAGAAAGGAAATTTCAGAATTCCAACACTTCGACGAAGCAAGTCCTAATGACTCTTTCAGATCTGCTCCATGTCAGACTTCACTCACTAATAACACACGGGTTTTGTTACTCTCGCCAAATTGAGATTGGCAGCCAGCGAGCAGACTGCTCGACCAAAGTTAAGGGAAGGCGTTAGGGTTTGGTTCCCGCTGCCCTAACAACTTGTCATCTCTGTGGGATTTGGATTACCTTTCATGTTTCTTTATCATCTAGCACATTCACTGCTCTTTTCTTTGTGGCTTCATACTGATACTGTGTATTGTAAAGTTTTGTTTTGTTTCATTCAGAATAGAGGATAGAGCGTAGAGGTAATGGACACTATACAACTATAGCGGACTTTGCGTTTTATATTAAGAACTCTATCCAGAGCCTATGCTAGCGATGCCGACACCTAGGTTCAACATAATTAGGAAGTTCTACCTGAAAGAGGACTTGGATTCCGTTACGGAAGATATTTTATATCATGAAATCCTGCCAGAAAATCCACCCTCGGATATGTTCACGACCTTCTGCCTATTAAGCACTGCGAACGCTGCCATTCTCCAAGTGCAACATATGACGTCCAGTGAGTACGGTCACCGCCATGATGCCTTTCGCAGAACTTCTTCATCGATAGACTATAGCGTCAATTCCAATTCAGACCCTATAAAGCTATCTGATACACGATATAGATCAGAAGGGCAGGTGGCCTGTGCGACGTACCCAGCGGGCATACCAAGGTGGTCATTATATAGGGCCGTACTCTATTCGGCCAGCTGCTTCAATTTGATAGGGTTTCCGGCCAATCATAACAGCCCAGTCAGCAGGACTGGTCAATCAAGATCGCCGAAGCGTTTCAAACGACGTACTCAGTATCACTATTTGTGATGTACCAAGCACTGAGAAGGCCCGACTGGCTCCCATGGTGGGCCGTCGGATGTTCTGTATGAGAGATTGTGAATGTTAGACAATCTCTGAATAAAAAACTCTTGACGAATTGAATTCTTACCGTGTCATGCCATCCGTGGAGTTTGCACCTGACAGTCCTTGGTGTACAAGGACGCCTCGCTCTACGCCCTGTTTGTGGATGCTCCACGCTTCCGGCACAAAAGGTCTGACCAATTTGCATTTTTTTGACTTGTAATCTTTTATTAAGAATTCGGCGCAATTACTATCTCTTTCCATGTGTTGACTCGAGTTTGGCTCCTTGCCAAATTTCGGAGGTGTACAGCTCAAAATCGTGGAAAGAGTGAATTCTTCGAAATCTATGCTTTGCGTTAATTTCGAATTAGCTCTTAGATACAGAGACTCACTGTATTGCTGGATAATCTATTCTAGAGCCACTTACTTGTCGAGTTGAGTCAGGGTAACTAGGTCTTCTATCACAAACCTGAGCAGGTGCGGTTTCGGACCACAGATCACTCAATGAGATTTTGAAGTCTTCCCAAGAAACTCTTCGGTAATGAGCAGCTGATTCTCATCAAGACATTTATGTCAAACAGTCGGGTGAATGTTTTCTGTTACCTAGGAGAGTTCAAAGCTAAACATTCAATTCAGCAACAAAGAACAGGACTGACCAGTCGAACAGGTTCCCATCTCAGGTGGCCGTGCAGCTACAAGAACATATTTAATCAATGGTGATGGTTTTGCCAATGTAGTCACGGAGCGAGTTGCATTACTCTCACCATTGGGAGAGTATCCCAGATTGCTCGATGACCCTGGATTCTATGAGAAGGCGCCAGATGACGCATACCACCTAAGACTTTATCAAATTGTTTTCAGTCAGTGTTTCAGTTGATTTGAGCTTTGACCTATACCTAGGTACTGACTGTCAGAGTATATAAAAAGACTGAGCCATGGAGACCCTGCGATAGATGTAGCAGCTCCGCTGGAATCTCCAGATGATCCTTGATACCCATCTGCATGCAGATTCATGGAGGAAAGTAATCAGTACATTGCCCAGTAGGAGCCTCAGACCCTAGGAAAGCCGACATTCCTGTTTGGCCAACCATCACAGCACCCTTGCAGATCCACTTTTCGAACGAATTCGGATGTTTTCTCTTGCTTGCCGTATAACTCGGTGTAGGCATAACTGCCCAGCGTGCTTTCTATACCGGCTAGGTGTATGTTATCGTTAACAGAGATACATAAACCAGCCAAGATTTGGCTCCGGTTGTCTGGAAATAGAATCGGGAATGGGCGAGTACTGCAGCATAAGCCCCTATAAATGGGCCTGACTTGAATTTCCGAAATCGAACCGCAAAAGACTCATTCTCATGTGACTACTCATCCAGAACGACAGTAGTCGCGAATGCTCCAATGTCATCAAGATACAGCCTCCGTGACTGATATGGCTTACGGTCAATTACAATGTATGCCCCCGGTGGGATCTTTCCACAGGCCTTGAGACATATAACAAATTATATAGAAATTTGCTCAAGGATTCTTTCACGTCTTTTGACAATTAATATGAAAATATTTCGGACGTATTCGTCTGGTTGATGAGGCAGCTACCCTTCATGAGATCGTCCTGGAAGGAAATCGTATTCGACGATCACAATTGAAAGTTGTATTGATATTGAGAGAGACCCTCAAGTCGGGGGCGTGGATGGCAATTGTTGATTTATATGCTCATATCTCAGCTCTTCATAGAAGTCTGAAAATCTAGTCAATTAGACAGATGAAAATCAAGTAGAGAGAAGTTAGGGGAGTCAAATGTTATAAAGTCGTGAAAAGGGGTGCTCGTCCTACTTTCAACCTAGTGAGTCACTTGAATTTTTTCTTTTAAATTCTAAATACCGTTTGGAAATCTGGAATCATCTTATGACATACTCATAGTGCAACGTTTTGTCACCATTAAAGAATGGTGATATTCAACATTGAGCGACGTCAAATCCTGGATTTGGGCCCTAAGCCCTAGGTCCATAGGTCCGTTCCCCGTGTGCGTATGTATATATCCGACCAGTCTATGTAGATGTATAGCGACATTGTCTTGTAATAAAGCATCAAGTATCTCTACGTCCCACCAGAGGTCTTTCCCTGACGGTCCAGGCTATGCCCGGGCTCGTTGAGCCACGTGGCATTACTATAGACTTACCCTATGTCAACGAAGTTCGGGTTATCGAACGTACTTTGTGTTACCAAACGTAAGGATCATAGTAAGTATGCTAAGTTATAGTTAATGTACATGTCTTTATATACAATCACCGATGGCTCGAGCCCGGCCATTGTTCCAACCATTCATAATGTTGCCCCATCCTCCACGCAACCGTGCCCTGCAACGGCCGTTCAACAAGCTTATGCAAATCAACTCGGTCCTCCTGTGAAAACAGCGTCGGATATATCGTGAGCATATCATTCAGAATTCGCGAGATTCGAAATGGATTCTTCAATCGCAACGTCCGATTCCATCTTTTCACAGAATAGAGTTCGCCGAATAGCAAGCGTAATTGTCCGCGGCAGGCTTGACGTACAAAACTTGGGTAGATGGTGACTCCAAGCCGTTCGAGGTCTCTAAGTAAAAGTAATCCTCGAGTCCAGAGGATAACCATCCCGCCGCTGACTGGGTCGTGGATCTCATATATCGCGTTCTTGTACCAGAGAGGTGATTTAAAACCCCAGGCGATAAGGGCCATCTGCATTTGTGGGTTGAAGATGTGTCGAATCATGGTACGATTCTTCGCCAGAATTGTATCGGGGTCAATTCCACTTGATCTCGATAAGCTATGTAGAAACGCTGAATCATCCTTCACGGCATAATTCTGCGCAAGCCACAAGCACAAGGCCTGGATTCGATCCCATTGGTCATGTCTGTGCATGCCCATACGTTTCAGTAATTCAACCCAGTACTGTGGATCGATCTCAGTGCCAGACCTCAGAGCTAATTTTAAAATCCGCTCCGCGTACTTGACTTCGTCGAATTTGGGGTCGTCGGGATATGGTTGCAGCCGACCCGGAAGACGCGGTGTCAGAGCGGCGTAGAACATGTGATCGATGCTTTGCTGTGTGAGCATTTTAGAATTCAGATACATCCTATCAGCAACATCCGAAGCTGCTGACCACTCTTTCGCTGATACTGACACTCGAAACTGTATATTATCCATGTCATCTTTTGCCGCCTCGTTTAATATGGCTTTAGTAAGGTTGTAGAGCCTCCAGTCTCGGGCCATCAAGTAAGAGCATAACAAACTTTCTTGTACGGCAGCATCTTCCAAGACATCGGGATGTTGATCGCTATGGAGTAAATCCTCGAGAACAATGTCTTTGTGCTCTGCGGCTAATCTTTCGACTAACCTCGTGAATACGCAATCGCGTATAGCGATGTTTGCCTTTCGGAGGGCGTAGATCTTCTCTAGTATGTCCCTTGGACCGTCTGCTCTGAGAGCAATCTCCCGCAGGGAAAGTGGTCCAATGGCTTGAACACCAAACATTTGCAGGCCATTCGTAATCATGTCTACTGTCAGTGCTTTTGTAGCAAAGAGTCGTGCACCGAATTCGTCTCGAAAGGTCTTTTCTTTGATCCAATCGTCTTTGTCTTCCGGACCGTCCGAGTTGGATTTCTGCTTGCTATTGCTGGTCGCTTCGGCCTGTTCAGACGCGGCAAGTGAATCCAGAAAAACTTCACTCAGCGTGCTCGACTTTATCTTGCGGATTCTCTGTCGCGTTCTTTGAGTAAAGGTGTGGCTTTCCGTACTCGCAAAGGTCAGTATATGTTGTACAGTTTTCATGTCGCGCGGCATATCTCCTCTCTTGACCAGAAAATCATGCATATATGTAGCATCCAGCGCGAAGCCATTTCGAAGTAAAAAAGGAATAACAGTCTCGTATATCTTATGGCCCTCTGTCGCTAAGCATATCTCACCAAAAGCTCTAACGCCCCGTCCATTTCCGAGCGTGATGGTTTCGCGCGAATATAAAGACCAGTCCGGCGGTTTCTGTGGTATACATGACACAGACGGTGCCATCACTAGGGTTATATCATTTGGCTCGCTCAGATGAATAGGTTGTAACCTCCGATGCCAAGCGACAGCTTCCTCTGGTAGACCTTTCGCAAAGAGTCCGCCCACAACCGTTCGGTACAGCCTGCTCCAGCGTCTTCCATGGTTCATCCACAATTTCTCGGAATATTTGCGTATGTCGTCTAAAAGTTGTTCGTCCACCAATCCTGCTTCCAAGAACGATTCCCACATATAATCCGCCGTTTCCCCTTCCACTGGCAGTTGGATCTTATCGCTTCTGTCAACGATGCCCTTCCATACTTCGAGCACACCTTGATGTCCATAACGCCGCTTCCTATACCGTAGTAGTTCCCTCCAAAGCTCAAAATCGTTTTTTCTTGAAGGGTCGTCTACAAGCAGCTTCCCGCCATTGATTTCGTTTGTATAAACGCTCGATTCATATTCCAGTTGATCCACATCGAATGATAGCGGTAATTCATTTTCTATGTGTTTTTGACCAGTATCTTTCAGGTCCGTTCTATTTGACGACTTCTGACGCTCAACACCGACGATATCGTATATCCGCAATCTCGCACTCGTTTCCGCACCGGAGGTGGCGCTGGATCCCTCATAAGGAAGCAGCTTCGCATGCAATCGTCTTATCTGGCAACTTGCACATTTGCCAGTCCGAATGTCGAGTCTTTCAATCCCTGCTGGTGAAGATGTCGAAACCAAATCATTGAGTAGGGAGACAGCGGACGGCCTCTTCAAGAGCCGCAGCAGAGCTGGGCGCATCAGGTATGAAGATGGCGAGGTTGAAAGCAGTTGCTAGAACTACCTTTAAGCATTGTTCCTGTCAATTGTTCCAGTTCTTGCCGCGAAATAGTATAAATGGAGGTCGCTGAACACTTGTTGAAGCTGGTCAACACTTGCCTAGATGAAATTAAAGCTTTTGTTTGCACTGTTTGTTTCTGGATGATGATCACGTGACTATTCAGGAAGAATCCGGCAACCCGCAACGTCAAAGAGAGGAATGGCTTGGCTTGGCGGACCCGAAAGATTGCCGGAGCTAGTCGCACCTCATCAGACCACAGACATCTGCTTCCTCTTCGCTGCATTTCGACACTCTCCCCTCAATTGCCTCCAGGTACTCGTCACCAAGTCGCAAATATGGTTGCCCGTACCCTCCCTCGTCTTGCCGGGTAAGTCTCATAACCAATTGCTTCCCGACTGTCACCCGCGCACACGCAACTGCGGAGGAAAGGAATCAGCGTGTGGTTGTGTTGAAGATGACGTGCAATCGTGGATATTGAAAGGATTTGGGACTTGACAAGACTGGCTGGCTAATCGTGTTGGTTTCTCTCTGCTATAGCTTCGTCGCCCGCGAAAATCGCGTTCCCTACTACCAGCGCCTGTTCCAGCAGCACGATGGCCAGCGTCAATGGTGGAAGGTCAGTTCGTTCGATGCCGAGCAACGAACATCACAACTACCGATGTGGACAACCGCTAACTCTCTGTACAGACCAAGCGTTCTGGTGCTCTTCTCTGGCCTTACTACATTTCTCTCTGGGGCACAACTGCTGGTACGTTGTGGCAATAAGCCAACCTGCATACATCAGCCATCATGCTCCATGCTAACTACATAAATCCCAGTCACCACATACGCCATGATCCGTTTGACTCTTGTAAGATCCCATCCGAGCCCCATTTCAAATTCAACATGGCAATCTAATTTTTGAATCAATAGGGCCACAAGACTTTCTTCGGCAAGGACTAAGCGCATATACATCTTCGATGGCTTTTATCTTTCCTTTCTCTGTCCCGGAAAACCCAATTGATTGATCGATCAATATTATAACAGAAAGGGGGATGTATTTTTATCAGGAAACAATCCGAGAAAACAACAATCGCACATGGGTTATCGAAGTTTGTATATAAAGAGAATAGATTGAGATTCTCCCCATAATTCTACCGAGACAAGGTCTGTTCCTTTGTTTTATTTATGTTCTCATTTCCCTTTATTACGATCGATAGAAAGAAAGGACTTGTATAATTGCGAGTATTGGAGCTGGTCTATTGTATATTAGGCTCAGACATCATATGATAGCGATGGGCATATTCTTACCCTGGGGTAGACTTCTTGAAGTCTGTTGACTGGAGTCAAGCAGAGGCACCTCCATAACGATTGCAAAGATCTCGATCAGCTTTAGACGCAAGGAATATATTTGACATGCCAAGAAATAGATATATACAAACAGAAAAAGTTCAAAAGATCAGTCTGATGCTGTGTGATGAATGACGTGAAAGAAACAGAAAGCAACGCCATGAATCTCAAGAGAGGAGCGGTTCCGAGAGTGTCTGTTCTAATCACAATAATAATCAACGGTGCGAGAATCCAAAAAACCAAAAACAGAAAATTCTCCCAGTCAGAATGAAAGATGCCCGAATGGTAAACAATGCCGGTGTAAACAGAATCCCTCAAGACCGCCAATGGTATCATTTTGATGAAAGAAAATAAACGACCCCAGGAAGATAAACATACAACAGAAACGATATCGACTCAAATCAGGTCGAGGTGTGGTGAAACGATGCAATTATAAACAATAGAGATGCCGCTTTCCGAGTACGAACGTGAAGGAAAAAGGAAAACAAGCATAGAAAACATTATGTATCTTGTCGTAACGGTCGTGAATCTGCAATCCGGCGGAACGCTGACTAGGAGAATCTCAGGCAGTATGCAGAGGAAACGAGGAAAGAACAAAGGAAAAAATGTTTTTGAGTGGGAACTTAGTGACCATAGGCAGGAGGTGGAATCTCCTCTCGGCTATGATCATCCCAGAAATCTGGGAATGGCCTTGATTCGGAAGGATCGACTTTTTCGTCTTGCATTCTGCGAGCTAGCTCGGCCGCCATTTTAGAAAGCCAGACTTGTTCCCTAGGATTGTTATTACTAAGGACAGGTTGCGAGTATTGTATTGCAGAGTTCGGAAGAGGTGCGGCTGTGAGCCGATTGTTTGCTCGGTCATTGCTAGGCAACCGGATCGTGTTGCGAGGAGTTGCGTCTGGATCCGGCCATGTTTCTGCAATCATCTGCGCTGCGCGACTAGATGAGGGTTGTGCAGCTTCTGACATCGATAAGTTGGAGCGCCGAAGGGTATTGTCACCATGACTGATTCTTCGACGTTCATGAATAGTTGGTAAATGTAAGTCATTTTGAGGGCCAAGTGGTGGTGTCACTGGGTCATCGTTCTTTTCTTCGGAAAAATGGGCTGGGGATGAGAAAATTGTAGGGGCACTGGTGGCATTCTCAGAAGAGAAGATACTATCTCCACTCACACTCTCTACATCGTCCGTTGTCTTGGGTCGGCGCAAGTCGACAACTCGCTTTTTGCGCTTCTTGTTATGGGATCGAGAGTGCCGACCTGATCTTAGATGCAAACCATGGCCACTGAAATTGCTCGATCCACCGCTCTGCATTGAAATGGTGCTCGCATTGTCGACGAATGAATGCATAGAACCGATGTGAGAATGAGTCCGGGACAGAACCGGGCTAGCGGGTGAAGTCAATGTGTTGCTCTCCCCAAGTTCTGCCGACGCGGACCAGGCTCTATATACAACGTCTTTGATAGATGGTGTGAACAACGATAGGGTGCGTTGGGAGTCAGTCAACGCAGCCAATCGAAGCAAGTTTTTCTGCGAAAATAGATTATGGATCTCGACTCCAGAGTCCAGGGATAATGAGGCGACTTCTGACGGATTGAGCGCATTTCCTAATGCGTCAACGGGATCCTGAGGGGGGCTAGCAAGAGGATCTTGGCCGGGACCCAATTCCGATGATTGATCTAGTGTATTTGCCGATTCTGATTCTTTATCCCGGAATTCCGGCACCCACAGTCGCAACGATAGTCGATGTATAATAGCGGGCAATTCGTCCATGAACAGAGCTCTTAATTGTCCTTCGATCGCCTTTTGCAAGTAGTCGCGAACAAACGAGATCGAGTCAAACGTGGATGATACCTTTAAGGATTCAAGAGGATCATTTCTGAATACCACGGTGATTCCCTTCTGTTTGGAAAATACCAACACGACGAAACCCGATAAGCGAAATTCCGAGAGTGTAATTTGTAGTGGTATGGTCAGACCCGCGGCGGCAGCCAGCGGCTTTGGAGAGGCGAAGGACGGCCGAGTCACCAAGAACGTATTCAAAGGATTTGCTTGCACCCTGGTCTTTAATGTCAAGAACGCATCGCCATTATACGACATTTTGAAGATACCGCGAAACCGGTCCTCGGCAAGGTCGCCGACTTCAAGAATCTCTAGATCTGGTGGTATAGACCCTAAATTCAACTCTGTAACTTTGATGTCGTCGACTATAATCGGCGGCTTTGGCGATTTGTTCAGCGCCGCCGTTAATAGGTCCTGGGCCCGGGTGTAGAAGCCCGCGTCAGCCATCAATGGCGACCAGTTGAAGTTGAACGCCATCGCGTCGTGCGAGCAGGCAAGAAAGACGCCACAAAGGCTCCGTTATCGCGAAGACGGCATGCAAGATGATATCGTACGATGAAGCTGTATTTAACGCTGGTGCTGAAGATGTCTGAAGATGGAGAAAGCGAGGGGGTCTGGCCTCGGCAGGGACGGCGCGTGCAACAAGAGCGACTCTTTGATCTTTCCTTCCTATCTCTCCCGTGACGTGCTACCAATCATGCGACCGACGGAGTGTCGATATCACGCGAATAACTGACGACGCAGTGCAAAGTCGAAGTTTTTATGCAGAAGATGACATCGCTAGGTAACACGAGAATGCCAGAAGCGAACGGACAATAATTTTAAGAAAGGGGCCGGAACGTCGATGTCGAAACGTTAGTCTAGAGTGACTCCGACTGAGGAATGCGAGAGAAAAAGCTTTGCCGCTGGTCCTTTCCTTTTACGTCAGAGCCCGGCATCTCCTGTTTCTCCACGCTAGACTTTGGTCTGCCAACATGCACTTAACTGCTCCACGATTCGCACGTACGGAGATAAACCAGTCTATGGAGTATCACGATATGTCTGGAAAGCAAGGCTGGACTGATCAGTCGTTTCAGACACTAAAGAATGTACAAAGACAGCAAAGAAACTAAGATAAGTTTACTAGAATGACTACGCTATGTAAGCAATGCAAAGTCCCAAAACGGACAAGCGCCAGACGGAGTCGGAGCAACAATGTGCTAGACCAAAACAGGAAAGATGTCAATAACAGCTCATTACCCCAGACAGACAGAATATCTTTCATCTGCATCCTCTCATCGACTATACAGACGATCATCGGGTCAAGTATTCAACACAAAATGCGAACGGTGCAGCAGAGAAGAGTCTACGGCAAGCGCAAAACCAACACCCCCAGAGCAGTCTTGGAGAATGGCAGCCCCCTCAAAAACACGAGTAGCGAAAACGTATCCCTTGACGAGGTGATGGGGCAGGGTATTCCAGAGAACATTGTCGAGGAGATCGAGATCCAAATCGCGAATATTGAATTGCAAGATGAGAGCCCAGCCATCAGCGAAATCGACACGAATGATCCTCAATCCCCCATACAATCGCTTGTCCCGACGGAATCCCGGGCGTCTATCGGCACGCCAGTGAGCGCAAATCATGTCAACACTCCCAAACGGCTTTTTTCAACGCCATCAAACCCCTTTCAACCTATACAGTCGCCCTTGAAGACACAATCCAGTCAGAAACGACTATCTTTCACTCCAAGACAGCCGCGCGCCAAGCCTGTACGGAAAACGAAGCCAGTCATCCGGCTCTCGTCCGGCTGTGTGGAAGATGAGAAAACAAATGAATATGTTCATCGAATTCTGGATGAAGCCGCATCACAACTTGCGGCTAGAGGAGTACAAAAATTCAGTTCATGGGCAGCCCGGTCAGAATCCGCATTCGACCCAGTGAAGATCGCAGAGGGATCGTACGGAGAGGTATATAAGATTCGCTTGAAAGAAGACATATGCAAACGTAATATGTCCAAATCGAGACTGGCAAAGCTGCAAGAATACGGTGAAGGCGTCTTCAAAGTCGTACCATTGCGGGCACAGAAAGGAGTTGGGTCGAAGAAATTTACTACGATAGATGAAATTGTGGCCGAGGTCAGACTATTGAAGCTTCTTGATCCTATTCCCGGCTTTGCACGATTTAGAGAAGTGCACGTAGTACAAGGCCGGTTTCCACCATCGTTCCAAGCCGCTTGGGATTCGTACAAAGCTGCCGGGAAAGACTGCGAGAACCCTAACCCAGCAAACAAGAGAGCATATAGCGACCAACAATTATGGGCGATTCTGGAAATGGACGACGCGGGTGTTGAGTTGGAGAAATTCCACTGGTCCTCTGTTTTTCAAGTCTACGACATATTCTGGGGAGTAGCAATGGGTCTGGCGAGAGCGGAAGAGTATGCATTATTCGAACATCGAGATCTCCATCTCGGCAATGTGTGTCTCCGGTCAACGAGATCAGATGGGGATATGCGGCTTTTAGCGGACCTTGATGCACATCAATTGGACGCTTCCAGTGGATTTGGCATTAGCTCATTGGAGACTACGATCATTGACTACTCTTTGTCCCGTGCTGAGCTACGGTTGACGGACGACCCAGAGGAGAAATTCGACGTTGCCTCGACTGATCTGGACAGCAAGGGACTATTTGACGCCGTGGGTCGCGATGAAGCCGAAATCTTGCAAAGGAACACTTACAGATTGTATGTGAAGCCTTTTGGCAGATCATCAAACAGGATTTTATGCTAACATAAAACAGTATGAGGGCGCAATTATATACTGGATCTCCACTCACGCAGGAAAAGCCGCCGACTATACCAGGCATTTGGGCCGACTACGCACCCAAAACAAATCTGATATGGCTTCTTTTCATACTCAAGATGCTGGTTAAGCAAATAGAGCAGCAGGATCTCACGTTACACAAGATTGTGCCAGAAGTTCAAACAAGACAACCACTTCAGTCATGCCCGGACAGAGCCAATATACAGCAGCATCCAATCAGCTCCCAAACAAAAGCGTCCGAGCCATCCTCCATCATGGCGGAGAACAGCCTCAGCATAGCACTAGCCAAATTACAAACGACACTCACTGATAGATTGAACAAAATCCTCGAAATCCTCAATTTGGAGCATGGGAGGGATGACATGTGCTGTGCGGCGGACTTAGTGGCATATGCGATTGATCAGCAGTGGTTGGACGAGAGCGATTTTTTTCTTGCGTGAAATCATTCATAGATGAAGAGTCATGTACCTCTCGGGTCTTCTAGATAACGATCCCGGGGGATCCATTATGTCTTCTGGTCTGCATTTACGGTTGCATAAGGACTATATATTCCGGCATATTATAGGCGTATTGTTTGGGCGATTTACCTAGGTAGCCCTCAAGGGTCCCGAATTCTACTCACGAGATCCAGAGTTACCTATACTATTCTTTATTTGAGGAGTTTCCCATAACGCCTTGACACAATTGTCTATCAAAGTTGCCACGTTGGATATATATTTCGATTCGGAGCACAATTATTGCTTTCATGAACGTATCGTCGCTGCAGTAGTCGAAGTCTGTGCTTGTGAGCGTTTTATTGTACATTGATGCGCGTCTCGTGCCTCGGGTCTCCTCTCTACTCAATACTGCATTGTGAGTTTTACCTATCCAGGTAGACTGAGTATGTCGCGCCGATTCGAGATTGGAAGAAAGATACCCTTCCGGAGTCGAGGACTTCGCTACATGAGCAGGAAAAAAAAAAGTGATTGAACAAGGCAGGTAATCGACTTGTATGTCAACGTGTACCATGACAATGCGTAGAACCAATGTCCCCATAATGCAATCAGTGAGTGACTCCATGCAAGATGTATAACAACGCTATATGGATGGATCACACCCCGCTAAATAAAAAGCTCAATAAACTCCCAGTCGCCAACCCAGCAACAAGCATCATACTCATGAACCCACCAGCCGCCTCCCGCTCGTCAGCAGTGACATACTGGCCAGCGCCCATCATACACGCACTACCCAAGAACCCATTCGTCAGACCAAAGCCCAACTGCACGACGAATAGGTAAAAAAAGTCACTGCTGATAACGGCGCCCCCACTACGCCCGATATTGCAGGTGAGATATAAAGGAATGAAGACTATGCGAGATACGGAAAATGCAAATAGAGCGCGAGGGTAGTCCGCTGCTCGAGCTAGAGCTGGTACGATGGGAGACATGCGCCCAATCAGATCACCCATGTTCCAGAACAGGAAGGCTAGAGGTACGAAAAGCTCTGGCTCGAAAATGCGGGATCGCGTCGCTGGGTCGGTGTGGACCGATTGGATTTTGACAGTAAACACCGGGTAGATCATGGTTAATGTGAAGCAGAGATAGACTGCTAGCGCAAGCCATTTGAGACGCAGGAAGAGTCTCCATAGACCCACAGTTTTATGAGCTGCTACAGTAGGCTCCGGGGCAGAGTTGTTGGGATCCGACATGGTAGGCGTATTCTGAATGGCGCGCAATTCTCTGATGAGCCAGCGTGATCCGGCGGTGCGACTCATGAGTCTGAGGAACGAGAACAAGGCTACCAAAGTAACCAAGACAGCGAAGAGGAAATAAGTCAGTGCCGGCTTGTAAAAATCATCGCCGCCCTTCTTGTGGTGGCTACCATTACCACCATCATCATGCCTCCGCGATCCAGCTGCATTTGTAATGATCTGAACAATGCAGGGGAGTACACCCGCAATGCCCTGTCCAACCATAATAGCTTGCGTATACTCCGGACGTCCGAACCTGGAAACATACGCAAAGACACCATTCTGATTCATTCCCATTCCAAAACTAGCCCCAAGGACCATAGTCATGACGAAAATGAAATACATCCCAATCGGGATCGAACGGAAAAAGACTGTGGACATGGCTTGCAGCACAAACACGGTCGTCAAGATCACAAGCGAGACCACGACTCGTATGGGATAAGAGGCATTTCGTTGTAGTTTCGCGAGTACCAAGACGCATAGCAGGTTCGTCACAGTTGAGACTGATAGGATGGAGGACTCGTAGTGCTCTAGAGCCCAAGGATTCTCTTCGAAGCGGCGATGGAAGTAGGGTGCTGCAGCGAGGAACATGTTCCTGTCATTTTCACCAGTCAGTCAAGCTCACATCTCAACATGCTGATAAGATGTTAAGAAAGGTGACCTACCACGCCCACAACATCGCCACACCCAGAAGCAAAAACACCGTATAATCATGCCACGAGAAAGGCCTCTTTAGTGTGTTCAGCCCCTCCTCTTCCTCGTGAAAAGTGGTAGCCTCTGGACCATTATCGGTCCCATCTGTACCTCTGAGTAGTTCATCGTTCTCGACAGGTTCGTATTCCGCATCGTTTGAAGAGGGGAATACCCTCGACAAAAGTGGTCTGCTCATTTTTCTTGTCGGGACTCGTTGTATATAGTCTGTAATCACTCAATACTGTATCATGGCCATATTGACGCTGAGAGATGTTGAGAAGCTGATAGTCAATCAACTGCGTGAAATTACTAAGAATGATTGAGCTCAAGTGACCGCCATCGTCACATGGATTCTTATCGCACACCGCCCGCCTATCAGATCCTATTCTGCCAGTTTTATTCAGCCCAGAAATATTCGAAGGATGAAGACGATCCTTTTTTCATATTAGCAGTAAATCTATAGCAAGTATGCACAAGTGATCATATATATCGAAGACAATCTACTATTACAAGCTAAGAACATGAGAACATCAGGCGAGAACATGAGGGAGGAGCTTCCAAGAAAAGGGTATCGGGGAAAAGAAATGTGAATGGCACAGAGTAGGGAGTTCTGATATAAATAGTACGAAAGGTCGGACGGTCGATATATAGTGTTCAATGTATCACACGTCACGGCCGACTCTTCGTTGAGGAAGCTTTTCATCTTCATGTTCAGCCTCGTCAGGCTCCAGTTCATTGTCCTCACGTTGTTCACGTTCTAGTTCCTCCATTTGCTCCTCAAAAGAGATAGTTCTCGGTTTTGTTGGCGGAGGAGTCACATCTCCACCGGTCATCTGCCATTCCATGAGCCTGGTGAATGCACCTTCTGGGCGAGTGCTCAAGTCCTGGTATGAACCAATCTCGGCCACGCGACCATCGTTGCCTAGTACAATGATCGTGTCTGAGCGTTTGATGGTCGAGAGCCGATGGGCGATACTGATTGTTGTGTTGTTACCTCGTAACAGGGCAGCAAGGGCGCTATTGACTAGCGTCTCGGATTCGGCGTCAAGTGCTGATGTGGCTTCGTCAAGGATGAGGATGTCTGGGTTTTTGATAAGGGCTCTGGCGATCGCAATACGTTGTTTTTGACCTCCAGACAATTGGGCGCCACGCGGCCCGACGTTTGTCTCCAGACCGGATGGGAAGTCACTAATGAACTGACAATTCGCTTGCCTTGCGGCAGCCACAATTTCAGCCTTTGTGGCTCCAGGTACACCATATGCAATATTCTCCGCTATGGTACCCGAAAAAAGCACAGGCTCTTGAGAAACTATTCCGATCTTTCGGCGCAGAGCCTTGGCGTTCATTTGAGTAATGTCTCTGCCGTTAATGAGGATGCGGCCCGAGACAGGATTGTAGAAACGAAGTAGGAGAGAGGCGATTGTTGATTTACCACCACCAGAAGGTCCAACAATCGCAACATTAGAGCCTTGTGGGATCTCGAAATCAAGGTCCTTGAATATGCTCACTGCAGGTCGGGTCGGGTAACTGAATGTGACGTTTTCGAAGCGTATGGGTCCTCGGGCACTTTTGACTGGCTCTCCTTTTGTTGGAGAGATCTTGGGCTCTCGGTCTTGTAGCTCGAACAATCTGCTTGCGGCACCAACACCCTTCATAATCTCGGAATAAAAGTTTGAAAGCCCAAACAGACTAGAACCGGCATAAACCGTATACATGAGAAAAGAAGTGAGTTCTCCGAGAGTGATTCCGCCTGATTGGACAAGACCACCCCCAACATATAAAAGTATGAGGATTGTCATGTTACCCATAAGACCAGTCTGTAACACCATTAGTCTTTGAATTTATGTTGTTACATTATGCTAGCTTACCGAACTGAAGAAAGAAGCACTGATAAGTGATTCTCTTCGACCCAATTCGAATATCTTCTTGACCTGGTTGTTGTATCGACCGACTTCTGAGACTTCAGCTGCGAATGCTTGACTTGTCTTTACGTTTCCGAGTCGTTCCTCAGCGATTTTGGTCAAAGTACCGAGATTCTTCTGGATTTTGCGGCTAAGATTGCGAATTGTTCGACCGTAGAAAAAGGCTGCCACACCGATAGGAGGAAGGAGAAGAGCGAGGACACTTGACAGCTTCAAGCTGACGTAGGCCATGGCTCCAAAACCAGCAGTACAGCTCACGATTGACCGAAGACCATCGGAAAGATTTTGGGTGATCGATTTACCGACAATCAAAGTGTCAGAACTCAATCGCGAAATCAAGTCTCCCACTCTGTTAGCGTCAAAGAACTCGGCATCTTGCACGAAAGTCCGGCGGAACAATTTCGAACGCTGTCTCGCAACGACCCGTTCACCGACAATACGGAGAATGATGATTCTACCGTAGTTGGCAGCAGCTCCCACGCAGATGATCCCAGCAAGTGCGCCGTAGAACATGGGCATGCTCATTCCAAAGATGCCTTCTGCTTCCTCCCCTTTTGTTGCTAAGTCCATAATCTTGCCGATCGAAAATGGGATAGACATGGTGATGCTGGAAGAAATCAAGAGGAAGAAAAATGCAAGACCGAGCGACTTCGCTTCGGGTCGCGCAATCTTCAAAAGCCGCCATATCTCGTTGAAGGCAGGCTTCTTCCCCTTTTCCTTCCCTTCACGTCCCAACTTGGCAGTCAAATTGATCTGTGCTGCTTGAGCTGCCTTTTCAGAGAGTTCGAATCCTTCATCCTTGTTTTCATTGACCGGGGTGACGTCGCCCTTGTCCTTTTGTGCTGGAGGTGCTGGCGGTTGCGCGTTATTTAGTTTCTGAGACACGGACAGGCATCGAATCTGTGATAGTAACGACAACTTCGCAGTAGTCTTGTAAGTCAGTGGCGTAGTTGTTGAGGTGCGGAGAATGGACGACGCATCGAGAGTTGGTTTCGACGCGAAAGATCTCAATTGCTGCGCAGTTCGAATATTATTGAAAGTCTGACTTGGGGCGATCTGTATCGTGCGGTGTAATTCTGCGACTGTTGAGCGAACAGGTCCTGCCTCAGCTGCCCTGGAACCAAAGGCAGCCAGCAGCTTTGAGCTGCGCATGGCTGACAGTTGGTAAATTCGCCGGGATGACCGATTTCGGGACAAGGTAACTATATTTCCATATCAAACGAGATTATCACTATTGCGACACTGCCATGACCGACGCTGGCCACAATTATGTTCGGTATAGACTCGAAGTCACGAAGGCGATATACCGCGACAGGTGTGGAGGTCAACGTGGTCGAATTGTTGGTAGAGAACAACTACGTAGGGCATTTCGATCCGGAGTGGATTTTCGTAATGGCCGACTACTGCCGGTTTCTCCGACGGTAACAGGCCATTCTGCCACCGCCTTCCTCAATGGTCTTGTTTTTGATGAAGCTCGTAGAACCTTATAGAGAGTTATTCTTATCCTAGTCCTCGAATACTCGATCCTGGACGAGAACTGAATATATTTATTACTTTCTATTGACTCGTCCACGCCCAAGACCCGATTCTCACGAAGGCCGTACAGGATTCACTGCAACTAGCCAATCACAATCTCTGCTACCCCACTCTTCATCAACCCCTCTAAAAGCTAGCAGTAGAGCTTGGAGGTCTAAACAAACAAACATCTGCCAACTAACTCTTGCCATGGTACTCGACTACAGCAAATGGGACGCCTTGGAGCTGTCCGACGACTCGGACATCGAGGTTCACCCTAACGTGGACAAGCGCTCTTTCATTCGCGCAAAGCAGAACCAAATCCATCAACAACGGATGCAACGCCGCCACGAGATCGAAACGCTCAAGTATGAACGCATCATCAACGATGGTCTCCTTGAACGTATTGACAAGCTTCTCGGCGCGCTTCGTCAGCATGAAGACTCGAGTCGTAATCCCGAGGAACTGGTGTTCCAGTCACTGATTGAAAGCGCGGGGGACCCGGCTAAAGATCAACCACCTGCACCACCTGCTGGTATCTACACCCACGAGAAGGAGCAGCCGAAGTACTCGCAGATGATGAGCTCGTTGGTTGACCAGGTCAAGAAGGAGATCACAGAGTCCAAGACAGAGAATGGATTTAAAGCGTACATTACAGGAGTCCAAGGACACAAGGACAAGGTTCTAGGTCTTCAGCAAGAATTACTTCAGAAGCTGGCAGAGCTCGAAAAGGAAGAAGCAAGCAAGATCACCAGCGAAAGCATACACACCGGTTTTGACAGCTCCTACGTTGCGAAATCAGATCCGAAGGCGAAGGGCAAAGCTACAGAGACAAAAGTAGAGCTTCTTAATTCGCCTGCAGTTGCTGCTAGTCAGGGTGCTATGGCACCGTCATCTGGCGCCGAAGCGGATGTGGAAGATGACGATGATGAAGAGGCAGATATCAAGGTCAGTGAGCTGGCTAAGAGGCTTGCTAAGATTCCCATGACGGATTACAAGGCGTTGCTTCAATTCATTTCGGCAAATCCCGCAGTCATTGCAGAGAGCGAGACAGATGGACTATTGGTGGAAGCTTTCAACAGTCAAATGGACGGAAAGTCGGATTACGCTCGTCTATGTGTGCATCACGGTCTGTTATTGCAGTACTGCCGCTCATTAGGCCGAGATGGTATTTCTCTTTTCTTCAAGAGGTACGCCAATGAACCCTTCGAATTTCACATGATCGTACAAGTCTAACATTCTACAGAATTACGACAAAAGACCATCAGGCCGCCACTCTGTTCAGAAACGACGTAAACGAGACCTACAACAAAATCAAAACTCGTGCTGCAGAACTTGCTAAAAACAGAAGCCCTGAAAACGACCCTGCCGGCGTGGAACAAATTCAACTTCATGCTGTTGACCCTAATACTCAAATCAACATCAGCATCCCGCCAGCCGACAGCACGGTTCCCGAAGAAATCGAAGCCCGCAAGATCTTTGAATCTTTCCCTCCCGGCCTGCAGCGAGCGCTGCAGTCTGCATCGTTGGATGAAGTCAATAAGGTGCTCGGCAAAATGAGCGTTGAGGAGGCTGAGGAGATTGTTGAGAAGCTGGGAGAAGGTGGCATGCTGAGCCTTGAAGAAGGCATTGTCGATGCTACTACGGAGGAAGGAAGGAAGAAGCTTGAGGAGATTGAGGCGGAAGGCAAGAGGGAGCGTGAAGTTGAGGAGATCGGGGAGCCGGCTGAGGATCAACTGGACTAGTCGTTGCTCATCTCAGCAGTTCAGATTCGTCCTCAAGGTGTTACTATGTGGAGCGATATGATTAGCACATGCATATTCTAGCCGACTATGTGTATTTAGTAATCTTTGCCCTGATTGAGTCGAAAAGTTTTTCATCTTCTACAAATCGCCATAGACTAGAAATGCCCGATATTGACTTGTAGCATAATCTGAGAAAAAATAACTCCATTGCATTACCTATTAATCCATGAACAAGAAAGGGAACAAAGGAAACAGGAAAAGCATGTATAAGGACAAAGTAAGGAATATGATCGTGAGGCTCGAATGTCGATACATGGGACGAAAGGGAAATGGAAGAAATATCAATCAATCCTTGAGCAGGAACGCTTGTTGCGTTCCTGCTCTAGGTGTTTCTTCAGTAAGATTTGGGACCAGGAGAGCATGCTCTTCCTGACTTCCACGTGAAAATTGGCGCATGCACGCCCCTCGACTCGCATTCAAATCTAACTTCTGAGAGACACCCATATCGCACAACGCTCCTTTTATTTCTATTTATTGCTCGCTCGCCATGTAACCTCTTACACTCCAGTCGCGCCTGGAGCCTTACCATCTTTTCGCAAGTCAAGCAAAAGCTCACGGAAACGCTCCTTTCCAGAACCACTAGCACCTCCCTTGACACCCTTGCCGGATATATCCACGAGTTTTGCGATTCGTTCCCAGCTAGTTCCGCCGGCAGATGTGTCTTCTCTGTTGGCGAGGAATTCTTCGGCTTCTTTGCGGGTTTGGGCGCGAGCCTTGTCAGCGCGGTTGCCGTAGGATACATAAAAGTCATCGATGTCTTCTTGTGCTTTCTTGATGGTGGCTTCTTTTTTTTCGGCAGAGGTCTCGGCTCGGCGGGCTAGGTCGGCGTCTCTGCGCGCTCGCCATTCTCTTGACAAAGAAACGCAACGTCAGAACAGCTAAATATAGCAACAATTGAAACTCATAATGCCTGGCGGTGACTTACCGAACGGCCTCTGATTCTTCCTCTGGTTGAGTATAGGTAGAGTAACCAGTGGCAGGGAAAGGGGAACCGGTGCCAGTAATAGTTCCACCGGGCGCAACAGCCTGTAATAAGCTCATGTCAGGGAATCACGGAACTGGCTGTATGAGAGCAGACAGTCGTACCTCATTTTGCGTATCGATCGCAGGAAACGACGACTCGAAACCGGAGATCTCTGCCGAACCGCCTTGCTGAGGGACATAGTCATCACCACCCAGTAGATCGTCATCCTCCACAGTTGCAACCTGGTCATTCGGGGTAGCGAATTGATCCGCATCATCGCCTAGCGCAGCACGTTCGCGAGCAAGAAAGTCATCGGTATCGGCAGCGTCGTTAGTAACGACCTCGGATTGACCTGGAAAGCTGTTAGTTGGTGTGTTTGAGGGTTGTACTATGAGCGGAGTACGCACCTTCGTTGAAGTCTTCCAATGAGGGGAATCTGTCGGCCATTTCGGAACGTTCGATATGTATGTTTCACGAACCCAATGATATAATGCAGAGTAAGTGAGCGCAATCGAACAGATTGGTATTATTCAGAACTGATGATTGAAGTAAGAGTAGCTGACCTTAAGTTGGCAACATCCTTATTTACCAGCGGTTGTCGGGCGGCCGAGATTCTGCCACCGCCTTTGCGGAGCTTGCTTATCGTTTGGGTTTATGATGCAGCTGTTTAGCTTCAATTTCTTGTAACGGTTCCAAAACAATGTCACTTTCCAGCATTCATGCTCTTGAATACAGCTCATGAACTACCTATCTAGCAACAGTTGCTTCTGCCCTTCCTTCAAAGACCTTTTTACATCACTCTGCCTGTATACTCTATTTTTTGACAACTGAAAGCTCTTCACAATTTAGTTGTGCCTGTTGTCTACATCATTCACATTCTAAGCACTCTCACAATACTTGAGATTTCACTAAGCCATGGCTTACAACGACGACTCTGTTAGAGCAAAGCTCTCTGCGCTCAACGAAACCCAGGAAGGCATCGTCACTGTCGCGCAATGGGTCATGTTTCATAGGTAAGTCGCCCGAAATCGCTACTAGATGACTTCGAAGACATTTGACTAACTTTCCTGTCCGCATACAGACGCCACGCAGACCGCACTGTGCAGCTCTGGCTACAAAAACTTCGAGACTCTCCGGCAAACAAGAAGCTTAATCTCATCTACCTCGCCAACGGTAAGACAGCCTACAAAGTTTCTAGTCGCGAAAGACTACTAACAATTTAATAGAGGTTGCTCAACAGTCCAAAGCTAGACGGAAAGACGACTTCATCATTGCATTTTCTCCAGTATGTGTAGACCTGCCACAACCGACGGGACGAAATGGGCTAACGAAAATAGATCATTGCGGAAGCTACGGCAGTCGCATACAAAGGTGCATCTAGTGATATCCAACAAAAAATTCGACGGGTGGTTGAGGTTTGGAGACAGCGTGGTGTGTTTGAATTGCCAATTCAGGAAGCTGTAGAAGCTCGTGTCAATGGTATGTCATCTTTTCTCTCTGCTAGTTTCCCAAGCTCATAATGGTAGAATTGGACAAGAACCGTTCCTCGGGGAAGAAGCCCATGCTGGGTGGCTCGCTGTTCAGTTCAGGCTCTGTGCCGCCCGAACTTCAACCACTCATACAACTTCAGCTCAACGTTTCAAAGGGCTCCGTGACGTCCGGTACGGCGGTCAATACAGCCAATGCGGAGTTCGACAAGATGAATGATCCTAGCACGCCAGCACCACCAGCCCCGGTGCATGCAGCGCGTTTGAGTCAGCTCTTGAAGTCATTAGCAAACGCCGAAAGCTCGGTCTCAGAGATTATCAAATCGCGTCAAGCGCTGATGGAAGGACTAGAAAAGATGCTTGAAAGCAACCGTACTGCTCTTGAGCGAGAAACTGCCCTTTTGACGCAGATGGGTGAGCGCAAGGCCGACACAGAAATGCGGAAGCGTGAAGTCGAGGATGCAATTATGCGCGGTCTTTCTGCGGAGGAACATGTGACCCAGGCTGATAATGCAGGGGGCCTAGAGGAGCCAAACCGACCAATTGTCGAAGCTCTAACACCACCGCCAGTAGAGTCACTGACTCCTACTGGATCGCCCGCACAACAGGCCGTGCATGACGGTGACACCCAGCAACCTCAGCCACACCCCTTTACACTGTCAGAGGATCATCAAATGGATTGGTCTTCAGAAATGCATTCTGGCCTTTCGCTCGAACAATCTGCCGGGGACGAATCTAGAAATGGTTTCGATCTGTGATGGACGGGGAGGGAACTACTTAATAGCGATTCAATATGAATAAATTAGGTGGAACGTTTGAGGTGATCACCACATTTTTGATACATCGAATCGTACGTTAACAATCATTTATGTTCTCATGTTCTTGTAACTCGAGACGAACAGAGCTCCCGATTTCATTAAATAATGTACAATTCAAAAGAACAAAGAACAGCTAAATAACAAACGCTTCAGATGAAAAGTGTCGTATAGCGGAACATGATCATATTCTCAGCAATCATGATGCCAATATGCAACATCCCAAAGAACATTCCGATGAAAAGAAACCCGTAACACAATTGATAGCTAGTTCAACGGCCCAGACAAGAACAATGGTTCAAAGTCATGATAATTATTAGTTTCCCTTTGCCAGTACCCATGCCAATGATTCCTTCGATGTCTGATCTCATCACTGTCAGTCCAAGATCGGGATATCCGGCGCATCAACCGCGGCGGAACCTGTTGATCATCTGTAACGTCCTCCTGTGGAGAGGTCGACGGGTCGGTATGATTGTTGTTACCCTGCCGTTTCGGTTTCAAGGCGAGAAGAACAACCATTCCAATCACAACCAAAATCAACAGCAGAATGATCTTGCGTTTTGTGGTTTTGCGTTGATAGTTGCTTGCCTATCCAATCGTCAATTTCCTGGTTACTTTAAACTCTTTCGAAAGGGGTTAGACGCACTACTTTGAGCTCCGTATCAGCCTGTCTGACATCCGTCGCCATGCGTTCAACATTATAATCTATCCGATCTAGCATGGTGCCCTGGTCGATGATCATAGTCTGCAATTCACGGAATATATCCGACAACTCAATGATACCCTTTGCGATATCATTGATTTCGCGCTCGCGTTGGGCAATGGCGACGTCGTTTGCGCCGCTGACGACGAGTTGCTGTTGCTGTTTCTGGGATGTTTGCTGTAGTGTGGTTTGGGAGAAGGACTTATCGGCGTCGGATTCCATGAGTGACGGGTCGGAGTATTGAGATTGAACAGGTGTTGAGATTCGCTCGAAGGGAGAGGCCATGCCCTCCAACTCGCGTAATTCTGTCGCGGTTTATGGTTAGGCTCACAGCGTCATGCAGCTGTTCCTGAGGCGGCGCACTTACTTCTCAAATATGTACTCTGCTTCTTCCTAAACCGCGCGCTAGACTCCTGCACCCTCGCTGCAAGCGAAATCTGTATATTCTTTGCCATTGTCTCGTCGCCTTTGGTCACGGCACCGAGCTGCTTCTGTTCGCGCACCAGCCCATCGATCCTCTGAATCGCCTTTTGACAAGCATGAAACCCCCTCGTGATTTCTTGCGTATACTGCTCTATAATCGCCTCCTCCTCCTTCCGCGCCCCCTCATCTCCGAAGCTAGGTAGAATATGTTTCTGATGCAATTTATCCAGTCGTGCGGATTTCTGCGCAATATCGGCTAGCACCTCCGAAACTTCCTCCTGCACGTCTACCCATCGAGGGGGCAACAAATCCATTTCAATGACTGCATCGCCGTCATCTTCGAGGCCGTCGGCGCCGGCAATGAGGCCTCTTCGTTCTTCGGATAGGGAGGGGGAGTCGGTGAAGGCTCCTTGGGATGGGCCGAAGTAGCGTGGTTTCTTGGTTGGGTGGTGCGCAAACGATTGGCGGTAAGAAATGTAGCTATTTCAATCAGTTACATGATTCATCTGTACATGAGACTTGGATATAGAGGCTGACAGATTGGTCCGATCACGCCACATTGTGGCAGATCTAGCTTGTCACAGCTCAGTTATGTCGGAGTGTTGTGGTTTATCATAACGATGTCTGTTCCGAGCTGTATGGGTGGACGAGCTGATTCCGGTGTTGAATCTCAAATGGCAGATTGACAAGCACAGATGACTCCAGGGACAACTGAGCTTTGGTTTTGATTCTTCGAGAAAGACGTCCAGCATGAAGCTAACTGTCTGTTATCGTTGAGATACGCCGTCACTCTCCCGAGTGGCTGGATGCTGTCATTCCGTTTGGGGTTTAGCGCTCATATTACACCTGAGGCAGCAGCAGGGTTCTACTTTGGTCTGAGAACTCGACTTCTCAGCTACAAACTTAGATACGACGGTCTTGATAGTTTCAGACAGGGGCATCACTGGTCTGATTAGGCAGCTTTTCAAATGCGTTAAATCGCGAGTATGCATCGCGTCGGTATAGAAATTACAATAGCCTCGACTTCGACCTGCACCGAGTTGACATGCCGGCAGACTCCCGCAGCCTTCACGGCCGAGGTAAGAAGCTGTAAGTTACTCAAGATCATATATATATTGATCTTGAAGACATGCGATCGACAGGCTCCTATATTGGTAAAGAGTTCTCTGTTTCTCTCGTAGGAGCATGGAGTACGTAGGCGGTCGATGATCAGGCGAATCATCGGCCTCAAAACTGGCCCCCGCTAAACCCCGTTAGGCATAACCCAATCAATCCTTCTCCGCTCTGTCTTCAACTTTCTCCTCCCCTAAACAACTCCGACTACCTTACTGGAACATCACTAACCGTAATTTCTTCAACAACCCGTGAAGCACCATCACCTATCACGACTTGCGCTCGAATTATTCGCTTTTGCCTCCACTCCACCACAATCTCACACCATGGTACGTCTCTCGCCAAGGCAAATTCATTTCTATCAGCTCTATCGTCGCGGCCGCCTGGTGTATCCCCCCACACTGCGGGGCAGCCCAAGACCTGAAGATCGTGAGAGGCGTTCAGGAGTTGAATAACTAACGCCCTGGTATTTGGTAGGCTGATTCTCTAACTGAAGAGCAAGTTTCCGAGTACAAGGAGGCTTTCTCCCTTTTTGTAAGTTTAGATTTCCTCGTGTCGCAATTTTGGGTGGGTGGCTAGCTAACTAGCCGTCTTAATGTACAGGACAAGGATGGAGATGGTGAGTCCGCCACGAACGTTGACGATAAATACTTTCGACCACGGTCACTTCTCGAATACATATTGACCATATCAAATAGGTCAGATCACAACCAAGGAATTGGGCACCGTCATGCGTTCCCTCGGCCAGAATCCCTCCGAGTCTGAATTGCAGGACATGATAAATGAGGTCGACGCTGACAACAACGGCACAATCGATTTCCCTGGTATGATATAGTTGCTTGCGGATTACTACGACGGCAAATACTAATTGTCACAGAATTCTTGACAATGATGGCCCGTAAGATGAAGGATACCGACTCTGAGGAAGAGATCCGCGAGGCTTTCAAGGTTTTTGACCGGGATAACAACGGATTCATCTCCGCCGCTGAATTGCGCCACGTCATGACCTCGATTGGCGAGAAGTTGACCGATGACGAGGTTGATGAGATGATTCGTGAGGCTGACCAGGACGGCGACGGAAGAATTGACTGTGCGTCCCCCATGAAACTTTTTCGTGAAATCAGAACTATCTAACATGCGATAACTAGACAACGAATTCGTTCAACTCATGATGCAGAAATAGGCGTCTCGTCTCGCTCATTTGCTTTGCGTTATGCAAGACTCCAAATTTCTTGCCGTTGGGATTTGTTCTTACTCGTCTATCTTGGACATATATAAGCGGGCTCTTGATTTCTTCTGTGGACTCAGGCGAAGTTGCAATACTATTGAATGGGAGCAAAATTCGTGTCGGGTGGATAGCATCAATTACCTCGGTGTCCGTGACATGTGACGGGTTGATTTTCTTCTTCTCTAATATTATACACAATTTGGGAATTTTCTCTTTTAGCTTACAATAGACGATGCTTCGTCGCCTTTTCCAATATTTTTTTGCTCGTATCACGAGGTCTTGTCTGTCTTGTACCATTGAGTCAGAAACCGAGCTCCATGTATTAAAGAGACGGCTATCGATTAAACCGAAATAACTCCATATACTGCCTCGCCAAATCCACCCCAGAATCCACACCCTCGCCTTCGTCATCCTGTTGCTGCTGCTGTTTTTCCGAAAGCCCGCCCCAGCTTCTCTCCAAGGCAATGGCCTCATGCCTCTTTCTCCGCCGTCTATTCTCACGTTCTTGCCAACCGGGTTGCCGGCGCTGTGATAGTCTTTGTTTTATTTCCCGCCCCACGTCTGGAATGAGGATCGCTTCTCGAATAGCGGCTGGTAATTGCTTATTCTGGTTGCTGTCGGTGGCGTGGGGACTGTATATCTTTGACCAAAATTCCCGAATCAAGTCTGACATCTGCTCGTACTCGAGCTGTATCTCGGCCTCTGTAGGAATGTAGGGCGTTTCCATGGTTGCATCAAGATCTCCATCAACTTCCATCGCCAACGCATCCCTACTCTGGCTGTCACCGTGGCCTAGCGACGAGGACACAAGCGACAAGGCAGCCGCAACCATCGACGGGCCCCTCCATTCAACCTCCATGATCGTACCCCTAGGTCTCACCTGCGGCTGCGTCTGCCGCACTTCACCTAATCTGACCCTAAAATCGCCAACATCATACATTGTCCCCGTGACTGTGACGGTATGCCGATGACACCAAATCGGCTCACAGCACCTTACAAAATGTCGGAACAACTCCGCCAAAGACGCAATCGGCACAGTGGACATGACCATCCCAGAATCCGTGTTTTTTCTTGTCGCTGCTGTCGTTTGCTGACTGTTTTGCTCGTCGTCGTCATCTTCAGAGGCATACACAAACCCTAGCTTTGGACGATTCGTCATTGACAGAAACTGGACGTAGCGTGCCCTGGGTGGTGGGTTTGGTGCGTGCGCAGATGCCGGTAGACAGGATGATGTGTCGCGCATAAGTTTGTGTTCTAGCCCCCAGCGCCCGATGGGAATTGCTTCGTCGCCGTAGACGGAGCGCAGGCGCTCTGTGAGGGGGCCTAGGATGTTGGGCGCATTAGGGCTGGAAGGAATGAAAAATACTCTATTTTGTCAGTCGTGTGTAAGCCTGCAAGGAGACGGAGACGAACCCTGAATGCGGCATGGTGAGGTCAATCAGGAGATTGAGGATTCTGGAATAGAAAGCCTTTACACGGCCGAGTGCATGGAATTGCTTAAGCTTTAATGTGTAGATACTGGGTTATCGTATCAGTTCAGATTAGCTTAGCGACCAAAGTAGGAGCGTCGCGGTATTTATATCTCCTGTATGTCTGTTGACTAGCGTCTGTTGTTGTTGTTGTTGTTGTTGTTGTTGTTGTTGTTGTTGTTGTTGTTGCAGATTAAGGTGAAGCTATCCTGACATATGAGGTTGATTTCTTTGACGTTGAAGGTAAAGGTCAGGTGGGGCCGAGTAAGCTTTCTCTCAACCGCCTCAGCGGCTGTACCTTATTTCGACACTCCGACCACAAACACTCAGGTATATACATGCTGTGATGTATTTGATGCTTAGTATGGAAAAGCCAATCGTGAGTTCAGTGCTCGGATATATACTCGATCATCAGCTTTGGTGATCTGCTCTCCCAACGGTCAAACCTCCATGATCCACCAGTCAGCCTCCCTTGGGTGGAACTGTACATAGCACTAGGCTAGTCATGTCGCAGACAGATGCAAAGCTTGTGAAGCCACATGGCCTCAATTGACTACACAGTAGTATCAGAGACTGTACAAAATCAAGTGGAGATCTCCCAAGTATTGAATAGATTGAACTAGCGATGTCACTTGTATGGGCATGATCTTGCTGTAAGTCAACTACGTAGTAGACGAGATAAACATACATATTTTCAGGGGGTTCTCCACGGCCAATCCACAGCCAGCTTGCCACACACTAGGCCCAGGATGGCAACTATGCACACTCTCTATCTGTTCCTTTGATCATCATTGCAATCCCTGCATTCTCTTCTCTCGTCTACCTGAACTGCATTGCGACACCTGGCCATCTCTCATTAATATCTGCCATTGTGTGTCGAGTCAAGACATGAGTATCTGAAGACAAGGTCGACTTGTTGAATGCAGCTGTCATTGTTGATATCACTTCTATTCTGTCGTTATCGCTTTCGCTAATCAGTCAAATGTGACCTCGTCGGCTTTCTCGCCAACTAATTGCTTTTCTTCACCACTCAATGACGCCCTGCCGTTAGATTGTCGACTATAACCCTCCGCCATCATGCCCGTCGTGCGCAAAAGACTGGTCATACCTGCTTTCGTCCTCACATTTCTCATATACATCATCTTCGATAGCATCGAATACGACGACTATCCTCCCGAACCACCACCACCTGACTTTCACAATGACAACTTCGTCGACGAACCAGTTCATTGGCACAAAATCCCCGAGCACTATCCCGTGAAACAGTTCATCGAGTTACCGACGGGCGGCGCATCGTCCATTCCCAAGATTCAATATGATTTTCCGAAGGAGGCCACATCAGACCGACGAACGCGACTGGAGAGACAATCCGCCGTCAAGGATGCTTTCCTACATGCTTGGACGGGATACAAAACGCACGCCTGGCTGAAAGATGAAGTCTCGCCGATCAGTGGTGGGTATGTCAACAGTTTCTCGGGCTGGGCCGCGACTCTCGTTGATACCCTCGATACCCTGTTGATCATGGGCCTGGATGACGAGTTCAAACTCGCGCTGGACGCGATTGAGCAAATTGATTTCACAACCACCACAGATAAGAGTATCAATGTCTTTGAAACTACTATTCGCTACATGGGTGGGTTCTTGGCAGCTTATGACTTATCAGAGGGGGAGTATCCGATACTACTGAAAAAGGCCAAGGAAGTGGGTGATTTTGTGTACGGGGCGTTTGACACGCCGAATAGAATGCAGGTGTCGCGGTGGGATTGGAAGGTGTACGTTGACTTCTCCTGTATACGGCTGGTGTGCAGAGCGGTCGCGCTAATTTTACTAGATCTCTCGAGGGAACGCCGCTGCGTGCGTCGTCAAAAACTCTGCTTGCAGAAGTGGGATCATTGAGTCTTGAATTTACGCGGCTGACCCAATTGACTGGAGACTCTAAATACTACGACGCCATTCAACGTGTGTCTGATAATCTAGAAAAAGGACAATCAAAGACCACGATACCAGGTTTATGGCCCATGATTGTCGATCTGCAAGATCTCACTTGGGGAGGCAACCAATACACTCTTGGAGGCATGGCAGACTCAACGTACGAATATCTCCCAAAAGAGCATCTCATGCTAGGTGGTAGCACCGACCAGTACCGGCGCATGTACGAGAAGTCAGTCGACCCGATCAAGAAGAATCTGCTCTTCCGCCCAATGGTCAAAGACAAGGTCGACATCTTGTTTAGCGGCACACGTAACGGCAATCATCTGGACTACGAGGGGCAGCATTTAACCTGCTTTATTGGGGGCATGTTTGGCATCGGCGCAAAGATCTTTGATCGTCCAGAAGATCTCGAGACAGCCGAGCAATTGGTGGATGGATGCATATGGGCGTATGACGCTATGGCGACAGGCTTAATGCCGGAGATCTTCAAAATGGTGCCCTGTAAAGGCCTGGAAAAGTGTTCGTGGGACGAGAAGAAATGGCTGGCAGCCGTAGCCAAGGCGTCTCATGTGAACGCATTGGACGACGAGGTCATCCATCAATTCATCACCGAGGCAGGTCTTCCACCTGGCATGGTGCGCGTTGTCGATAGTAAATACATTCTACGGTACGTCTCCCGTTCCCGTTGCTTAGAGCGCTGACCTAACAACGACAAAGGCCCGAAGCAATCGAATCGGTCTACATCCTCTACCGGATCACAGGCGACAAGAAATACCAAGACGCCGCGTGGCGCATGTTCAGTAGCATCGAGAAGATGACGCGCACCGAAATTGCGCACGCCAGCATCAAAGACGTCCGCTTTACGGACTCGATGCAAGTCGATAAGATGGAGAGTTTCTGGTTGGCGGAGACGCTCAAGTATTTCTATCTGGTCTTCGCGGAGCCCGGGGTGGTGAGTTTGGACGATTATGTACTGAATACGGAGGCGCATCCGTTTCGGCGGCCGACATGATACATAGCCTGAATTCGGGGTCTGAGCTGCCGAGGATCCTGAACGGACCGAACTGATCAAGTGCGCACAAATGGATAACTTTGTGAAACACAACTTTTTGGTAGAAAGAAGTATGTAGAATGAGCAAGGGACGTGAGACGATCCGGCTGCAGCGTTTCCTGTTTGCTCCCTTCCTTCGGGATCAGGCCATGTCATGCCACGCTGAGCCGGATTTCCTCCCTTTTCCGAGGGATCACCCGGCTTCTCCTCGAAGAGAAAGACCGGGGTGCATTGATCCCAAATCAGTCTCCTTACTCAATGCTATACTCCACATAAGAATAGTTGCTGAGAAGGAACATATGCTATCTGATAATCTCCCCATCGCGTAACTGAAATGTTTCGTGTAGACGTTAGTCTTTAACCAGTTACTCTCTGTACGTAGCAGACGGAAGAGTCCGGTTTCTTATCGCACTTCGGATCTGATTAGATTAGTATTGGGCCCCACATTCTGGCTACTGTACGAGCCTCGTAAGTTTACGGTATTGTACTGCGTATCGCACGTAGTCAACCCTGTTTGCCACTATGGGGTCCGATTTCGGGTCCGTTATCTGCCAGTACGTACTATGTGGACTTTCAAAAGGCGTGTCAATATACGTATGACATTCTGTCAATGTTTTTTTTTTTTCTTTCTTCTTTTTCCCCAAGGGGATGCACAGCATATATTGTTATATGGTAGCTGGGTTTATATTTGACAGAATGGCCACCTATCTAGTAGGACAATGGCTTTCTGCTCTGATTCAAGAACAGGAGGATATTACGTAGATTGATGGTAATCGTACAGTAGTGTAAGCCTAGTGTACACCCTCCGTATTGTCGGGTAGGTGGGGAGATTCTCACGCCACCCTATGAGTACGTAAGGATGTACTATACGTAGTAATTAGATTATTACTCGAGAGTACTAAGTATGGAGTGCATATGCTTGTTCCTGGGGGGGTTTTTGTGGATGTCACCGTCTATATCACTTGGTGTCTACTCAATTGAGCCGGCAAATTATCGCCTGTTTTGTTGCTCAAAGGCTTTCTCATCACGGGAACAATGGGGCAAGCAGTTACCCATGGGTAATGAATACGCCCGTCGTAACGGTCGTACAAGGTCAGACCTAAATCCGCCGAGGAATATTATCAGATTCCATTGGCCACTCTCATTGGCTGTTTCCCCGAAAAGTCTTCCCCACATCGAGCATCCTGTGGTAACCAAGACGGTTTAGGCCTTGGAGCAGGTGGCCGGTCTGCCTCCCGTTCGCCTTCCTTTCTTTCCCTTTTTTTCCCCTTTTCTGAAGACGGTCAAAAGTACACCACGTTTTCTTCTTTCTGTACACTTATTTCATAATTCGAACGACCGACTGCTCGAGACATAGAACAGCGAGTTCACATCCACTTCTCAATGGTGAAAGCTACGAATTCGTCATTTTAACGATCCATTCATCCATCCATCCAACGTGTACTTCTCCTCGACAATTTCACCGTCTTTACTCCTCCGTTCATTTGCGCGTGGTCGACTTGGTGTTTGGACAAGTCGGTCGAGGAGGTCGTTAACACGGTCTGGTAGGGGTATGTTGCCCATTGACTGTCTTTTGCCTACTTTCTGTTCTTCATAGTTGAGTCATTGCCATGCTCAACGTCGCCCCGCATCGCTTATGTGTGGCGGTTGGCGACATCGGCTCAGAAGTCGCCCTTGTCCAGTCAATCACCGTGAAATTTGCAGTCGATCTCAGAATTGGCACTATGCTAATCATTCATACTTGAGAAGGAAAATTCAAAATGCCGGCAGCAATTGCGCCTCTCGCTACCAAAGCGGGCATACCCACCACATCGACGTCACACCCCGACAATCCCATACCCGAAGAGCCTCGCAATATCCCTCATGTATCACCCGGCCAGATTGTTGCAAGCATAACCCAGGACTCCCACTCGACTGCCTCTAACCGGTCAGTCTCGGCGCTGTCGGAAAGCGATTCGGATACCGCCGAAACCCCAACGACGGAACATTCCGATTACGGAAATGGCAGCCAATTCGACGATGCAGCCCTAAAGAAACCACAACCCACCACGAGAGCACGCCGTGCCTCGACGGCGCTCATTTCAGAGAGTTCGGAGGATGTGCAGAGGATACTCGGTAATATCGGCGCCGGCGGGACACAGTTGGTCGAAAAAGTGTGCTGCGGTGGTGGATGTTGTCTGTCTCAACCATTGTCGCGCGCCGAGACGGTTGTGTTGAATCCAATCAAGACGCCAGATAATCCGGCGTATCGCAGTTTGAATCTAAAGATTCGCACGCTTGCGCTGGATAGCGAGTTGACCAGTATCGTCCCTCTGCCGGAAAAGACCGTCTCTTTTGGTCCTGTTTCGTCGGACCTAGTGGACATGCACCTAGGGCCGAAAGATCACCCCCCCAAGTTCGTTCAGCCTCACCCCCCGTATGATGTTTTTCGTGCGCCGTTGCACCATGCCCGAGAACTTACCAAGACCGGGGCTGAAAAACGCACGTATCACTTTGATATTGATGTGACCGACTATCCTGTTGAAGGCGGGGATGTTGATTTCGTCGTCGGCGGCGCTATCGGGGTCTGCCCCATGAACAGCGACGACGCCGTGGATAGCGTTTTGAATTGCCTAGGTATTCCCAAGCCTATTCGGGATAAGAAAATCATGGTGCGCACTACTACCGGGCGCTGGCCAACCATTTGGGGTGATGAGAAAGCTCGAGAACTAGTTACCACCCGCCGGGAGTTGTTGAAATGGTGTTCCGACATTCAGAGCTACCCTCCCACTAAGCAGCTACTTCGAGTTATGGCTGAATATGCCTCTGATCCTCATGAGAAGAAGATTCTTACCTTCCTATGCTCTGCTCAAGGCCAGAGTGTCTTTTGCGACCTTCGAACTGGAGTTCACGTTTCAATTGAGCAGCTTCTACAAGCTTTTCCATCCAGTCTTCCGCCTCTCGACTACCTTCTTTCCGTTCTTGGAACGCTCATGCCCCGCTTTTACTCCCTGTCTCAAGACCCGACAATTTCTTGCACGACCCGCGGCGGAGACTGCCGACGCATCGTCGAAATCGCCGTCACTGTCCACGAAAGCAATGACTGGAAACGTGGAACGCGAAGCGGCGTTGGCTCTGGATTTTTGCAAAGTCTAGCCGATCAACTAATCGCCGCCGAACAACAAGGCATCGACCCCAAGACCCTTGATCTTCACGTCCCCATGTTCCGCGGTCTCATGGCCAATCCCCTCGCTCGCGAATTCGTTCTCGACGGACCCATGCTTCTGATCGGTGCCGGCGTCGGCATCGCCCCGTTCCGCGGCTTCGTGCAACGACGCCTTAAATCCGCCAACTGCGCCAACAAAGTCTGGGTCCTGCAGGGGGTCCGCGATTCGTTACTCGATGAACTATACAGCGGCGAATGGGGCGTACACGAAGAACAAGTAAAGAAGGTCGTTCAAAGCCGTAAGGGCGAAAGCCGCTACGTTCAGGAAGAAGTCCGCCATCAAGCTGATTTGGTGTGGTTCGTCATCAATGCCCTCGACGGTCGTGTTTTTGTCTGCGGTAGCAGCAAAGGAATGGGTGAGGGTGTGGAGGAGGCTTTGATTGAAGTTGCGATGGCCAAGGGCAATCTCAACCGGGACGAAGCAAAAGAATTTTGGGATCGGAAGAAGGATGCTGGCCAATATATTGCAGTGAGTCTTCTCCTTTCGTATTGTGAAAGCAAATTACTCATTTGAATAGGAAACGTGGTAATCCTCATCACCTCCAACCCGCATCGTTGTACATTTATCCTACATTTCTGGAGGACACCTTTATATTATTGTTTAAACAGCGTTGCTTTACTCGGGCGTTCACTTCCCACCATTACAAGAGCTTGACAACCTAGCTTTTCTAAGCCATGTTATATTGTAGACCGTGGCGTTTGTTATATTGGTCGGCATTTGTTTTCATCATTTTTCCACTATCGAATGTACATATTATTGTATTAGAAAACGTTCCTGTTATAGATACACACATAGGGAATGAATACATTGCGCCTCGCGGCGGGCTTCTTTATTGGATTCGTCTCGTTGTTTTCTGAATCCTTTTGTCAAACGTCAATTTGAAAAAAAAAAACGCTTTGAATGTGTTGGTAGGACCGTGACTGTCCCAGTCGATATCATGAGGATGGAGGGCTGTCGGTGTGTACCTTCAGGAGATTGACAAAATAGGGTTATGGGTGTCAGGTGACCCAACACTGATGAACAATAGGGGGTGGTAAGATTCGGGTTCCCCAGGCTCTTTGATCGACGTATATGATGTATATATATATATATAGAACGATGCAAAGGCCCTCAAAGAAATTGATGGCTGGTTTGAGGTTTGAGCTGCCTGGACAAGCAAAGCTACTCATAGCAAAATGATATTGACATCTTGCACTGATGTTTTAAGATGCTCCTGCAACGGATACAGGGAATATCATGCAAAAGGCGATTGAGAATGCTGATGGGTTATGGGTTGTGGACCATGACTGGTGGGTACTGACTGTCTCTCTGCACTGGTCAGGACGTCATGTTATACGGAAGCAAGCAGACTAACTCTAGGAGGCCTCGTCAAGTAGAGTACCTCAGCGACGATAATTGACTCATCATTGTTGCATTCAAGTATTTAGAGGTTTGATAACTCGTGAGCAATATCTGATTGGGTCTACTATCGGGATTATAGTTATACAAGAAAGCTTCGAAACGGCAGAAATGTGAGCATATTCATCCCACGTACATATCAATCAAAAAACCGCCGCAGTCGGTCTTTGCTATTGCTAATGACAGGGCCATTGATCACCGGTCCATTGATCAGTCCCTCGGTACTCGTGGAAGTGGTACTTGTCTTGTTGCCATTACTCGCCGCAGCAGAGGTCACGCACCCTGTCAAACCTGAACATTCGGGTGGTCAGCACAATGCTAATACATCTCAAAAACTAAGAGAGACCTCCAGGCTTTGAATGGACTCACTACACGCAGCACTACTCCCCTCCAACGAATCCGCGTTCTGAGCAGCCTGGCCCGACCCAACGGAGCCCAGATACCCGTTCGCATTGGACACGGAGCTAGATCCCAAATGATTCCCATCTCCGTCGTCGCTGTCGAGCTCGAGCCAGCCGTCTTCAATTGGCGAGATGTCGGCTAGGTCGAGATCGTTGGCGTGTATGCCGAGAGGTGTTGTGATGTTTTGTCGGGGTGAGATGGAGATTGCATTTGAAGTAGAGTCTAGAAGTGGGAGGGCCGTTGTGGAGAATATGATCAGGAGGGTCCCGCAGAGGAAAATCCGGAGGTCGAAATATTGTGGAATACGCATTATTACTCTTGAAGGTAATGTGTGTTCTGATGCGGATGTGTTTTTTCTCTTTTATGGCGTGATTTGGGGGCGTTCACATATAGCGGTCTCAGCAGATGAAGAAAAATGGGAACATGAGCAGTCTGTATCTAGGTAGATAACCAAAAAATGATCAGGTAGAGATTGTAGCATGTTATGTATACTCCGAGCGCATTGGCTAAGTGCACTGCTTGGTGTGCTCTTACTATATCTGGAAAACTACCAAAGGAACTTGACGTAAAAGGTGTGATAATGGGGGATCAACTGATATATGACCTATACCTCGGTCGAGCCGTGTGAAATCCTTCTTGAGCATGACCCGGCTTCGGCAAAATACCCAACATACTTCGTAGCCAGATGGGTTCAAAAGCGTTAAAGCTCTAATGATCAATTTCATGGATGCATTGGTTGAGTGCAAGGCCACGAAGAAACACAAGAGCTCAAAGCACCCAACGAGTCATCTCCGAAGGATCCAGATGGTGTTGATCGATACAGACAATAAATCGGCGTGGCAGTGCTGGCGATCTGCTCTCGGAGTTACCGCTTTGTCCTGTCTTGTACCTACGCGTAACTTCTTCCTCCAGCTAGCGACAATAACATTTATCTGATTGCATGTGCTTTGATGTAAGCTTCGGCGTTGATACTGCCTGCTGAAGGATGAAAATTACAGATGGTCGATCGGGGTCTACGTACTCTTGCTCTTACAAGAGGTGCATGCAAACGAGTCGGTGTGTATCACTCAGTGGTCATTGAGTGTAGCGCATGATTTCATGCCACTGTCTTGATTTGACCCAAGAAGTCTTGCCATGCTCAGCAGAATGGGAACGATAGCTTCGTGGGCAATGTGATTAGGGTCTCAGGCCCGTCGTTACGTTCATCACTTCGATATAGTTGGTTTATTGCAAATGGCTTTACAGAGCGCATATCAATTTTGAAAAAGAAGGTATACAACAATACATGAAGTATGTACATGAATCAATCACTTGAGCCTTGTCGTTCAAAGGCTGGAAATATGAAATAATCAGATGCATGGACTTCCCGTCACACTCCATTAGAGAACGCAAGTCCTCCGGCATCAGCATCGACTTTCATCGAGTCTGACAGCCCACAAACCTCAAAGAGCTTCCTAGGACTCAACCCTTCTGGAGTGCCTACCACCCCTTCATTTTTGAGTCTCTCAAGCGAGGATTTAATGCCAAGATAAGCCGGAGCCAACGAGGCGAAAGAGAAGATCATAATTCGAAAGCCCATGTCATCAGCTTCCTTGGTCGTGATTATCGGAGTCGCTCCGTTCTCAACCATGTTCAATAACAGCGGCCAGGGGGCGAGATCTCGCACCACCTGGCGGGCTTGTTCCTTGGATGTGAGTCCTTCCAAAAGACCGACATCAGCGCCTAGATCGCGCGCTGCCTTGAGACGATCGATACACTCCTCGTATCCGTGTTGCTGCAGTGCGTCCGTACGGGCGACCAGTACAATGTCTGACTGAAGTCGATCAATAGTGTGTTTGGCGGCACGGAGTCGCATTAGGTATTCTTCTTTGCTGACGACTTTTTTCCCGGCTAGATGTCCACACCGCTTGCTGAGCACTTGATCTTCAATGTGGAAGCCGGCAACGCCTGCTTGAATGTATTGCTGTACAGACTTTGCTACCATGAGAGGTCCTACATACTGGTCAACCAAGAGAAGTCGGGAGGATAATGGCACAAAGAAGGAAAGAAAGAAGGGCAGAGGAAAAAGCATCATCGTCCTAAATCCAGACGAGGGAAGCTCAATCATCATACATACCGCCATAACCAGTATCCATATCAGCAATCAAGGGCGGTCCGTTGGGATCGAGGTTAGCAATCATTTCCGCATTGGTTTTCATATCATGAAGTTGGGCGAGGCCCAGGTCAGCCATTCCTAACCGAGAGGCTGTAGTTCCTGCACCAGTCTACGAGATTTGACTTTAGTCAAGTACCATCAGATGATTCCACAGAACGCACCATGTAGAGGGCTCTGAAGTCAAGTTGCATGGCAATACGTGCTGACAGGCCATCATAGACACCGGGACAGACAATCAGTTCAGTCGTTTCAGTCAGCATCCGGCGAAGCTTTGTTGAGCCAGGAATAGGCAGGAAGGGAATATCAGCTGCTCCATGTTCATGACCGATTTCCTTGTCAACGTAGTAGCGTCCGTTGGCACCAAAGGTTATGGTGATGGCCATCGCGTTCGTCGAATCTTGAGGTGTAAACATAGGATATTTGAGTCCTTCAGTATTGCTGTACTGAATTGAAGACCGAAAACACAGAGATAGTGAAGAATTTTTTTGATCTGTGAAAGATAACTAAAGCCACCGCATCAAAAGTACGTCCATATTTATAATTTAAACTCTACTCTCTCATTGAATACAGGTGCATCGTCTCATTCGACAACTGAGAATCAGTGGTCTTGTGCCAATATAACTGATGCCAAGGCACCACACTGCATATAAGATCCGATATACGTGCATTTCGATGGTTTTCAATGTCGCACAGTATCTTATCTGCTGGTATACCGAAAGTCCATGCAGGTTGTGGAGATTGCTTGGACGTGTGGCTTCAGCACCGCCCGGTACATGACTAGAGACTCGATCTTCAAGACTTGTACGAAGTGTTTCCACTAGTTTGTTTGGAGTCGTCGGGCTTCGGACATGTTTGGATTCATCGACGACGGATCCCGTGAGATGCTTGATTCGAGGCATTCACCACACATATCATCGGGCAAGATATCTAATATCGGAACAATAGTCACTGCGTTAGCCTCTGGTCCTAGTAAACCACTTCTACTACGGAGTGGAACTATATCTATTTTGGAGTTTTATATACCCCGCAAGGATGTTATGCAGACGACTTAAATTGTGTGTGAAAAGATTGAAAAAATAAATGACTGATTCATGTGATTACTCTTGATCTCAATGCGTTGATTTCCCACCATATGTTCTGCATCTTGTTTTTCTTTCTCTTATCTAAAAGGTATCATGATGCCAAACATGATCCGAATCTCTTTACCCATTGGTTCTATGCCTGAATCATTCTTAATCAAACAGCCCTCTTGACCGGCCGCATGAAACGAGCATGCACTGAGCGTCTAATGTGTTATCCCTGGAAAATATCGTTGCGCTAGCTTTTCCGAAGGTGAATATCAAGCCTTAGACTCATCCTCCGGCCATATGGAAAGATTTCTTCAAAAATCGGAACATAAGTGAGTGTATATGGGTAATATGACTATAACGAATCCATCTTCTTTATGAGGAACTTATCGGACCTAGTCCAATAGTTAATTATTTTCGGATCACTAGTCTTGAGAAGAGGTTGCATAATGGAGGTCCGTTTTATGATGGGCAGGCGAGTCACACAACCAACTTAAAAGGACTCTTCAAATGATCACTTGATGCCTTATCACGTCTGACTCCCATGTATATATACAAAAAGAACAATTCGCTACTAATTACCCATGTTGAACTTTAATGACTCATCTAAACACTGCATACAGATGGCGAGATTCGACTACAAGACTAGCTTCCTAGTGTCCTAGACTTAGGAGGTATATACCAATTTAAACTTGGATTGTAACTGCATACACTGCCAATTATACCTTCTCCGAGGGACAATCATCTGGATATCTGTCAGATGAGGCAGGTGGATAGCACGAGATAGGGTAACGTATGTCAGCTGATCATAGATAACGACGATGCATCACTACGTGAATACATACGTATGGTCCGTTAATGCATTTATTCTTTCCCATCTGGCTGTATAGAGAAGCCATGGGTGTCATAGACATCAAAAATCGAGAGTCAACCAATGGCTACTACAGAACACCTGTTCCCACACCTGCAAAACAAGTATGCGAGGCCAAGTATGAACAAAGGAATGGCGACTACATCCCTGAGACCCTGATTCTATATTGTACTCAAGGTCGCCTAGAGCCTTTGAAGTACGTTGTTGAGTCGATTACATTCCGCTTCCGCCAGAGACATGTATATGTATCAGGGGCGGTCAATGGTAGACCCAGAGGCGTTAACCGAATACCTAGATACGCAGCTCATCTTTGTCTCGAATAATCGAAATGGCATTCTGTAGAATAACGTCATTTAGTTTCCGATGAACTTCGGTTATGCATTTATGACAGCCGGACAGCGGTGAAGCCTATGCTACAGATCTGTTTTTTAGCATAACTGGCCTCTGGCAGATGTGAACTCGTTGTGCCTCTTTTACCCTTTCTCAATACGCACTTCCATTGTCCTACGTTTTGCAGGGGTGAGGGATCGTTTGTTTGTATTTGTCTATTTTACGTAGGACAGATTCCCCTAGAAACTCAAGTAGCGCAAAGTACGAGCTGCTTGACGAGCTTCGACTCCGTCATCGCAAGTGGCGCTGCATTAGAGCGAGGCTTGATGTTTTTTGAGGTTTTCTGGAACGAAGTCACAATTAAACGACGCTCAGAGTCGATCAATGCCGTGTAATCCGTAGATGACGAATACGTGGACTACAAAACCTATGCATCAGTCATCCAGCCTTTTGACATGGGTATTGTGTCATATCAAACTCAAGTGTAGGCAAATTGCAGATAGTTGCACAATCAAAGCGTTGACAAAATCTGTATGTACTTGTGAAACTGTCGAAGGCTAGGCCCCAAACGAGAATTGTGGTCCGTATTCTTGAAGGTTAGGTCGGTGATATAGTCACATGCCCTTCCCTGAATGTAGTACTTTGATGTACTGCGTCAAAGTGTACAAGCCCAGTCTTAGGAATCATTACCTACATATTTCGAGGTGCTTCGCCTCGTTTGTGAGAATTTCGAGCACAAAAGCGTACAATTTGTGACGCTGTGCTCGTCAGTGATTATACTACCAAACCTTTGTACCAGGAAGCATCAAGAATCTCGAAACAATGCCAATGTAGTATGCTAGCTGAGAATAATACCCACAGTACCGCAAACAGAGCCATAATTGCTGTCTACCCCTAAGAATCGAATGAAGGTAAAGTCGGGAAAGTTAAAGCATGGCGCGACAATCAACTACTGAATTTTTACGCGGATTCTGGTTTGCGAGTCATGTCAAGTGTCATCTGACAGACATCCAAAACAGCCCTTGATCAAGCACTGGAGGTGGAAGAGCATCAAAGGTGGCTGAGAAAATCAACTGACTGTTGCTTCGAAACCTTTTCGATCTCAATTCACCTCTACGTGGTTACCAAGACACAACTGAACTGAACTGATATCGGAGAGGATTTTCGGTATCGTGATGATTCATAGACTAACCACCTTCCTATTTCGTTCGGTGTTTTGAGCTCCCCGATGTCAAAGCCTCGCTTTTTCCAGTAGTCAAATGGAAATACCCACAATATCTGTATCTGTAGGAATCCAAGTTCCGTCACGCAGAGTCCCATCCTTTGGGACACACAAACTCTATCTTCGTAGCGAGTTTACGACTTGGGTGCATAGACCGTGGGTGTCGATTCCATCATGAAACTTAAAAAAGGACACCACTAATGCCCATAATCAGTCTAGCCACGGACTACCACCAGCGATAGCGATGGATACCCCTGAACTAACCCCTTTTCTTACCGTACACTGCCCCGTCGAGCCGTCGATTTAGAAAGACAAGGGGGGGCTAAAAATTGCTAGCCCTAACGCTAATGATTTTGACAAAGCAGAACCCCGAAATACCATACCTTCGTAGTTCATACAAACACTTGACGAATCGTTCAATTTCACACGGTTTATCTGTAAAAAGTGACTGATTCCAGGTTTGTTCGATGTTGTAACAGATCAAGAGAGTTCCTATTATGCTAGCATGTACACAAGTTTGCGTGGAATACATATACTACTACTCCGACGTTCTCCGCAGAATCCAACCCATGTGGCAATTTTACTTTCCTTCCAAACCCTCGCTCAAAACAACATTGTTACGTTGTATTACGAAGTTATGGCCCCTCTCATGTCGAGTTTGAACTGTCAATTTGATTAATGACACAATCACTACGGGGCGGAGTGATCTCTAAGTACGTGTATGTAGAATATTGCGTACGTTAGCCCTAACTTTGTCTGTGACTAGACTAGATCAAAGAAACAGAGGAGATCGCAAGACGAATTATTGGGTTTCTTCTACCAAGCTACAGACCAGATTAATGGATTGTACGTACTTAGAGTACACGTACGTACTACGTATGGATCCATGCCTAAGACGTACATAATAATAAGTGGTATTATGATCTACATATTATAATGGGTGTCACATTAAGCACTAGATGAATAACTAGTTCATGTATGCCAGTCGCTGAAGATCGGAAAGGTCGGACCAATGTTGTCTTGCGTGGCCTCAAATGATCCCAATGTATTGAGTTTGCAGTTGAACTTAAGGATGTATTTTAGGTATTATTGTACTACACATGAGCGGTGACAAAACACTAGAACAAAAGTAACAGAAAAAAAGATAGGGTATCATCATCGTTCAGACTGTTCAAAGACAACCTTGGGGAATAGATAAAAAAAAAAATTGCAATGCGCCGAATCCACGCAAACCTGGAAGAGCACACAGCATGTAGATATACAAGACGTTCATAATCAAAATTCGATACAATGTGATAAGATCTGATAGACAGTATGAGAAAGGAAGACCTGCAGCCCGTTTCGCAATGCAAGCTGGATAAGAGGCATTACATAGATGATATGAAAAACCAAAATGATGATAATGGACGGATATGAATATATGTCGATGAGTTTTCGTAGCATCTCGTGTATATGATGATAATTCGTTTATCGGTGTCTTGAATGTGTTGGAGATGTCATGTGCGAATGAGGAGGTGACATGGATGTTTCGACATCACTCATCGGCGAGTGTCCTCGTGGAATATGCTCGCCGTCACTATTCCGAAGCTGATTTCGAAGAGCGGGTAATTGACGTCGTCGGGCGTTGATGAACCAGTTACTGATCTATGCTTGCACATCAATATCTAGACCCTACCGAATTTTTTGGAAAGGACTGTGAGACAAACCTGACTTATAGACAAGCCCGTCCTCGACATGAAGATCTGCTTGTCCTCCTCTGTCGGATACGGGTGATCCAGATGCTCATGAAACCAGGCACGCAAGACGTCCGTCACGGGTTTTGGTAGGTTTCCTCTTCTCCGTTTCCCGCGCGAATCGAGCGAATCGCCGCCGGCACCCATTAAACCGAAATTTCCAGAGGAAGCTGGTAAAGTGTGACTGTGTCCACCCATGGGTGACGATGCTGGGTAATCGTAATCGTTGCTCTGATTAGAATGGCTACTGCTTGAATACGAAGACCCTTGGTAAGGTTGGGCATAACGCGGATCATATGCATTATGATTTGCGTACATCGCACTACCGCCACCTGACGTCGACCGATACCTGAGGTCGTCTTCTGTGCTCATTCGGTATCCTCTTCCGGCCCTCGATCCAGACCGACTGGGCGCATCGTCGAAGGGACTACTGGGACGGTCGTGGTGCCGGTTCGAGGATTGCAGGTCTCTTAACGGTGGTAGGATCTGGCTTGGTCCGCGACCACCGCCAGATGTTGCTGATGAATGCGGGTATGGTAGTGAGGACCTTGACTTGTTGGGATCTGGGGTGCGATGGCGATCCGCTGGACGGGGTTGGGAGGAGTAATATGCGGCTTGATCTATTTCATTATGGAGATGTTCGGGAAGGAGCTAGCAACATAATCAGCAACGAGGCGACAAGGGGCCAAAGGTAAATTGGATACGCACTTCGCGGAACGATGGAAGAGTCTGGCTGCCAGGCGCAGCATATCCGCCGGTGTAGGTAACAGCCATATTGTTGTAGTCTTTATGATGATTTCTGTCTGATCCTCGTCCGGGTGGTTGAGACATGCGGATTGCACCAACTCCAGGTGGATGTGTAATATCTCTCCTCTGCTCTTTCCTTTTGCGGTTATGTTTCGTGTTGTTTCAATTCAAGAGTCGCCTCTGTTGTCGATTGTATACTGTACGTTATGTGAAATTCGTTGAGCCGCACTTCGTCAGATTCGTAAGTTCGTTTCTGTTACTGTTGGTGTCTTGCTTTCCTCCCAAAAAATAATGCATCAATTCCGAGACATCGAATGACCCATGCCCAATTTCCAATTAACTCGGTCCAGTTCAAATCTTTCAATTCCAGATTGTCAGTCGAACTCTCGGCCGTGAAGCTTGCTCGATTATTTGTCGGTAGTATCTCTCGGACCGCTTTGCGTTTGACAAGGCGACATGAATAACAATAATAATAATAATAATAGTATAATAAAACAAGTTAAAAATAAAAGATAAAGATAAGACGATAAAGCCGATCCAGATATGTATCTAAGAGAAACGAAAAAAAGAAAAAGGAGGCGTCCTTTATTCAAATTGCCGTAACGAAGCCTACTAGACACAATGACGACCAGTATATGAGTATTAGAGGTAAATAAGAGAAGCGAGGAATGAGAGTCCCGATATAACGAAACAGGGAAAAGAGGAAAAGAAAGGAAGAGGACTAAGACGTGCACGAGATCCAGGGACCAGGGCCTACTAAATAAGTCGACGCAATAAGAATTTAGCTTCTTCCTCTCTCTCCAATTTAGATCGTGACAGTAGCCAGTACTTTTTTTAAGTAGTGACCTAGTTGGTTAGACTTAGACCTGATCCTAAACCCATGTACATCGCGTCGTATTGACTTATTACGCATGTATGTACTATGTACGTATGCATACGTAGTGTCATACATGAAGTGGGAAGATACCCTAAGCTGGCTAAAACCCAATAGCGAACTCCATACGAAAAACTAAGATTTTTATGGGGCTCTTGATCCCCTGTCTGTCCGGTCATTTCTGTCCTGTAAAACCGTAAAACTAGATGCTGGGTTGGCTGAATGGGTCCAAAAATTCCGATACTTTGGTGGCCCAATTACATTACTACGGCCTACCCTGAGGAGAAAGGTAATAAAAGTCAGGGCTAAATGATTAGTTTAAGGTTAGCTCCTGGTAGAATGCCCAAAAGTGAAAAGTTCGCGCAGCGCTCTCTTTTCTTTTTCTTGTTATTTTCGGCTCATGTGTTCCACGGAGAAAGATTGACAGATTGGACTTTATCTCAGTACCTAAGATTGTAAGTTAGATACATACATACAGAATACGTTGTCAGTCTAGCAAAGAAGCCCAAAAGTGGACGCCGGCGAAAGTGGGTGACGGGCTAAATCAAGGTTATGCAAGGCAATGCCCTAAGTTCCATTGCTTCTTAATAGGGTGTTCATTATGGGGCTGTCGACCCAAACTCTGTTTCTTTTCCGATTTTTCGGGTGCTTTTCTTTTCTTCTTTTCTTGTTCCTTGGAACCCGGAAAGGCCTTCCTGAGAATGCTGAGGAATGTACTGCGGAGATGTGCGTTGAATTGATGATCCGGGATGCTATACTGCATAGGGGAAGGGGAGTATGTGGTGCGACGTACAGGGTCAACACTGACAAGAAGATTGTATCCCGCATTGTTAACGAGTGCTACCGTACCAGGCTCCCATTGTTAATGTATCGATCTTGACGATGGATCATGCCAGCAGTGCTATCCATGGGATTGGCACCCACGATTTGGAGCGGATTGTGGAACCGCCAGAGTGGATCAAGCCAACTACGTACATGTGTAGGTAGCACTACCTATTTCGATGTAACTAGTACGTAGTAGATGGTAATTCAAAATACATGTTCACATCATCAATGTCCAGGCTAGAGGTCAAGAGCGGAGAAACACGAGATAGAATGATCAATTCAGATCAGATCGATGAATGGATTTGCTATTAGTTGCAAACTTAAATCAGCAGCTGCCGCGAACTACGTACGTACTCGACTCCGTATTAGAGGCTATCTAGATGGTAATCCAATACGCAGCTCCACGGAGTAATCCGGCGTGTTGTTAGGGTTTTGGTACATAAGCGTCCTTACTAGCGGAACCTCCAGTGGAGCTACAACGCGAACAGGCGTGGCTGGGTTTATGCGGCATCTTACCTAGAATCAGAAATGGAATGACGATCGTGTCGACTACCAAGTACGTTCATAGTATTCCGTACTACTCCGTGCATATTTCACTGACTTACAGGATACGGAGTGCTAATGGGCGATCTATTGATTGAATAAATTGCTCGGAACACGTTCCGGGAAGTTGTGTATCGTGTCCCGTTTTGGGTTAGTGAGCCCTAATCTGCAGCCTGTGAGTCGGACATTCTGTGCCATCTAGCCTAGGTAGGTATGTGCTACCTCTATTGTATCATATCGAGGCGAGATTGGCGGCTCCGTCTGTCACGTCAAAGCTTATGGGCAGCCACGGGACTTGACACGCCGAGATGAGACGAGTCTGAGACTGTATCTCGACCCTTAATTACTCGGGGTCGGATAGCAGCTAGTCAACGGGCTGAATATATACCTAATTAGATGGTCAAACCACTCAGGCTGTTCATTGTATATACCTTTTTGAGCGGTTTGACGCGGTAGTGCTACATACAGCTCACTCTGCTGGAGTCATGCACCGCGCCCTGCATACTGCAATGAGATCCCCCATACTCCATACTTCCTTACACTGCTGTTCCAGGATTGAGCTGCCTGCTGCATGCAAGCAGCCTAGAATGGGCATAGAAGGCAATAAAAGAAAGTGTTCCGGTCCATCATCGCGTGCACCGCGCTGTACTCCGTAGATTCCGTGTGAGTCCGCACAGTCCGTGCCGTGGGCAGTTAGCACAGGGTTTACTTGCTTATTTGCTGGTGTTCCATCCGGCACCGAAATTTGGCGGGAAGGAGTCCCGTTTGATACATACACTTCCTGGGTTTGGGCTGCCCACAAACCGGATTGTCTTCTATACACGCAAAAGAGAGGTGCCTACTCGCAACAACAGCTCCCACACACACACCAGCATGCGTGAACCATAGACTCGGGTGAAAGACCCACCACACATGCCAAGCGATTGACCTCAATCGCCTCATGGGTCAAGCAGATGTCAGCACAATCATCAACACAGTTCCACCTGTGTCCAAATTCCAGTTTGTTGCAAATCGAACCAACGATCTATCCTTGGTGGCCATTGCCTCGGGCTCTCTATTTCTGGTAGATCAGTACTGGGATCCTCTTCGGTACCTTAAAAAGAGGTACCTGCACCAACTGGACCGAGTGGATTCGATCCACACCTTTCTTTGCTATATACGAAGAAGAAACTGAAAAGAGAGATGAGGTCAGTTGCTGGACATGGGAAGTATGACGACGCTTGATGATTGGGCGCGGCTGATGCTGTACCGGTGGGATGCTTACATGTATGTACGTTCTTGTGCCGCATGCAATGTGGCTCTGTATAGAACTAGTCCTTTTGGATACACATGCATCTTGTCAAACATGCCGTCGATTTTTTGACAGCCCGAAGTTCTTTACTCTTTGTTCTGGGTTATAACGAATGATCATGAGGATACTTTGATCGTAATCTGCGCTTACAACAACATGACATGCTCTCATCGGATTATAATCCCAGCCGAACATCCGTCGATTAAGGGGTGACTCGACTGATTGATTAGCTAGCTGTTATTTACGTCGTAGTCAGAAAGTAGTGTATGGCGGGCATACTCACAGAGCCGAGGTTCAAAGCTGAAAAAAGGATCGCCGCAGTTGTCAAATGCAGATCCACCGGGCTTGGTAGCTGGTACGTACAGCTTTGTACTGAGTACTCCGTACAAGGTGTATTGTTACGTACTGCGGCTAGTAAGAATGGTTTTTTAGCCTGGGCTAAGTACGTATGTCCATAGTATATCAATTCAACGCTAATTTGATGCTTGAGCTAATTAATTAACTGCTTTGGTATTTAGCAGTATTTCCATCAACCACTATCATTTAGGTCATGTGCTGTCAACCTGTCAAAGAAGTCAAGGGACGAACAGTCTTTATTAAGGTTAATTAATTATTTTGTTCGGGGAACGTAGACAGATCCCAACTCTACCTACATACCATACCCAGTCAACAAGTGTGTCCCTCCTACAACAAGAACAATCATCATAGTATCGCCTAGGATATTGAACAAGATTATAGAACACTATGTTACCACCGTAATAGTGGCTTGTATGTCAGCGAACACCTGTTCGTGCATGTGGGTTGAACTACTGTACAATTACTGCAATACGTGCCAATGCTGCTGAATCCTATCTGGGCCGATCGATCTGAAAAAAGAAAAAGAACAAGAAAATCGACCAATCAGAGCTGCAGCTTGTGGTCCGCCAAGGAAAAAGTCACTTTCCTAAAACAGAGAATTATGGGAATTAGTGGGAAACACTGACAAGGAAGGAGCGAACGCAGGTGGGCAGGCACCTGCCAGGCTCGCTCCTTCCTTCCTACTATGCACGCAGTATGTATGTATGTATGTCCTTCGCCTCGAGCTCCTTCCCTTTTGGATGACGTTCTTACCTCTTGGAACAGCCCCAACAGCCCCCGATGTACAAAGCTCCAACTTCTTGCCAACTGCGTCGACTCTCCTCGATCAAAACCCATGCATCAACGAATTGACCACCTTGCCAACATGCAAATGGCGGACGGTCCGATGCGACATGACAGGTCAAGTTTGTTTTGCTTACGCAAGTTGTCGGCCTAACAAACGACAATGCAGAGGTGGCTTGACAGAGTTCCCAGTCGGTGTCTTCGTTGACTTCACTAGGTTTCTTTAGCGGCATAGCGGACCATGCTACGTACGCCCATACAGGTATGTGTGTACGAGTATTGGTTCTGTCGAAATGCTAATGATCGTGTCTCCACCCCAATTGTTATTATTGACTCACATAAAACACAATTAATGAACGTCGAATAAGGATGCATTCATTCTGGACGGAACCTACGGAGACAGAGCGATCGCCTAATTTGCTTGCTCCTCCCAAGCCTCAACGCAATAGGACAGCCACGATGCCACATTTCAAGGAAAACATCCAGTTTCAACTTTGCAGCCTCAAAGTCTCATACCTGTTTCGCTTCCATAATCGTGAGAATTTCAAGGATCGAAAAATAGTTTACTTGGAGGAGACGACATACTGTAGCGATGTTTCATCGAGGCATGTCCCGCAACCAGTGTGCATCGAGTCCGGACTTTCTCCGAACTGAATGATACGTGTGGTTTCGTAGGTGGTCACGTCGGAACGTGAACAAGGCTCAGCCACATGCAGCCCAAGAATTGGGTGGCCGCAACTTCCAACTGCGTACTACGAGAGTAGGGTGTGCAGTGTTGTGCAGGCTGGGGCCACTAATGTGGTCTTGATAGATTGTCAGAATGTCAGCCAGTCAATCGAATCCACTCGCCAACTACGTCACAAAAATGCCAGGTAGGAAACTTCGACACTTGCAAGGGAGCTCTTTGACCCTCATGAAGGACAAGCCACGATGGAGAGAGCTCATCCATTTACGGCACAGTTCCGAGGATACGGCGCCAGACGTGGGGCCAGGGGCAGAAACAGCGCTAAGATGTGCCCCTCCCTTTTTTTTTTTCTCGTCTTCAGGAAGCCTGCCTGCATCTGAGTATTTCCGAGAATCAGGAATCGAGAGGAACCTTCGATGCGAAACTCTAACCAAGAACTTCCTGCCGACCGTCTAAGCATGGCTCAGACTTAACCAAACATGAAACTTACACCCGATGGAAAAAGTGATGGGAGTGGTTTGAACTTCTACGAATGACACATTACCCATAGATGTGAGTGTTCGTATCCACCTCGCTTAATTGATAGTGCCGGAATGGACACCGACACAGTGGACACAGCAATAGCGCTGACGTGCTGAGGAGCGAATGATGATCGAAGCATCACTGGTCGGCGAATCCTCGCTTACATAGTAGGGTCCTTTTTGAAGCTATGCGGGGCTGACAATACAATCACATTGACAGGACAGGCTGGCTGTCATCGATACTAGCTCGTGTCTATCGGTGGCGTACCAAGGTAGATTCATCTCGATTGAGTCCTCGTTTCTCTTAGCTCAATTTGTCATTTGCATCGCTCTCTAATGCAGATCACCACAATATTAATTGACCCTGGTTGACAGTCTGAGTGACATCCGCAATTTGGAGCCACACCTCGTAGAATTTCCATGGTTCTCACTTATTGATTGGACGTCAGCCTAAGACAATATGCACGTCCCCAGAGAGACCGATAATTACAAATCATTCCCGCATCCGGCGTCGAAAATAGATTCAGTCATCCACGATACGAGGCATTCCACGTTTGAGGTTTCTAGATCGAGATCGAACATTATACTGCGAGTCGTATAGTATGGCCAACCTTGGAAGCTCACGGAGTAGTGTTTTTCCCTCTGAGACTTTCATTCGCTGAGAGCACGTACTTCCTAGTACCCCCGTCGAGATTTCGACTATTGTAATCTTCAAACCTCTAGATCTGTGGACAATTGTCCAGATCCTAGAGGCGAATCTGCCAAGGACCTGGTACCTTGACCTGCATCATGCGTGATCGTTTTTTACATACAGTGGCGCGTATGTCCTACGTAATACGACGTTTGAAGTGCATACGTAGCAGCTATGTGGTGGCTTGAATCTTTCTGGTTCGCGACCAAGTCATTTGCCAACTGATCTTTTCATGTTGTAGGCGGCGGTAAGACAACCGTTGGAAGAGATCGACAAGACTCACTCGAGATTCATGCCAAAGCCTACGTAGCACCGCATCAAGGCAACGCACCGCCACAATCCAGGATCTCGAACTGAACAGAGATTGTACAACATGCACGGAACATCGACAATGGGATCGAATTGAGGCTACATCAGGGCATCCTCATCCTATCAAGTCGTGCTACATATCGCCAGTGGATAGTGCTCATGCCATGCCATGCAACATCTCAGATCTAACGTACATATTCATCGTGCGTACATCAGGTGGCATGTATGTACTTACGTACATACACATACTTTGATGCCCTTGCTTCCATAGTGAGCAAGTATAATACCCCTTCGAGAATTCGGTGCCGAATTCTCTCCCTAGAATCGTGAACACCGGGGTATAATAGCCTCATGCTATAGAGCAGATCGTCGATGAGCTGATACATTTTTAGGCTAGACTTTTGTCTCATGGCTTATTGGTCGGAACGTAATCTTCAGATTTGATTCAGTAGCTTAGTATTCGTGGCCGATGTGGCGTGTTATGAGTTTCTATCAAATGTTGACTCTGTACGACGTACTGCACAGTGTATGGCTTATTCAATACCAACAGCATGCGCACTAAATCTATGGTGGACGAGTTGTATTCATTTGACCTGTTTTTGCGCTTGTAGTAAGACATTTTGTGTACAGAAAACTCTCGACTACCATGTATCGTCGATGGTCACGCTGATGCCTCGCTCAGGCTTGCTTGAGACCAAATTGGTAATCCCGTTTTCTCGGTGTCAATCTCCTGCATTCTTCTTGTTTGCACTAGAAAACTCGCCAAAGTACTTAGTATCGTTTCAGATGCACTGATGCTCTCGTTGTGGTTGGGCAGTTATCCCAATCGGGAAATTTTAGGGCTAAGTTATGCCTACCTATTTCGGAAATTTGTGTAGAGTATAGTGTATCGATCGATTGATGTTCAAGTCCCAAAACAAATCAAAAATGAAGACACTGAGAATCTTGAAATGAGCTTCATGAATCATCAAATTCAGCCAATGCACAATCACTGTCATGACATGCTATGCCATGCCATGTGATGCGATGCGATGCGCGATGCATCTGAGAAACATCAGTCATCGGTATATGTCTAGAATGCATTCAATATACATATAGCACCGTCCCCCCTAGCTAAGCACATATTCGACAGTACTATGCAGCCCACAATCGCGGTACTTCCGTCACAATCCCCGACCAACGGAGCAAATCCGGAAAAGACGCTGGGGATGAACTTCGATCCAACTCTTCTCACTGTACAATATAGCTTTTGACTGGTATACAGATCATCATCATGCGTTGTACACTCGGCGTACAGATCCAAGATATGATATATAGCATTAATTTCTCGAATATTGGTCTCGTTTACTTCGTATATTCGCAACTAGCATCTAGATCCATATGCCATGCACGTTACCGCAATTAGACTGAAACACGGCATGTACTCTAGAAGATCACGAGACGAAACCAGGTTGTCGGGTCGATTTCATCTCATACTTACAACGGAATACGTATCACGGTTTATAGATAGGCATGGGGTACTTCGTATTAACATCTGGTATTGTAAAAGTCAATATACTTACCAAACATGTGGTGCGTGTGCTGTCCTTTCTTTTCTTTTCATCCTTTGATCAATGATCTGCCCAATAAGGCAGATCGAGTTGATCGGGAAGATCGTTTTGAGGTTGAAACTGACAGAGCGGAAACAAAAAGCAAAAAAGACACAAAAAAAAAAGAAGACAAAAGTAAGGTTCCATTATCCATGGCCAATGAATGGCTGGTGGTGGTCAGGAATGTGAGCTATCACAAAGCCATCTTCAAGATCCATGTAAGTCAATGGGTATGTGCACCTACGCTAAAAGACATGAAGGGAGAAAGGAATTGGCGAGTTAAGGCTCATTGTCGCTCATTCGTTTCTTTTTGTGGTTCAGGTCATAAAGATCTTGTGACTCTGGGAAAAGCTTCTTGATATAGTTATTTGAGGACTCAATTGGACAGCATGCATACACGTCGTGGCGAGAAATAGGCCCCCTTCCCCTCCACGCAAGGATCAACGATGCAGCTGAATTAAGAACCAGTCTGTCAGTACTTAATCTTGACCATTATATACGTGCGTCCCATGTTACAATGAATCTGAGATCGAATTTCGCACGGACAATTTTTCCTGCCACCTCGCCGACTCCGAATGGATTGGTTCCATAACTTAGTTACATGCCTGCCAATGTAATATGTTCTTGTAATAATCTTTTGACTGAGTATTGGGTCCCGGCCTTGTTTTCGAGGGCTCACGTTTTTCTTTTTGGGGGTGCTACATGGCACATTCTACACACTGCGTGTATGCTACATTGCGAGACAGCCGTCATCCCCTTTCAAGTGTCTTCAAGGAAGTCAAGTCCGAACATCTCCGTTGAACGTGTACATGGACGTTATGTACTTACTTTGTATGTCTGCTCACCGATGGGATTGGCAACACACATGACTCAGGACTTTTACACGTTGGATCATGCTTTGGACATCGAGGCATGCAAGCTCACTCCACATATTTGACTTAGGGCCGTTCTTTCACATACCATCTCTCTTTGAAAACAACGCTCTATTTCTATTACCTGGTTGCTTTTGACGCGTCAAGCAGCCTGACTTGTCTTTGTCATCTATATCCTTTGTTCCAGACGTTGAAAGGTACGACGACTTTTGTAGTCGCCGAGACAGTAGCGTTGCCATTCTCTTAGTTGCTTACCCCGGAGCCTATGAAATATTGGACATGTCGTTTCTCATGCGCTAAACAGCGAATTTGATGCCATTGGCATCCAGGACACACAAAGATAACTGGTATCTCCGCGGCATACCCACTGATTCCGACTCGTATCATGCATGCATTGATAAATAACTGTCACCTACATAAAATAGCCTCGGATATTTGTCTAACGGTGCTTCTTCCAGGCTACAAAGGATAGTTGTACTACCTTGCAAGTTGGATGCACGAAGAGCTATCTTAAATAAAAATTTTACTAAATTACTGCACGCTCTATACTGATCCAAGGATATTCCCTGTCACATATCCCTGTACGACTGTAGAGCTTTGGCCTCGACCTGTTAACATTAGGGGGGGGGGGGGGGGTTACACATACAACACATTTACAGCGCATAACTTCGCTACACAATGTATGTCAACAAATATCGGAAAAATCAAATCAGATCCGACCCGGTTTCTCAGTTCTAACAAGTGATACTGTCCTTTTGAATAGATGTGATATAATTGTACACTTTGTCATGATTCTGAATGTTGTCGAGATGCATATGCAATATGATTCACTCTGTCGGTTGCGTATTGGGACTGTCCGTCAATGTATTTATGCAAAGTCGATATGTGTTTTCGGTATCGACCAGGGTAGGTATTATAAAAGTCTTCGGCATTTGATACTAATATCCAGACCCTTGCCCATATTGGGGTCATATCGCACATTGGCTATTGCGACCGGAAGCGAAATATTTGAAGCCAGCCAGTGGCCTAGAGGGAGAGTATCAATTCGTACGCTTCCGAGGTAACAGATATGCTACCAATTCATGGTACCCTGCATACCCAAGTCCAAGGTCGCTCGCACCTGGCTTCAAGCTGTACATTAAGGACTCCCATGCAGGTATATAGTTTGAGAAAGAATGGTTGAATTGATTAAAACACTACTACATAGGTATATACAGACGGAAACCGACAAAAGCGCGTCGAGTGTAGGGACTACACGCAGTTCCAAACAATATACACTATATCTATGTGCGTCCCTGCTCATGAATATGTCACAGCATCTAACAAGGATGTCCGTCCTCAAGGAGCTTAGAAGCAGGGTACAACACGCTGGGCAACCCACCGGCCATTGGAACGGTGATATCACCAGAGTCGCTGACAGTGATGTTCGTGCAGGTGATCAACTCAGTAATGACATCACCGGCGGTAAAGTCAGTTCCAGAGATTGTCAAGCTGTAAGAACTGGCGTCTTCGCCGGAGTTTGAGAGTACGGTCACGATCTGGCTTTCGTCGCTGCCTTTGCGGATGGCGAGGTTGTTGCTATCGGAGTAGATTGGGTAGCTCTGAAAAAGCTATTAGATTCATCAGTCAACAAATTAGTAAGACACAGGGCATACCTTGTAAGTAGTGTAGCTGTCGTCCCATTGGATAGCATAGTTGCGGATCTGGTTGAGGGTCGCAATCCATGTATAGAGCTCAGCGGAGGTATCAAATCCGCTTAACCAAGTCGCTTCACGGTTATAAGGATCGCTACCACCACTGTAATGCTGTTCCTGGCCGGCATAGATAATTGGGATACCGTCTGACAAGATTGTGAAAGCGAGGACGTTCTTGGCGAGCGAAAAGTCCGAGGTGTAGTTGGCGAACCGCGGGTTGTCGTGGTTCTCGGAAAAGGAGCCTAGCAAGTTCGAGTCGCTGCAGTCCGATTTGACGGTGTTGATCATGTCGTATAGTTCCGAAATGCTGCCGCTGGTACTCTCAAAGGCACGAACGAGAGGGAAGTAGGTTGGGTAATTAACGAAACCGTCGAGATAGTTCTGGTAAGGGCATGCGATAGAAGCGTCGCCATTGTCGACTTCGCCCATGCAGTAGACGCCAGCTGCGCTGACCCAGGAAGGCCAAAAGTCTTGTTGAACTTCTAGAGCGGAGTCAAGACGGAGACCGTCGACTTAACAATTCATTAGCATCAATGGTCTCCAGAAAGTATCACTCTAGGAAATGACCTGAACTGACTGGAATAGTTGGAGACTAATTCAGGAATCCAGCTGTACCAAATGTTCTGCACATCAGTACTTTCGGTGTCGAGGTCCGGAAGCGAGACAGTAGTGTCGCCTTCCCAGCATTGCTCCACCATGGTCAAGTCCGAGTAATCGGTGATTTCGCAGTAAGAATGGAAGTAGTCTTCGCTGTTGAAAGGATTGAAAACCGAGTAGTCTACGTCTGTGCCAGCACCAGCGTAACCCTGTTGGCAAACAAGATGAGTTGGATGACAATTCAGTGGGGATGAAGTCTTCTTACCATGTGGTTTGCCACAACATCAACCATGAGGTACATACCACGGTCATGAAGGGCCGTCGCCAGAGCTTGCAGGTCTTCGGCTGTACCGTAGTTCGAATTGACGGAGTAACTAATCCTCAGTGTCAGTCGAATTCTTTCGAGCTCTGAAGAACTATCAATCGCAAGGCGTACATGTCCTGCTGCCAGTAGCCGTGATAAGCCTCTCCATCTGCGGTAGATTGAGGCAACTGCTCAGTAACGGGGGTAATCCAGATGGCAGTGAAACCCATGTTCTGGATATAATCCAGCTGTGCGAATCGTGTCAACCTTGTCGAGACTTTACGCGCTTGATCATTGTACCCGACATACCTGGTTGATGATTCCTTGCCAAGATCCTCCGCAGTATTGCTATAAAGAGTTAATTGACATAGACCTCCGAGTCGTGCAAAGTTCATAACATACACCCAACTGAGAATTACATTCAGCAGTGGTTGAATCGTCTGTTCGAGCGAATCGATCAGTAAGAAGAAAGTAGATGGATCGTGAGCGCCATTCATCCGGAGTAGCAGCTTCAGCAACCTGTGCTAGAAGACCTGCAACTGCAGCGCTTGCGATGAGCGACAGCTTCATCTTGACGATCGGGTAGTGTGAAATAAATGTAGGGATATAAAAAATGAAGAGAAGAGAGACTGATTTCAAGAGAAAGAACGTCCGAGCATATCAATACAAATCTCCAGGAACCAAGTATTGATACGATATGTTAAGAAAAAGAAAAGAGTGGCTTGACGATGCTTCGGTCTATTCTTATAGACAATGATTTCTTTCTAAGCTGATGTTCAATGGACCACCCTTGTCTTCATAAGTCCCGAATTGAGTCCGCAAATTATCTAGTCAGTTGACTTAAGTGTCCTAGGCGTTGTAACGTTCTGACCGTGGGGCGGAGATTAGCAGGGCGACGATCTTAAGGGGGCTACCGCTTGTGGTCCTTGCTTGCAACGCGAGGACATATATGGCGAATTTAGTATAGCAAGGTCGAATTTATCTGATCTTAGATTGTCTTGCAGAGCCTTGGCTTCTGGAATCTGCATGATTCCATTTTACATGCCTACGGATCAATATCGGCATTCTCGGCAAAGATGAGTTATCTTTCTGGGGAAAGAGACTTATACTTTTTTTTTAAAATGGCATGCGTTTCACCACCAACGATAGAACTCTGACTACGTCCAATCATTTAGTTTGCCCTAGACTGAAACACCTGGATGACCGAGTCCGGTTCATCAGCTACCGAGTTTTCCGAAAGATGCATTTTTTCCCTGCGGTGAAACCCGAGTCTGCTAGTGGTCCGTTTTTCGAGGAATATATCATCAAACACGCTTTTCGCGCACTAGTAGATACTTATCAGCATCAGGCCTATATGCACTATGCAATGGAGCACTACTTGAGTGAGGCATTCACATCTGCCGAACGTCTATCCGGGGTTGTAGTTGTGTTGAACTAAGTGGAGCAATCAAAATGGAATTTTGGGAAGGATTCAACGACTTATTACTTCATATTGCATGTCGCGTTATAGTATTCCTGGTCATAATGGATTATTTGTACCTGAAAACTGTGCAAACTTCCCGTGTGATGATGCACTCCGCAAACTCCTACAGGAGCACGAAGGCGTCACGATACGGGGAGTCTCTGGGGAAATAGTCTTTGAACGCGTTAAAATCTTATTTTTCTACCAATTGAGCATCAAAAGAAGCAGCTTTTCTATGCTTCGCGATGGTCTACAACAGCCAAGATCTAATGTATGGCATGTGGCTAATAGCTATACGAAGTTGATGACTTGGTGGAGACACAGGCGTCGGCACATTCTTGTCTCTGGCACTTTGCCCAAGTAGCACTAGTCAGGGACCACGTAATCATGTTTAAAAATATGCGAAACCGCGGTCGATTTCTAGAAGTTTAGACTAACCTGAAAGGATTCTATGCGTATTTCTGAGAACTTCTGACTTACTCGATTATTGACCATACCTTGTTCGGGCACAATGACCAGGGACCTAGACTCCTCCTGGTAGATGGTGGATAACCACGACAGCACTGCAAGCGGAGCACACGTCGACATGGCCTATGATGACTTTAGATAACGACGAAGGTGATGACTTGTCGTATGAACTACAAATAGTCAGGGTTGTACTCTATGCATCCCGGATGACGGACCCTTGAGCAACGCATAGAAGCGTCAAGCAAGTGCCGCGAGCTTGTTGATGACCTGACTCGTGAGGAATGGACGGGAAATTGCCACCGTCCCTTGACAAGCGACAAGACTGAAGAGACGGCATTTATCATACTATCAGGGGTAAATCCGAGACAGATTTGAACGCCTCTACGAAACCACTGCAGTCGAGCGTCTTGTTTACAATGTTTGAAGCATTCAAGTCTCTTAGCCCGCAGTGTCTCTTATTCCCTCCTACTAGCCCAAACTTTTCATAGCACTGAAAAAACTCTTCACCACTTGACGACGGACGACGGGTATATGTTACTGTCAATACAACCCGGAAATCGAGAAAAGACCAATAGAGTCCGCCATAGTAAGTCCCGGAGTCTATATCGAAATCATCGATCAAGTAATACAGTCGACAGAAACCAAAGGCTACCCACAGACGCGAGAAATACACCAAAATGCCTTTTTCATTGGTGATTGGTCGCGCCTTGATTTCCTAGCAATATTCACGTGCCGAGTCCTCGATGTCACCTTAGTCGGACATTCGTCGACTCTTCAAGCCACTCAAAGCCCTAGCTCGGGTGAGCCGGTGCTAGACCAGCCAGTAAACACACAAATTCGAGCTGATCGTCCGAGATTTGTGGGGTTATGCCTACACTCTGCGGAGTACTACGTTTTGTAATGACAACATCGAAGGCCTTTAGGACGAAGAAAAGTCGACAACATGCGGAGAAAAGCCGGGGAAACGGGAAACACAAGGAGGCAGAAGAACAAAACTCACCCCGTATCCGTACCACATGCAGTCGATCCCGAGTAAGCAAGGGCTCGAGAATTATAGATTGAGACGATACCCACTCAAGCAATATCAGACGACTAACATCATACGCCATCAAACGCCGTCCGGTGGTCTTCAGAGCTCTCACTGGTCAACGAGATAAATTAACCTAACTTTGTACGCGATGCTTTGCATCTCTAGCCGGTGATCGTCGTGGATAAACAAGGTACCTAGCCGGCCATCGCAGGCCTATTTAAGCACAGCGTCTTAGCTTGCTTCTATTATTCCTTGTCGAATGTGTGTATAACCACTCGCAATCCTGCCGATCACTCAATACTTTGTTGTTGCATTCCTGTCACATCTTCTATCCTTCGTTTAAAAAACAAGCATCATGGTTGTAACCAGTGCCTTGGCGGCATTGAACCTGTTGACCTTGGTGCAGGGAGCTGTAGCAGAGTTTGTCCCACGTGCATCAGGATCGCTGGACTCATGGTTGGCGAGTGAAACTCCTATTGCCCTTCAAGGAGTGTTGAACAATATCGGTTCAAGTGGTGCCTTCACCGAAGGAGCGGATGAGGGTATTGTCATTGCGAGTCCTAGCAAGGCTGACCCGAATTGTAAATTATATGCTTCCGATTTCTCGAAATCTCTAATGCTTTGTAGATTACTACACATGGACTCGTGATTCAGCGTTGACCCTCAAAACCTTGGTCGATTATTTTGTCGCTGGTACATCCGACCTGGAATCCACCATACAAGAGTACATCGATGTCGAAACAATCATTCAAGGAATCTCGAATCCGTCTGGAAGCCTTGCAGATGGTACAGGACTCGGAGAGCCAAAATTCAATGTCAATGGAACTGCATTTACAGGCTCTTGGGGCCGTCCGCAGAGAGATGGCCCTGCGCTTCGAGCCACCGCAATGATTGCGTATGCAAATTATCTCATTGTGCGTGAACGCGCCTGAACAGGCCCTCGGTCAAATCTTCTGACAGCTATGTGATAGGATAATGGCCAAACATCCACCGCAAAAGACATCGTCTGGCCTATTGTACAGAACGACCTGGCCTATGTCGCCCAGTACTGGAATCAGACTACATTTGGTGAGTCTTCCCGAGTCTTTGTATTTTTGATCACACACTTTAAAGAGCCCAGCTCAGTGCTGACACGTCGCACCAGATCTCTGGGAGGAGGTGCAAGGATCATCGTTTTTCACAACAGGAGCCCAACATCGTGCACTAGTCGAGGGAAGTGCCCTCGCCACTTCTCTCGGGGAGTCTTGCGCCAATTGCGACTCGCAGGCACCCCAAATTCTTTGTTTCTTGCAGTCCTACTGGACAGGCTCATACATTCTTGCCAACTTTGCCGACAACGGTCGTACAGGCTTGGACGCCAATTCCATCCTTGGAGTTATTGAGACTTTTGATCCAGAGGCAAGCAGTTGTGATGATGCAACCTTCCAGCCTTGCTCGGCGAAAGCTCTCGCTAACCACAAGGCTGTCACGGATTCCTTCCGAAGCGTGTACTCGCTCAATTCGGGTGTCGCTGCTGGCTCTGCTGTTGCTGTGGGTCGCTACGCTGAAGATGTATACCAGGCAGGTAATCCCTGGTACTTGGCTACTACTGCTGCTGCGGAGCAGCTGTATGATGCCATCTATCAGTGGAACAAAATTGGCTCTATTACCATTACATCTGTCAGCCTCGGCTTCTTCCAGGACATCTACTCGTCCGCGGTGACAGGCACATATGCCTCTGGTTCCTCCACATTTGATGCTCTCATCACGGCTGTGCAGACGTATGCAGACGAATACATGAGCATTGTCGAGAAATACACCCCAGCGGACGGAACACTTGCCGAACAGTTCCAACGTGATACCGGCGCACCGCTGTCTGCCTCCGCTTTGACATGGTCATATGCAGCTCTTCTCACGGCGGCCGCCCGACGCGCAGGCACAGTGCCTGCATCATGGGGATCAAGTACCGCAAATACCGTGCCGACAACTTGCTCCGCTTCCTCCGCAACAGGCAGCTACACATCCGCGACCAACACAGCCTGGCCCACGGCACCAACGAGTAGCACTAGACCCTCTTGCACTGCCCCGACCGAAATATCCGTTACCTTTCAAGAAATCGTTACAACAAGCCTCGGACAAGATATTTACTTGACGGGCAATATCTCAGCGCTTGGTGGTTGGTCCACCACTGCCGGCGAGGCGATTCTGTTGAGTGCGCAAGATTATCGCTCAGCCGATAATCTTTGGTATGTCACAGTGACTCTACCTAGTGGTACCGCCTTTGAGTACAAGTTCTTCAAGAATGAGAGTGGTACGATCACTTGGGAGGATGACCCAAATCGATCATATACCGTGCCTAGTGACTGTGGTGTCAGTACTGCCTGCATCAACGATAGCTGGCAGTAGATTGGTACCTAAATGATATCGATTGATTTCAGACAAGTATATAGAAAAATATATTTATGAATGCCTTGTATAGTAGAAACGGATCTTAACAACGCAAAAGACTTCCCAGTTCTCATTCATCCATTCAGGAATCTCACTACAATTAATGGAAGAGAGCGTTCTATAGTATTAGTAAATCGACATTGACTGCAATAACATCGATAGTAGATAGCACTCTCTCGATGATATCACTTAATATACAAGGTTTCCAGAACTTGAAATGGCAGCAATAACGTTGGTATAAACGTATAAAACCAGCCCATTCAACCCCAAAGAGGCACTTCGACCCATCTGACTCCCAATCCAGACTAATGCAATAAACAATGGGATCGTCTGTATCGTCTAGACTAAGTAGGACTCATCTTGCGTAGAATTGATTGGAGGGCGAGGTAGAAGCAGGCGGAGTTGGCCTGAGAAACGAATGATGAGATTGAGCTTGATTATTATGGTTTGGACGTATACGAGAGAGAATGTTCATGATATCAAGGAGGAATTCCTCGTTGTTGATAGTATCACGATTAAGGTAATGTTGCATTCCCTGATCTGTGTCCATGACGGAGAAACTTCGTTCCTGACCCTGCATATACCTTGTCAATAAAACATTGCGGCCAAACAGAAAGCGTATGTTTACTCACACTCATCGACTGGAACACCGTCGAACCTTGAAACACATCCATTAGTGCCTTCGCAACCAATACCGGAAAATGAAACGGTAACAAAGCATCTGTGCTCCTGAATTGGGAGAGGTCGCTCATTGAAAGCTTCCAAGCCATAGCTTGAAGCCATTGTTGTGTCCCGGCAATATCCAGATGTTTTATCTCCGCGACACTTCCGATAGGGATAGGCTTGCTGAAGTGACGACGTCGAGTCATGTCTCGCAAGTTGGTCCGACCTGCAGACATGCTTGCTAGAGAGGAATCGTCACATTCAATGGATATCCAGTCGTATAGTTCTGCTGTGATCTTTTCGAATATGCTGATGAGGTTGTAAAATCCGTATTGTATAATGTGGTCTTCTGAAGACAGAATGGCGGGCTTTCGAATGGAGTTCCGAAGCATGATGGGTTTTGCTTGTTGAAGGGCATACGCTCTATGGTCAAGGAAATTCAGTGACTGTAACGGACAATTCAGTGCTATTATGTTTCCGAGGGCTCACCTTTCAGTCACAAACAATAGCCAAAACAGTCTTCTTCGTTCTTCGGCCTCTTCCTCCCCAAACGCTGAATAAGTGATTTCACGGTGAAGCCCAAGCATCAAAGCCATGGACGTAGCCTGACTCAGATAAAACCAAGCCTGGTCGTGACGATCTAGATTGCCATGGGCGGCAAATAGGTAAAAGGAAGTGAGGAGTGATTCCAGCGTTACTTGATCGCAAATATTGTTGCATTCATTTCTTGCAATGGTCGCTTCTGTCAAAATCTCTATTCCTGATAGAGCTAGCGAAGAATCGTAGTATGCAGAAGAAGGGGACGGTTCAATCATGGCGTCTAACTGAAGCTGAACATGGGTTGCAGCGCAGAGAGCGGTCATGAACGCATACCGCTGCGCAGTGAGTCGTTCAGGCTCTTGACTGTCGGTAAGAATCTGCTCCGGGTTGACCACCGGTATAATAGGATATAGGTATTTCAAGTAAACATTAATATGTGCCAAGATTACCATGGCAGACAGGCGTCCGGACTGTGACCGCGACTGGCTTTGAGATTGTAATTGTGGTTGGTGTGACATCAATGGAGACTGGGAAGGTGGCTGTGACAGCAGAGCAGTCTGGTGATAACCACTACTAGTATTTGGAAGCTCATATTGTGAATCAACCGATTCCGGTGAGGAATAACTTTCATATTTGATATTCCATGGTACTGGAGCGGACCAGCCTTCCACTGTCAGCATGTCCCTTGAAGATTAGCAATCCTTCGCTTCCAGGTGATAAGCAGATTTCAAAAGCTTTACTCACATGGAACCATCGATTCAGCTTGGCTGGCTTGCTCAGCAATACTCTGGGGAGGAGTTGGGTACTGCGAGACTAGTGTCTGTAGAGGGGCAAGAGGATACAAGGTACGGAACTTGGGCCCCTTTCTCTGCAGAACATCGCAGTAAGAGCAGGACAAGAGCAGCCGCTGGCACTTATCACACGGATGAGCACGATTACATTTGATCTTGCGTCGTCGGCAGTTGTCACAGGCCTGCTTTGAAGCCTTTTGAGGAGTTGGAGGGGAAGCTGCATCATCTTGGGGCTTGAAAGTGGAAGTCATTGTTAAAACGATAAACACTTTGTAGGTGGACTTATCGCGATGGTTGAGGAAGCCGACCGTTTATGTGTCACATCGTACTACCAGCTGTGCTTGGTGTTCTTTCAATTTTGTTCTGTACGATCTTAGATTGAATATAGCTGAGCTGAAATGAACTGGATTTCCGACGTCTTTTATTTAACTTCCTCAAAGTGGATACGCTGTAACTATCCGATACATACACGATCGGTGAATTGGACTAAGCACCCCTTAGGAATAGTTTCAAGAGATATGGACAGTGACGTTGGCCTTGATTTTTTGGCCTACCTAGTCGTCTCTCGTGTGTAATGACAGATGGGCTGGCTCACTGGGGAAAAAGACCGGGGAAAAACTTACGCCTAGTAACTAAAACCTCCGCATCAGCTAGAGTATATTTCATGAGCCACTTGACTAAGCCAACAACGTCTTAGCTGGGCAGGCTTTGCTTGAAATGTTCAAGATTGAAGGGGTTAGTTCAACTGACGGTGAAGGAATTGTACGGGATCAGACCGGAGCCCTGCCAGTACGTGCGTAGCAAAGACTAAGGAGTCTAAAGACACAGACTAACTTCGAGCGCTAATTGCAGCCCGGGGGTGGATCATTCTACGCCCATTTGGGCTCTCGGTGTACCTGAGCCCATAGCCTTTGGCTTCTTTATGTTTTCGATCAGGCAAGTCAAAGCCCTAGATACATGTGCCGATAATAGGCAGGGGTTTGATATGTATGGCTCTCCAAGCCGAGCGTTAACATGATTGACTACTCCGCAAAACTGTAATCAATTATCACCACCACTCATACAAAATGACAGACTAATTCCGGACCTCCATCACAGACTTCACCGGGGTTCTCATAGGTCTAGAGAGAACATGGCGCCTGGACTAGTGCCAATGCGAGCAGATAAAGTATGGATGAACTATTGCTGCTTTACTAATCCTGAAACAATACGGGAGATATTCAAGCGCCTCCATATTTGACGCTGACGCTGGAATCCTTGGGTAGGATTAATGCATGACTGCAATTGATTTCGAATCTCGAAATGTTGCATTCTACTGACGATCGTGATTATGCACCTCGCGTCAAGGCCCCGATGGGCCATCCATCGTGATTCTTGATTTTGCTGGATTCCCCGCGCATCGAAGAGGGGCCATCAATTAATAACTCTTAACGCGATACGATACACCACTGGTGCTAATACGATACCTTGATACGATACGACCGAGAATCGGAGATCAGGCTCCCTTCGATGACTGCTCAGCGCTTATCCTTCTGACCTTCTCGGTCATATCACCCAACTCGAACCCCAGCGTTACTGGTTCTGGCATAAGCGGAGCGATGAATTCATCATACGTAGTGAAAGTCTAACTTGTGATCTTCCCGGGCTAGTAGTTCAATTAATATCTTTTTAGCCAACGAGCGAGAAGGGTATCTGCAGGAACCACTGCCGCTAACATGGCCGGTGGCCTGGCCGGCAGAAGGACAGCGCGATAGTTAATGGGGTATGATACATACTCCGTGCCTAAGAAGGCAGTCAAGAAAAAGAAAAGAAATAGGAAGACGATGCCGAAATCTTTCTGACCGAACAACCCGAGTCATAATTGAGGCACATATAAAACGTACGTGGTACACATTCACAACACCCATGCCTACGGAAGTCCATGTTTAGCATCATAATCGATGTAACTGCAGGTCATTTTGAGGACTTGCAGAGACTGGCACGAACACGTGTACGCGCTCATCTTTCTCCAGCGCCTTGACATTGAGGTGCATGATGACGACGAGTTCAGGCTCTGCCTGGTAAGAGGGCGCACGAATCGCTCTGCAACCCAGATGCTTCCAAATTTGTCTAGTTCTACTTCCTGAAACAACTAAAAAGTCGTACGACTCGGTGACCATGATTGATTCCCAAGGATTGTAGAAGTATGTAGACGACTGAACAGTCGGCAAAATTTCAGGGCGTCGGCCATCTGGTATATGTATTTTGATCCATGTACCCATTTAGAAACATATATCACGAGTATTAATTGATGTGAAAAAGGATGTAAAAGAAAAAACAGTGATCCAATCTGCTAGTCACCATGAAAACCGTCATGAGCGATTTTTGCTCTGAGCAAAAGAGTCATACAATACCTGATAATGCAGAATCGTTCTCGGCCGTGTGTACTCCGTCAACTTATTGTCTAGGGTTTGACCGGAGATATGTGCGCAGTTACATCTTCAACTCGTAGAGCAAAATCTTGAAAGTAACCAACCAAGGCAGGATAATTGATCGAGCTAAGTGTCCTGAGTTAGGAAAACTACGAAAAATAACGCACTTGCCACAATCCACATGGTATGTATCGATCCTTCATTCGGAGACCTCCTAACAGTTGCATCAAGTTCCCAGGGAGATTGGAACCGTGCGCAGGCCTGCCCGACACGCTAATGCATGGCATTCACTAGAGTTGTCCGTGATGTAGTTCTTGCACGTGAAAGTGCGTATGCTTTACAGCTTTGAAACTGAATTCCCTTGGCACATGCTAGAGATGGTTTAGTGGCTGGACTGAAGTGCATACATGGTAGGCTCTGCACTACATACGCTTACCCTGGAGCAGGTTGTTAACTGTTTGGTGTGTGCATTGATCGATCTATCTGACTTGGAACCTGCACATGCAGGCGGACAGATTAAGTTAAAAGTATGGAAAATATCCCAGCATGAGCATGTGATTTTGGGAGGCATGAATGTTCATAATCAGAAATTCAGAATACGTAGCTACACAGTCTTGACTCTACCGGCCCTCGAGCTAGTCAACTTTGTGCTCCATAGACTCGTACGTAAGCAGTATGATCCTACGATTAGACTACTTTTAGTGATCTAACGTCCGGGGAAGAAAAGCAAATCCCAAAGCCAAATCCCAAGTTCTTCCAACAGGAATGTTCCAGAATAACGTTGACAAGAGTCCAACAAATCCGGAGTCCAAATTGAACGGACCGAAGTTCGCAGGAAGGATTGAAGAGGATTCTTCAGCCGGGGCCCCTCGATAGACCTCAATGACAAGAGTCGGCAACATCTGCCGATGGCGGGGTTGGTGATTTGTTGTCCAAGGTTGCATTTATTTTTGGAGCCAAATGGATACTAGTACCAAATTGACGCTTTTCAAACCTTCGTAAATTGCGCAAAAAATGACACTTCTCATACCAGATACTACGTACAGACGTTAGAAGGTCGGTCACTGCTAACCACTTCCTGCCTAGTTAATGGACGCGGGGTGGATACTCTAAGAGTAATGGTCAATAGTCAAAGCCCAAGTTGCAAAGAGTGGAGTTAGCACCCTCTTGTTTCAAGATTTGCTCAGCCCTCTGCCCGTCACTGCTTGATATCTAGACGTTGTCAACCCCGGACCTTGATCAAAATGCACTCCGGTGAGTGCCGAGTATCCCTGACGTGATGTCGGTAGCTGAACTCGTGTTTGACAACTACCGAGTCTACCATTTCAATCAAGATCGGTGAGCAGGATATGAGTGCGTCTAACGAGTCAGTCAGTACGGATGGAGACGGGATCAACAGCGTACTCCGCTTCATTAGTTGGACGGTGGAGTAAAGCATACAATCACTGTGCTCATGGAGTTACGAAGTAGAACACTCCATTCTGCATTCTTGGATTCTGATAACTGAATTGGAGCTGTTCAGGTAGCCACATAGGTACTACACGGTGCGTTGTACCCACAGACTGGTTGGGTGTTCTGTACACACGTAACGAATGTGTGGTACAAGAACCACTCTCACGTATGAAACTTGTCAAACTCTATCAAATGCGGCAAATTTCTGGAATATTGAACATGGTCCCGCGAGGCTCTTAAGGTTTGACTAAGTCGTGGTGATGTGTATGCCATGAAAACTGCGCTGATGCTATGAATGTGTTCTGAAACCTAGAGATATGAAGGTTTTAAGAACAAGATATTCCTTACAACTATACCAGTAATGAGAAAGAGGGGCTAAAAGTCTAATGTCTTGAAGACATCGAGAGGTCTTGCTTAAGCAAAATAGAACATCAAATGATGGTGTTAGCCAGCACCTTCAGACTATCTAATTCGTCTTGGCTCGTCCATCACGAGTTCTCAATGCATGCTGAGAAGCTTTGCATAGAGTTTAAGGATGATCTTGAATCAACCCGAAGAGTCTTTCAAGGAAGTTTCTCTGAAATCACGACTATCCTGTTGCTTTCACTTCTGTCAACCGCGAACAACACGTCCAATAGCGCTTTGCATTCAGCCACCGCTACATTTTTCGATATGACCTGCCGCATGCGACCTGGTACGGAACTCACGCCCTATCTATCTCCAGTTGATGGCGGAAGTCGCGGGGCTGAACTTATTCACTGGATAATGATTTTCGAGATCTGGACATCCGCACATGCTCTAGCAAGTAATGCACTTGATAACCATACGGTGCTGTGGCTATTCCAGACCTTCCAATAATTCCTGCTTCGCCACGGCAATCCTGATCACTTGCGTGACTTTGCGATCCTCCTCCGATCCTGCGGGTGATGCGCTGATGTGAACAGCCTCCTGACTGGACTTGCTAAAATGACTAAAGATTCGGTTCTACAGCTGCGTTAATTGCGGGTTTTATAAGAATGTTGCATCTGCGTCCTGACAGCAACAGGGCTATCTTTTGGGAGTCACTTGCGGTTAAGCCTATACAGCCACTTCTTCACTGATAACGCTCGCGAGATGCACCGCAGTGTCTACTCATGGCTACTATCAATCGATGGGCTGGATTGGCTGCACCTTAAGACCTTGTGAAATGACGTTGCAGATTATTCGTCAATGATGATCTGTAATCATCTCAGTGCTTCTGTCCAGCCGCTGGCCGGAAGTATATTGCAAGCTTTACACAAAGGCAAGATTTAGTAGCTGGACTAATTGATATCATGATTGACACGCGTGTTGAGAAAGCTCGCTGACCAGTCTGTCAGATGATTTCCCCTTTTTCAATCTTTGAATTAGGTCTCCTGGTCTGTGCACTGTCGACATCACTCAAATATTGATCATGGAGCGTGCTCTGGCTAGTATGGATGTAAACGAAGTGCAGAAAGGGTGCATGATGATCAGAACCGGATGCGTGCCACAGTAAGTATTTGGCAGCTTATCTAATATGTTGCGTTTGACACTCTTTCTTCTCCGACGCGTACTGCTGTTCGGTATTATCATGGGAATCAGTGATCGACAGAGCTGAAATCAAGACACATCGTTTCGATCTCGCAATTCTGCTTATGATAAAACAGGCCCACAGTTGGGGCTGGCTAGGGGGCTATTGATCGGAATGTGCTTTGACTGAATACACGACTTGGTGGTGGTGTAGGTACTGCTTTTCCTTCCGTCTCAATAAAGACAGAACTTTCCTTTACCAAACCTTTCCTTGAAGGCTTTTGAAGTGCTTGCCAATTGGAGGGTTAGTGACGAGACTGACTTTGCTCACCTTCTTTCCCATAGTATCTGTAATCAGCAGGCTGCCATGATGGGTTTACGATCACTGCATACTAGGATCGATTTGCTGGCCTCCCTACTGTTTAGCGGCACCGTCTAGGTAGGTAACGCTTGTCATCCATGTGGCGATTGCGAGTGCACTCGGAATAGCCCGACTATCGTCGATTTATTGTGTGGCACTGGGGTGTTATTCTTGCTTTGGCTCTCACGGAAATTGCGCAAAGGGGACGCCGCGGTGTTGCCTCTCTCGATACCTTGTGAAAGACTGTTAGGTCCATCTGACACACAGGCTAGGCTCGGAACTTCGAGCTACCATGTTTTACTACCTGCCGGTTTACTTTTAGGAAGTACGTGGCTCCTCTACGTTATTTGGTGAGATCCAGCTCTCCTAAAACGGATGATTATGTGTATACTGCATGCACGGTAAGGTACTCATCTTTGATACTGTTCAATGACGGAGAGAGCTAATGCGTCACACAGATTCGAGATTAGGATACCGCCTCTAGCTTAGGATTTACAAAATTGCAATAATCGCCATCTCGATTAGAGCATATCAATGTATTTCCCCAGGAGGTCAGTAGGAAACCCATCGGTTATCAGGTCCTGGAGAAGTGTTGCCGCTTTGGTTCCCCCGGAAACATGGGTTGAAAAATAGTTAAGAAGATACCTAATTGGTTTATTGGAGTACAAGATCATGATCGCTTTCTTTTCTATATCTCCAGGTGTCCCGGCTCACCAGCGATATCCACAATCACCCAGGAGACAAATCTGAGGACAAGAAATCTTTCCATTCTGTATTCTGATTGTTCTGTAGCCATCTTGGCTTGAACTCCATGTGGTATTTCTCAATATTTGTAAACGAACTAGCCATGAGTGTCATCCTTTAGATCGGATACACACAAGTGCTTATACCCGACTATATACATATTTGTCTCACGCATGTCTCATTCATTGCATAAGGGTCGAATACCACGTCCCTACTGTAGAATGTAATTATATTTAGAGGTGAAAAGGAACTTGATCATGAAATCAGAAATCTTAAAAATCAAAATTCTGTCCAATACAGCCTCATGATCTTGAATATCTAACTAATTTAGCGACAGGCGTGCAACAGCCGGACCCTAACTCTCCGTAAAAATCTCCTTAAACGGCAAATTGTAAACCGACAACAATTCGGTCCTCCAAGCTCGCTCCGACCACTCCACGGCAGGCTTTCAGCTTGTCAATAAAGCTTATTCCAGCATGTCTCCATACCAATTCCAAAAGCGAGACCGAGTCCATAGCTGATATATCTAGCAAATTTAAGAATTGGTGTTGCCCATTGACTGTTAGTCGGTTTCAGATACTCTAGGACCACCAAAAGTGCTAGATCCTTACTAAATTAAGCTACATAGATACTACGGAGGCGTTTCCACAGGATCAGCCGCGAATCCTTGGCTGCTTCATAATTCAGGGACCAGATACCGGCCTTTTCTCAGTGTTTGGTGCCTTTTTCTCAAGAATCTCTCTATCTTTATTGACTTTCCTTCCTTCTAACTACCTGCATGCTCCATAGTTCCACATTGGCCTTCCCACTCTAACTAGATCATGCATACAAGATAAGAGAGAAAATCTCCATGATGAGGTCGCCTGGTCACTTCGTTCCTTCTCTTCTTCTTCTTCTCTCTTTCACAGCAATCCTTCCTCGACTCGCGGCAGCGGTATGCTACTACCCAAACGGCTACAGCGAGTCCGATACTGCATACCAACCATGCGTCGCCTACAGCGGTACAACGAGTATGTGCTGCGGCACGAACCGCTCAAATCCCGCAGGTGGAAGTCGCGATAATGGATTTACGGCGGATACGTGTCTTGAGAATGGTCTGTGTCAGAATGTTTGGCAGACGACGGATGATAATGGGACGACGGTTGAAAACGTGGGATACTTCAGGGATCAGTGCACAAGCACGGATTGGGAGAATGGCGGTTGTCTCAATATCTGTACGGCAGAGACGGTATGCTTTTCACTCCCTCCTTTCGTTGGACGAAGGCTTTGTAGAGGGGGGATGAGCTTGATTTGCTGATGAGCCGCATAGAATCCCAATGACGGCGGAAACTCCAACACGGTCACACAAGTGACTCCCTGCAATGGACTAGCAAATGCAACGACATGGTGCTGCGGTAACAGCACTGATTGCTGCGGAACCACGAGTGCCATCACAATCGCCCAGAAACTTGCCCAACCTACATCCTCTTCGGCCAGTAGCAGCAGCTCTTCAACAACGTCTTTCTCAACCTCAACACCTATGACGACAACTATCACCACCACCACCACCAAGGCCACAGCCTCCTTCTCTTTCTCCACCTCCCCTTCAAGCACATCATCCTCGTTCTCATCCTCGTCCGGCCTCTCAACCGGCGCAAAAGTAGGTCTTGGTATCGGTATTGCCGTGGCCGCATCCGCTGCCCTCGCAGCGCTAATATTCTTCCTCTTTATACGCCGACGCAAACCCAATGCCACAGATGAACAGCCTTTGTCCAAAGGATCAGTCAGCGGCGGCGAAGACTGGATGACGGGAGCAGTTCATAGAGGAGCGAAGCCGCCGCCGTCACCGCAGGAACTCAATCCGAATGGTGGCGTGCATGAGATGGCGTCGAATGAAGAGAATATGAGATATGAAATGGCGGATGTTTCGTCCCCTGCGCTTGGGGGGAAGGGGGATGATGCGCATTGGAAATGATGGGAAGGGTTTTGAATGTATAAGGAAAGTGGATTGGTTCTTCATGGTTCGAAATATTTGAAAGCAAGCGAGCGAGCGGTGATTTTTCTGTAGATATTTGATCCATATACATATGACGTGCATCCATCCATACATACTAGTCGCTTCTCGTTCATGGTGGTTCATTGTATTTGTGCTTTGCATTGCTACGCGCGCGTCGATTAGAAGTGAGGTGCGACGATTAAAGGGCGATCCTACAATTTTCCAACGACCAGTCATGTTGAAGAAAGAAAAAGAAAAGCTCCTATTGAATTTTACATCGAAGCCAACAACACCATTCTGTAGCTCAGGGCTCCAACGCCCCCAGACACGGAACGAAAATATATACAATGCAGTAAAGCTAATTCAAGTCACACTCCAATACCTGATGAAAAGCAAGCCAGAACTCAACTGATTCAGATCAGTATAAAAGCAAAAACTGTGAATGAGACGTATCAGGATGCTTGTAGTAGATTAGGGTGAATCGTCTTGTAAAGGATTTGGATAGTCGTGCTATCGTAATTCCCAAATGAGTAAGGGTGAAACAGTAGCGGATGTAGAAGGATGTGTCAGCTCAATCCACGATATTCAGTCTATAATTGATGGTCGTAATGATGATGATGATGATAGTGGTTATTATAACGCGGCGATATGATGATATAGGATTCGGGTGAGGAGGTAAAGGGCGGCGCTGATTAGTTCAGACGCCAAACAAGTTCCAGGACTTCGTCGCCTCCCTCAACACGACGAATGTAGAATTGTCGAACCTGACCTCCTTCAACAATCACGTCCGCCAGTCGGAGCGAGATCTTATCTTCTTCCTTCGATCGCAGAGGACCCAATACACGTACGAAAGACTCGTCAGTCGAACCGTTGAGATCATCCCATGTCTTTTCCATGGCGAATGCACCATAGTCGTCTGTAATACCTGCCCCATGATGAATGACCGAGTATCCATTGGTCAGAAGCCATCCATCGGCGAATCTCCATTGGCGAAGTATGCAGTTGGTGCCGCAGACATCGCGGACAGCCGTCATTTTCACAACATCGGCCTCGAACCATGACTTCCAATGATGAAGAGACACGGGAACAGAGCGCGCTGCCTCGAACCATCCCGAAGCGTCAGTCATTAGATCTAATTGGTTGAGACCAGTCTCCATTTCAAGCTTTGTACGGGTGTACTGATAGACACAGTGAGCGATCTTTCCATCTCCATGATCGGTACCGGCATCACATTCGTCCCAGATACGACCGAGCTCATCCATAAGAGGGCGTGAGAAGAACATTCCAGCTCCTCCATAGGCGAAAATACCGAACATAGACAGTTGGCTATCGCTCTCGGTCACGGTACCGATATAATGCGGCTTCGAGACATCGTATTTGTCCAACATCTGCAAGAGCCGAGACATGGACATGAAGAACGTATCGTCATCCATGATGCAAAACCATTTCGTTTCCGGGCGAGCATTGTCGGCCAAGAGCTTCACCAACAAGGAATACCGATTCTCGTAATCGACATCAGACTCGAATAGCTCGACATTCAGACCAAGACTCTTGGCTTTGCGCTGTGCTTTCCTTTGATCTGCTCCGGGCTCAATGAACACCAAGAAGCGAGTGTTTGTATATCCTGCCCAGACCGAGAATGCATCCATGGAGTCCATCAATCGGTCCATATTCGTTGAGATTGCAAAATCGATATGCGAGGCATCTCTGAACGGAAGAGAAGGTGGAACTCTGACGGTTATTGGGTCCGAGCAGTTGACAGTAGTCTGAACATCGGCCGACAAAGTCGTAGGCGCTACATCGAAAAGGTTCATGTCCATCTGGGTCGTAACTGGCGTCTCCTCCTTGTCCGTGAGCACGACATAGATTTCACGGCGGGTGTATTTGACATCTCCACTCAATCCATATCTCTCCACGACGCCGGTATCGACATTGCATGTTCCCGCTCCGGTTGTAAACGACGAGGGGCGGTTGGCGGCCGATCCGGCATGTTGATTATTGTAGCTGGAGTTTGAAGAGTACAGTACTCGCTTTCTGGAGAAGTTATAAGAAAAGAAGAAGAATGCAGCAGCTATAGTCGCTACAAGTATTAATCGAACTCTTTTCCTTTGTCGCGTGGCGGGGCCCACGAAGAGGGCGTCCTTTGCGATGGACATGATGTCCGACTTTCGTCTGGTCGCCAGTTCGTGATTGATGTCGACTCGGTGGTCGGAAAAAAGGTCAGCTTCCTCAACGCTGTAAGAATCAATCGGTTGTCGAATTGTGTCGGTATATGCTGAAAGATTGTTTGTAGACTGGCGTCGAGATTTCTGAGCACAGCCTGAACTCTGCCCCTGAGAAGCGGCGAATGAAAACGAGTGTCGGCGGAGCACAGGGCCGCTTTAGAGGGAGATACACATCCAGCGAGCGATGCTATGGATCGGTCGGAGTGGTTGTACCTCGATGCAGAATTGGAAAGGTGTAATGACGAGGCGAGCATAGACGAGGAAAAGAGACAAGTTCAGGAGATCGTGCAGGGTCTCATGTCTCAAAAAAAGATGGAGAGTCTGACAGGAAGGGGAAGGTGGCTGAACGCGGCCGCTACGTCCGGTAGTGGCCAATCACGTGCTGCCCCTATCGGTGACTCCACTCTGCAATCCCTGAGTCGAGACTCACAACTCACAACTCACACTATCAATCCTCAAACTATACATTTCAAAGTCCATCCGCAGCCATTCTTACGCTTTGCAGTGTCTGTTGCTTACTCGGACCTCAAAATCTCCCCCTGTCGTCTTCTTGTCGCTTTCGCTAAAGGAGGACAGCTGGTGTGAGCACCGGCCGGACCCTAGTGGAGCGCGATCTACGTACACGGTGGGAAATATAGGTGGATCACAACTTCATGACAGTCCGTCATTCGCCCCGACACGTACGGAGTACGTACACAGGTTGATCGTTCCACAGTGCTTGTCTCTGTCACCATCGCGCCGGCTGTATAAGAATCGGGCGGAAAGCGTACACTGCGTACGTCTACGTACAACCCAAGATGCACAGGATATGTCTCCCTAGATAGCAGCCTCGATGTTTTTATTTATGCTTTCATGTGCGGGTTGCAGCGTGCGACGCTTACTTACTTGTACAAGCTGGTGTGGGTTATTGGCAGAATTCAGCTATGTGCAGCAAGTACGACGCTCGGAGTTTTAGCTTCTAACCCAGCAACAGCAAAGTTATTGGACAAACAGATAGTAATTATGCTGGCCGAAAGAAAATCATCTGCGTACGTAGACGCCAATATATGAGAGACAAGAGCGAAATGATTTCGGCACGAAATGTTCGTCATTGGCCGTTTCAAGTTTGATTGTTTCAAGCATCTGGAGCTTGACGATCCAAAATTCCACTAACCTGACTCTTGATTTGCTAGCTTTGAGGTCCGACTAGTGGATAGGGGAGGAACCGATCCATAGCTATGAAGAGTGCGTGCTTTGTCTGTGGATGTCTCTCCGATCTCTAATCTCGGTGCTTGAAATCAATTCATGCTGAAGCAATCACTACTATGTATGTATTTGACGTGAGAGGGTCAAAGTGAGAAGATTCGGCATGCTCATAGGTAATCGGATAAATTCGTTCAAATTCGTTCTATCTACACGTCGAATGATCTTCATAACATCTGACGTAGCCCGAGATATCACAGATCCTATCATTAAACGTCACGTCCTGGCTGTCTAGTAAGTGTCGTTGGAAGTGTAATTCACGTTGGGCGCAAACTTCATCTCCACCGCACCGACATCAAACACACTGACAACATTCTTCTGGAAAGTATCTCCCAAGATATACAAGTCTTCCGAGGTATCATCACCGCCATCATCAATACCAGAAATACACAGATCATCACCTGCATACAAGATCATGTCCAGGGGGTTAATGATGAATTCCGTGCCGCCAATGGTGATGCTGTGCGCGGGAGCTGTAGCGTCGCAGTCTACAACGTAAGCGCCTTCGTCATCGTCGTAGACGGCTGGCGGAGAGAAAGCGGCATTGACTGCGTTGGCCATGCTGGTCGGATAGTAGTTGAGTGTTGTGCCGGAATCGACCTATCTCAACGTTAGCCATTGATTACGATCATCTCTTTTTTGTGCTATAGCAAACGTACAATGTACTTGGCGCCCGATCCGCCGGAAAGAGCCTTTCCGTTCAGATTAATGCTGTCAACTTCGATAGTGTAAAAGTCGTAGGTCTTGGGATATCCGGAGATGGAAGTGACGAGAATGGGGGTAGTGGCAAAGGTCTCGTTAAAGTCGATGGGCGGGAGACCCCCGAGAGTGAGGTATCCAGATGCGCCGGAAACGTCACGGAGGATGGCAAGACTGAAGTAAGAGTCGACCAAGCCCTCCTCGTACATGGTCGTGAAGAGAGGGTTGTACACCTTTTGCGTCCCGCTGGAGGAGTAGGCGCTTGTTCTACATCACGATCGTCAGGGTCAAGTCTTTCAGATAAAGAGGCGGAGAATTTACAGAGCAGGATAAGCAAAACCAGTAAGACCCGAAGTAGTGCCGTCGCCGTACCATCCGGCATAATTAGCAAGCGCAATAGTCTGGCTGTCAACCGTGATACCGGCCAGGGTGACAGTTTCGGTTCCTATGATACCCTCCAAGAACTCCCCGTCACCGTATCCGATATCAAATTCTTCATTTTTGATAGTCGTGAAAGTTGAGTCGACGGTGTATGGAGTTCCGAAATCGCAGTACGATTCCGACTCCTTCTTCTCGGTCACGACGTCCACACATTCGAAGCCGGACTCGACGACCCAAGTATCACTCGAACCAGTGTCGAGGATGACTTCGAACGTCTGCGTACCAATCGTGATCTCAGTCGCAAACTCCTCACCCTCAAGAAGAGAGATTAATCCTGTGGAGGCATTAGTTGCAGCGGTTGTCAATCCCTTGAGATGAGCAGCGCTGTGCCTAGCGCTCCCACCGGCCACTTTCTTTAATTGAACGTAGTTGCTCGATTTGGAGAGAGTACTTGATTCGGCAAACGCGGTGGGTTTCCAGGTAGTGGAATCGAGGCTTCTTCTGGTTCGGAGAGATTTGTTTGATTTGATGGGTGTTGCATCTGCTCCGAGGGAGGAGAGGAGCATGGCCGTGGCCACGGAGGGACCAGAGACGAAACGCATGGTGACGAATTTCCTGATTAGGTAACTAAAAACAGTGCTTTGATCAGATAATTATGAGAAACATGTCGATCTGAGGAAAGATCCACGTTTATATACTTTGTAGATCTTATCAATAATGGAGCTCCAAATCGACTACCAGCTCAAGTGCAAGTCAAAAACACTCTAATTTTAGGATAGCAACTCGCAGAAAGCTTAATCAGCTACGTATTGAGCTAAATGCTACATTCTTCACACAGAAGAGTATGATTTTCCCATCCAAGAGACGCCACTATCTAGCGCTATCAGTGATGGATGGTGGGACGGAGCATTTACTCCATATGTAGAATAAAGCAATCTCATATTCCCAGCAATCAACGTCTGAAATATGAGGAATATGCAGACCAATCTTCGTCATGGCAACTCTACGTACCTTAGTTGCATAATTGCTGGCTAGAATCGAAACGCTTCACCTGCCGAATAGGGAAAGGGCCGCGTCAGCCACAAGATAGCAGCGTAGTATAAGCTTAAATTTCCCCATATTGAGGCGGGTTAAGTGACTTAAGTCCGCAGTTAGCTCAAAAGTAGTCTGATTGGTATATTGTATTTGATGACAATAGCTTAGGCGGGAGAAGTAGCACAGTAGCAGAGGAAGGATTAGTGCTTACGCTGAAGGCAGAGTTACATACGAAATGCCATCCTTGTCTATCGTTCTACCTTGGTAGCCCTGCTAGGTCGGTGCTCTTAGTACTCTAGCCATGGTATAATTACACCTCGAAGATGAATGTCAGCCACGCGGTATTCGATTCCACAGGACCAAACGTGATCGTTCTTTTCAGATTGGGCCAATCCTCCGTACAATGCAGGGATTGTCCATATACTCGTAACCTATGCTGTGACGCTCTCCATTCTCAACCCACCAAACGCTTGATCTTGTTTGCTCCTTCTAAGTAACCCACAATGGATTCCTTCCATGAAGTATAACTTTCATCCATCAATCAATCTCTTGAGGAATTTTGGTCGAAAATGATTTCGAAGATTTTCATTAACATGATTTCTGTGTTGAGATGCCTCATCTAGTCTAGTCATTTTGTCCAAATTTCTTCCTGAAATCGCCAGGCAATTTCTTCTTCCTGACCGACAAGTTCGTCCATCTCCATCCACTAAGTCCCTCTGCAAGCGCGATGAAGTCAGTATCGATCTTCGAGAACTACAGTAACTGCTGTTCCCACTTTCTGAATTTGAACAGCTGTCAAGTAATTTAATGTGGACTCCCAAAACTCGAGCGGCAATAGAGAGATTCGAGAGTATTGGGGTTTGCCACATCGAGGTCTTCGCATCGACTTCTTTTCCGATCTGCACGAAGAATGAGTGGCCGAACTTTCGGGGACCCTATACCGATCCCCTGTTAATGTAACTCCTTTGAGAGCCGCAGTTTTATGCCATATGCGAGACTTGCGAGTCATGAACCTCAGCAGAGTGGTCTGATGATATGGCACGTACCACCAACGGAGTTGCGTGTGGGTGTATTCTTCGGTGCAGGCAATTGATGTCTTAGGTCTAAATCCATATCTACTCACTTCCCAATTAGAGCTTTGCCATACTCCTTCGCAGCTCTGTTTTCAACACCGACTTCGTCATCATATTGTCGTATTTCAGAAATCAGAAATCAATTCTCGATTTTATCATTCGAGACTGGAATGGAAAATGAAAAAAAAAAAAAAAAAAAGAGAATCAAGACCGGCGTCAGTCGCGAAAATCAGGGGAAAATAGGAGAAAAACCTGCTAAGACCATAAAATTCCCTCTATGCGCACGTATAAAGCCTATGCTTGAAGTCTCTCGCCTCGAGCCTTGTTGCATACACGTATATCTGGCTCTGTAGACCTCAATTGTCTGGGTTGGCCTTGCGTTGAGGTTCCCACTCTCGGTCCTAATCGAATATTCTGTTCCCGAGAATCAGTCGCAACTGAATTCGTCGAAACATACGACGCACAAAGTCATCTTGCGAACAATAGGATACTTGAATAACCGGATCTTTCGGGTAACTTCTCTGACAGCTAGAAGGAATCATGGAGGTTGGTGTATCATATGTCATTGTGAGGCGTCGACGTGTAAAGATTGCTCCCTCCCCGTGAGGGCTCTTTGGTACACATGATAATTGATAGCTTTCAAATTGTATCGCGTTCACACCTTCTCGTCATGGAATTCGTTCTTTTATCAAGCACTACCATGGAGAGCCTCATACAGCCAGAAGCATTTTTCAAGCGGAATGTACGTAATCTCCTAGATAGCAGCCACATAGTCGGCCTATTGATTGTCATCGACTAACTTATGTGATTTTTTGTATATCTACAAATATTTGGCAAAAAAGTCACCAATTTCCTTGTATCTGTGATCACGTTGTCAGCCAGGCTCCGAAATCTATCTGAAAGGCGATACTTACCCCCGATCAAACTCTTTCTTGTTCTCAGGATCGTCAAGATTAGCACGCGCACCCATCCAGCCGTGGTGCATGGTGGCATAAACATCAACATAAGAGCCAAGAGTGCTCTTATCAAAGACAGCTTTGTATTCAGCAGTGACCTCTGTCGACTCCTCATTAGAGGCGAGGACGACGTGAGGGATGACAGCGTTCTTGGCGTCAGCTGCATCGTACAATCTTGAAGCCCGTTAACCACAGCTAGCTATAATATTTTGAGATGTAAAAGAACTCACCCAGGATGAACTTGGCCGGAGACGGCGAATTCAGTTCCCTCGGTAGAAACAAGAACGGCAATCTGATTTAAAGTTTAGCATTGGTGGTTTTCTGTAATGCCAAATTATGCGCTTACCTTTCCACCCCAGCACAGCCCGATGATTCCCCATTTCTCAACACTAGGATACTTACCCTTTGCCTCCGCCAACCAAGCATTCACCTTGGGCGTAATCAAAGGCGGCGCAGCACTCTCCTTGAAGAAAGACTGAAGAGCGTTTCTCTTCTCTTCGTTGTCTGTTGGAAACCATGCATGGAGCGCATACTCGTTTTCCAAGACATCCGGAACAAACGTCACCGCGCCGGTTTGTGCCGCTAGCAGGTCTGCTCCCTGGAGTGTTTGCGGGTAGAAGCCGAAGATGTCGTAGATAACGACAATGCCGCTTTTGGAGGAAGTGTTTCCAGCGACGTCTTGATTTTCTCCCAAGTTAGATTTCGGATCTCATCCGGCCGGGAAGACAGGCTACTAACAAGTATCAAGATTGGCAATCTTTGCTACAGGGACCTTTTGGCTTGTCCCTATAGGGGTACGAGTACAGCAACCTTCAGCAGTCGACATAATGAATATTTGATTGTATGTATAGGTAGGATTTTCAGACCCGGTGCAATCACGACAATAGTTCAATGCAACAAGAGAAATCACCGCCAGGATGACGATCCATTGGAAGGGTTTTATACCTACCCTCTTTCGTAGAGGTCTCCATAATCCATACCAACCAAAGCCCCGCTATTTTCACAAATCATAATAACCTGCCCAAATACTGCCTGTCGCGGCATTGCCCCTCGGCCGCGTTCTTCATGACTCGGGCTTGTTTTGTCTTCTTAGAACCAATGAGAGGGTGTGGATTGGCAGATCCACTGCGAGGTTGATGCCCTGAATCGGGCCGGGAACGGTCTATTGTGCCGGAGATCCGTGAAGTCATGGTTGTGAGGATGTAAGAACATCAAAATCGGGCAGAAGCATAACCAAGCATCGTGGAATCTGTAGGCAATTCTAAGATTTTATATGATCCTTGGAAGATTTGAGATCCGGCAGGCATCGAGGCACCAAGGCACCAAGGCAGGAACATCAACTACTTCTAGGGCGAAGGACACAGACCACTGGTGCAGGACTCCCGACATGATTCCGCACAAGCAAGACCGCTAGGAAAGAAAAGAGTCAGATCTTACTCTATTTGAATTGTCCTTCGAACTGGTATCAACAATTCTGCAGCTCTGAGATCTAGCGTCACTAGAAGGACAATTAAGGAGGTAATCACAATGGAATAATTTCATTGCCATCCTACCGTCGATTGTTCGTGATAGCGACCCCGCGCTCAACACAATTTCTCCGAATTCTCTCCGCCACGATCACATTCACAGAACGAGTATAACACAATGGCCGCGACAGTCCAGTCCCTGCGCTCTCTTTTGCAAAGCTCCACAATAGAAGACCACGATGAAGTCCTCAAAGCCTGCAATGAAGTCCTGAAAAAATCCAAGACCGACATTCAAGCCCAACATTCCAAGGTTGTGGCATTGATCAAACTTGATCGATATGAAGACGCATTGCGTGTGTTTGAAGATGCTGGAGATGCTTTGAAAGAGAAAGCGGCGGTGGAGTATGCGTACGCGTTGTATAAATGTGGAAGATTAAAGGAGGCTGCGGAAATTGCTGCGAAATCTGCTGGGGGACGGGGTGCAAGGCATGTGGAGGCTCAAGCTGTATGTTTCTCTGGACTAATGACTACTTTGAGAGGGCCAGGACTGACCTGTTGATTATGCTTAGAATTACCGTGCTGAGAATTTCGCCAACGCAGCAACGTTATACGAAGGCCTGTTGGGAGACGAGGAAGAACTAGGGAACGAGTATAACGATCTGCGCATCAATACCTGGGCCACAGATGCACAAAGATTATGGCAGAGAGAAGGTGACTTGACCAAAGCAAGGAAACCTGCCCGAGAGGATCTGGAATCATTCGAGACGTCCTACAACGCGGCTTGTGCAAGCCTGGCGCGTGGTGATCTCAAGCAAGGCGAAATATTGTTGAAACGAGCAAAGGGTATGCTGCGCATCAGGGATATATACAAAGAATGTGCTAATTTGTGTAGAACTTTGCAAGACGTCCGAGGATCTATCGCCGGAGGAGAAAGAGAGTGAACTGCTGCCTATTACGATCCAACAACTTTACTCACTTGTCAGCCAAGGCATGGTAGAAGACGCGGAAGAGATCGTCAAAGAGATCACTCTCGATAAGTAAGCACTTTGTCCCCTTCTTTTCCGACCTCTTTCGCTCATATCGTCAAGCATTGCGGAAAAATCAACGACGAGAATCGCCCAGAACAACATTCTCATCACACAACATGTGAACATGAATCCCTACGTATTGCACAAGCAATTTCATAATGCTCCAGAGCCCCAAGGCAGCGATACATTTTTCACATTCCAGTCGGATACCATTGAAGCAAACTCGCATGCTCTTGACCTACAAGTCCAGAAATATGATGGCGTTATCCGGTCGACTACCAAGGCGCTAGCACAGCGACCTTATCCGTCAACCGAACCTCACGACAATCTTTTGTCGATTTATAATGCTGCAGCTCGAGTGCGTGGTGAGACCAACCAGAAGGCTATTCAAGAGCTACGCTCGTTGCTCGACCGACGGCCGAAGGATATTGGTTTAGTCCTGACAATCGTTCAGCTGTATGCTGGCGTTGGGAATATTACATCCGCCATCAACGTGTTAGAAAGCAGTCTCCGGATACTGGAGACCTCTGAGAACGACAAAGCCGTACGGTACAATCCCGGATTGGTCAGTGTGTTGATTGCGCTGTACCAACGTGAAGGTCGCAAGTCACACATCAAAGCCGAGCTTGCCAAAGCAGCATCTTTCTGGCGTCAACAGAGCAGCCCACAACAACCTTCCTCACTTTTGCGAGCCGCTGCTGCCTCTCTCTTACATTCCTCAGACCCTGCTGATCTGGCCATCTCTCAGGAACTGTTCAGCACTCTTCGCCAAAAGAATCCCGCTGACAAGTTCGCACTCGCCGGTTACGTCGCATCTTACGCTACTAGCGATATACATAAAGTCCAAAAGGAGCTCAGCATCCTTCCCAGATCTCAGGACCTTGTATCGGACATTGACATGACGGCATTAGAAAATGCCGGCGTTCCTCAATCACAAGCCAGTCTCGCAGCCAACGCGGCAGTCATCGCAGGCGCCCGCAAGAGAGCGGCAACCAAGGAGCATGCTCGTGCTAAAAAACGCATTCGCAAATCGAGACTACCCAAGGACTATGACCCAAGCAAGAAGCCCGATGCAGAGAGGTGGCTACCGCTCCGTGACAGATCGTCGTACCGACCCAAGGGCAGGAAGGGGAAACAAAGAGCGGCAGATCGCACGCAGGGAGGAATCGTGAATGAGAAGGTTGAAGCAGAGAAGCCAAAGGTTGCGACTCCGGGTACTACGTCTGCAAAGAAGAAGAAGGGCAAGCGATGAGCAGTCAATCCATACTACGTGTACGGAGCACAAAAGAGTGTATAGAACTTCTCGGAATGATGTCAAGTCGAGGCACAGCCACGTATTACAGCCGAATCAGTACTAGCTCTGTAATCAATGAGTAAATTACAACTACCCCTCACTGGCTAACCGCTATGGTTAGTAGTTACGTAGTTAGCAGTCACCCGCCAGGACCCCTCCAGCTCAGCCACAGTTCTGTTGTACGTATTATGTATGTTGTCTGTCACGTCAGGTAAACAACAGTCAGTCATTAATCGTTTACGCTGTACTAAACTATTCAGCTGAGCCTTTAAGTACTATTGTTATTATATTACCTTCTTCTACTGTCAGCTCTTTTTTCTGTTTCTTCTCCTTCACTACTTTATCACCATCCTTGACTGATTGATTGACTCATTACCATGGGCGTGAGTTTCCCAATCCGAATCAACATGCAACAGCGACAAGATTACTCACAATCAGCCATGCAACAGTTCGCATCCAAAATCGCAGCCAGTCAAAGCGGCGCGGGGGTCTACTCTGGAGCTCCTCCAGCTGGCTATACGGGCGGCCCTCCCCCAGCACAAGGCGGATCTCAATATGTACGTGCCTATCGTCAAGGCAGCAGCAAGCACAGATAGATCTTTGCTCCGAAGATCTATCTACGCATATAGTAACCAGAATGCATGCCTGACTGATATGACTTCCAGCCCGGCCAACAGCAGTATCAGGCATATCAACCCCCTCAGCCACAAGGAGGGCAGCAGCAGCAGCAGCAACAGACCCCAGGCGGCCCGGTAGGTCCATATTTATTTTCTTCGTGTTCCTCAGGCATCCATCCTCCTTCCTCCTTCGTCACCAAAGCTTTTCTCAGCTCACCCCTCTTTTCTTTTCTTTTCGTTTCGTTTCATCTTTTCTGCTTTTCTTGGGCACAGCATCAACACCTGCTTGTTCTAAGTTCCTATTGTGCCTTCACCCACTGTTCATACTTATTGTTTCCCCTTTCGCTTCATCCTCACCATGTCGCGCCCGTACGGCCAATACCCAGGCCAGCAAGCGCCCTATCCTACGTCATCCCCGCAACCACCTTATCCCGCATACAGTCCAGCTCCTTCTGGTCAACAACAGCCTCCTCCTTCTATGACTCCAGGGTATCCTCCTCATCAATCACAATATAATCAGCAGCCACAGCAGCAGGGTGGTTATTCTAGACCTCCTGCGCCTCTGCCGCAGTACGGTGGTGGTGCCCCGCAGCAGCAGTCATATGGTCAACACCCTCCAGGACAGGGACAGCAGTCTTATGCACCGAGTTATAACAATGCCGGCGTCCGTTTGTCCCATATCTAACTGATTTGTTTTGCATATTTGTGTTGTTCCTACTCTATATTATTTCGAAGGACCAAAAAAACTGACGTTGTAACTGATAGGGATCCTACGGCGGATACCCTCCTCAGGGACATCAACAAGGACCCCCAGGACAATACGGCGCACCCCCTCCAGGCGGCGCACCTTACGGGGGCGGTTACGGCGGTGCTCCAGCTCCCTCCGGCCCCGGTCGTCAGGCCACACCTCAGGAACTTTCCACATACAGAAATGTTTTGATTGCAACGATTCAGGAGCGACAACTGCAGTCTTTCTACCCTCCTGACAAACTCGAACGCGTCGTTCAAGGTCTCCAAAATGCACCAGATCGTATTCAGCAGCTCATGCGCGAGTGGAACGTCGGCCAGGAAGTCGCTATGGATGTGATTAAACTAGCTTTGTTCGATACCATCATTTATGTCGATGACAGTGGCTCCATTCAATTCGAGGAGGATGGTAGCAGATTGACCCAATTGAGACAAATTCTCGGCCTTATCTCTACCGCCGCGTCCAAGTTTGATCAAGACGGAGTTACCATTCGCTTCATGAACTCTGACGAGCGAGGCGACCACATCCGCAGTCGCGAAGACGCCGAAGCTCTTGTGTCGCGTGTTCGATTCTCAGGTCTCACGCCAATGGGTACCAGTTTGAAGAATAAGGTCCTAGATCCTTTGGTTGCTGGTCCCGCTCGATCTGGTCGCCTTGAGAAGCCTGTGTTGGTTATCACGATCACTGACGGACAGCCCGCTGGCGAGCCTCACGGTGCCGTCAAAGATGCTATTCGGTCTGTTGCCGACGAATTGACTCGCAGTCGCTATGGCCGCGGTGGTGTGAACTTCCAGTTTGCCCAGGTCGGCACGGATTTGCACGCACGCCAATTCTTGTCTAAACTTGATGAGGATCCAAGCCTTGGTGGATTGATTGATTGCACTTCTAGTACGTCTGGCCCGCAGAGTGTGGACGATATCACTAACCTGGATTAGGCTTTGAGGTCGAGCAAGATGAAATGGCACGAGCCAACCCTCCTGTCAACCTTACCCGAGAACTTTGGGTATGCACTCTTTCATCCACTACACATGAAGCCTCTTCTAACTCTCCTCCAGGTCGCTAAAGTCATGCTTGGCGCCATTGACGCTTCTTACGATACCAAAGACGAAAAGTCACAGGCTCCCCCCCCTCCAGCAGGAGGATACGGTGGCAATTATGGCCAAGCACCTCAATACGGACAACCCCAGGGCGGCTATCCACCACAACAAGGATACGGTGGCCAGCAAGGCTATGGCCAGCCTCCACAGCAGGGCTACGGTCAACCTCCCCAGCAACAAGGATACGGCCAACCTCCTCAACAGCAGTATGGTGGATACAACTCTCCTCCACCTGGCCAGGGTGGACCGTACGGTCAACCTGGATATCCGCCTCAGCAGGGATATGGCGCACCACCCCCTCGTCGTTACTAATAGTTTCGTGCACGGCTTTGTGATTTGAAAGGTTGAACTTTTTCGTGAGAGATGGGATACACGGAGAGACTGCGTCAAGGGCAGCGAGAGACTGATTTATGGACGAGGGGCTGTGTATAATGTATGAGATAGTTTCACCCGAAATTCACATCCTTTCATCATTACGTGCTAGGAGTTCGGCATGTAGCATCAATCATCGCGAGTTACCTATTTGCTGGCTTCAAGTCCCAAGGAAAAAGCGTATAAACAATACACGCTGAACACTCTCCTTTTTGAACCAAGGCATACAGCTTATAACTTGTGATAATCGGTGTTGAAATATGTATATTCTTGCGTATGCCTCTTATGTATGTACACCCAATGTCTTTACCACCCACTCATGAAAATGGACAAACGGACAAACAAACAGGGTATTTCCGAGAACAGGACCAAAAAAAAAAAATAAAAATAAAAATGAAAAAAAATGAACATCAAAGACAATCATGAAAAGGAGGGAACAAGCCTCTCATATGTATGTACGTATATGCTGCAAATTCGGAGGCAAACGTGATGAGGTGCAGAGAAGAGGGAGGCGGGGGAAAGGATTACAGATGCCCCCTTTTGATCGTACCAAAGCCTTTGCTGAATAAGTCGTGAACGTCATGCGATTTCCGGCGCGCGGCGGCAGAGGCCACTGAGCCGGAGCGGGGGATCGCTGCTTCCTCATCTATTTCCATGCCACCATCCTTATCACCATGCTCACCATGATTGGGAATGTGGTGATGATGTTGGTGGTGGTCGTCGTCGTCGTTTCGAGGCCGGTTGAGGTATTCATTGACTTCGCGCTCGCGCGCCAACTGCTCCTCTTCCTCGTGCGCAATCTCCAAACTCGATTTGATCTTACTGCTATCCCGGTCCCAGCCCTGTTGCAATTCCGAGGCCGCGGCTTCCTCGAACCGGCGCTTGATTGCCGGATCCTTTTCGAGGTGCTGGAATACATCCACGTCTGTCGGGAAGAAGTATTGTCGAAAAAGGGTTACAGTGGTCTCGAACAGTAGCACAGCCGCGATGATGAGGAATAGAACGGCCCAGAAATTGAGACTGCGGCCGATACGAGTGAGGAAGTTGCCGCGGACGTCGTAGATGGATTTGCCGGAGGTAGCGTCGTTGTAGCGGGCGGAGAGTATCATGTTCCATAGGAACCAGCCTCCGATGGACACGAAAAGGACAATTGCCGAAACAATAGTCTTGTAGTGAATTTCGAGGAACTGGAGTTTGAGATTGATGACTGTTATGCATGCTGTAAAAGTGAGGAGGCCCATGGGGAAGATGGTGTTGTCGATGCCCATGAGGGATTGCCCGAATAGACCGTACATGGTGTAGAAGACGATGAAAGCTTCAATAACAGCCATTAGAGCCCAGCCGAGGTAGATGCGGATGTTGAAGCCTTGGTTGCGTTGTCCTTTTGTGTAAAGCTCTGGCACAGCGAGAAGAGTGGAGGCAGCGAGGTCTTTTTCGAGTACGCCTAGGAAGATGACGGCGAGGGATGTGAATAAAGTGTTAAACATACTCAACGACCAATTTTCGTACAAACTGGTGCCCGTGTAGCCATTGAATCGCTGATACAGGGCTTGACTGAGGTAGAACAGCATTTCCTTCCAGAATGTTCCGAGAGTGTACTTGCAGATGCGGATATAGTTCCAGCGGCCGTGAACGAGCAGAAGCTTGAGCAAGAAGCGGAATTGCGCAATAGAGTAGTCCGATATTCTGGCGGCTTGAAGACCTTCCTTGCCAGTGATACCGATGCCAACGTGTGCTTCTTGAATCATGGCAATGTCATTTGCGCCGTCACCGATAGCCAAAGTAATGGCGTTCAACACATGTTTTCGCACGGATTTGACTAAGAACGCCTTTTGCTTGGGACTGGCACGGCAGCAAATAACAGAATCGACAAGAATGGCTAGCTTGAAGAATCGCGGCATCAGAATTTCGTCGCTTTCGATCATCGACAGCGTCTGACCGTCAACTACCAGCACCGAATGCGCCATGCGACCCTTACGGATACTGTTAATGGTGCCGACTATGGTCTTTTCAACGTCACCAGCCTCTTGATCCAGTATAATGACCTCGGAATACTCCTTGACAAGTCGACACGAGTGACCGATGTTAATTGCGGTCTCACGTTTGTCGCCGGTGAGCATCCACAGCTTAATGTTTGCGCGTCTCAACTTGTCAATCGCTTCTGGTACACCTTTTTGCAACTTATCTTCAATGGCCGTGGCGCCGACAAGCTCAAGTTGTGTTTCGATCTGCTCGCCCACCTTCTCAATCTTTTCCTGTCTGTCGACCAAGCTGGTACTTGCCTCCTGGTATGCTTGCCGCCATTCTGCATAAGTCGACTCATCCAGGAATCGAGAAGCATACATCAAAGTACGCAACCCTTCCGTAGCGAAATCGTTCAAATGCTGAAAGCATCGTTCAAAGACAGCATTGTCATCGACAACAAGGCTCTCTTCAACCAGATGTGCATCGTCTTCTTGTTGGAAAGAAGGTCGGCCATCAGATGAAGCCATCGAGTTTCGATTCAACTGCGTGGATGGGCGAGGGCTATAGTGTTCACTGCCGTTGTCTCGATTCAAGATACCACCATCGGTTTCGCGATCCTTCAGCCAAACGTCGATGCTACGACGGAGTGTATCCCGCTTTCCGGACAAGCCGCTCGACCGCCTTCGTGACAGACTTGGCCTTTGAATGCTCACAGGACTTTGATGCTCGCTGTGACGTCGTATGGCCTCAAAGGCTTCTTCTGCTTTCCGTTGGCTAGCTTTTCGCTCGATTTGTGTCGCTTTCTGCTGCGCTAGGGAAGCCTGTCGAAGCAGTTTGGTAACGGTGGAGTCTGCACCTTTGCAGAAAAGGCAAAGCCGTTGATCTGGCATGCGGACAATCACGGACATTCTCTTTCGAGCACTAGTAAACTCGATCACGTCTAGTACCTCGTATACTTCGTCCCAAGGATCGTCATCAAGGCCAGTAGGATAAGTTCGCACAGTCAAAGTGTTTTGTTGTCGATCCATTACCAAATATCCTAGCTGCTGAGCTGCTGTGACCAAAGCCATCTCATCAGGAGATGCGGCTTGATAAGTAATTTTACCAGCCTCGTCTTTTTCGGGTATACAAGTATGGCACAGAGCCAAAGAGAGAATGAAGAACTTGGCTTTCCGAGCGAATAGGGTATTTGGTTTTCGCTGAATGTACTCCAGCATGTGTGTAGTATTACCCCCGTGGAACGGCTTGCCATGCATGACGGATCGAGCACGAGAAGGTTCATGCGCAGACGCCGTGGACATACGCATTGAGGATGCACGTACACTGTCCACGCCGGATTTGCGACTCATTGCCTTCTTTCCTTTGACGCTTCGCTTCTTATGCATCAACCAGTGCTTGTCGGCATCTCGTGCTGCTTCTTCGCGTAGATCAGAATCGTGAAGCCAAGCAGTACCCGCAACAGTCATCATGCGGAATTTCATGGTGTTATTTGTTAATGTACCGGTTTTGTCGGAAAAGATGTAGCTGACCTGACCGAGTTCTTCGTTTATGGTCGACGTTCTTGCTTCGAGGGGGGTGTCTGACTCCTCATCATACATGTCGACATCGTTGAGCAAAAGCATTTGGCCAACCTTGACAATCTCCATACTCACGTAAAGAGAGATGGGAATCATCGTGTTGAACATAATCAAGTAAGAGGTGAACACTGGACCTACAGCAACGATCGCATTGGTAAGATACCAAGCATTTTCTTGATAGTTCTCATTCCAGACACTGTATGCAATAGTGCAGATCATAGCCATAAGCAGGACTATGGCAACGATAAGAACGACGACATAGTTGACTATGGTCTGCAAAGCGGGTTTTTTGATGCGAGGGTTTGTGTTCGCATTCATTCGAATCTTGCATTCTTGGCCGGTATAAATGACCATTGCATGAATTCGTTCTGTATTTCGCAGAATACTGCCCCGATACAGGATCTCATTGTTAGTGATAGGCAGCTTCTCTTCATTCACAGTAACGTTGCCATCGAACTTATAAAGGTCAATGTTGGGATCTTCCACTGTAAAGCGAATAAGATTCTTCCGCGCAATGATGTCCTCGGGAGTATGGCAAGCTTCAGCCACGGGCCGGCATGGTTGCTTCGTCTTGAGATTCGTTTCACCGTCAAGAGCCATGGTCTCGATATGAGCAACACCGTTTTGTCCGTCTGCATGGAGAAGTACTGCGTCTGCAGGCACTGGTTGATTGCGCTGGAGCTGAATAACATCTCCAACTCGCACATCGTGCCACTTTACCGCCACCCAGTCGCCATCGTCATCGAGGGCTGGAGAAGCATCTTTGGTTTTCGAATCTTTCAAGTCTTGCTTTCTTCCACCCGGCTGTAGGACATGCACATAGCGGTTGTTCTCCTCCTTGTCCAAACGATACCGGCGCAAATCATCGAACCCTTCTTTGCCCATGGAGATACCAACAAAGATTAAAAGCGGAACGATTGTCGTATAAGTACCCGTCGTACTAAGACCAGGAATCATCTGCAAGATGGAAACGACCAAAAAGTAAAAGTTGGCGACCTTCGAAAATTGTGCAATGAGCTGCTTGGGGAAGAAGCTCCATAAGCTATACCGACTCGAACGAATTGAATTGTCAATATATGGACTGCCAGATCGCTCGTCAATTAATGCGCCCACCTCGCTGACATTAAGTTCGATATGACGACCATCTTTGGTGGGCGGTAGTGGTTTGATTCGAAAGACCTTCTCTTTGACTATCTCGTTCCAATGACTTAGACGTTCATATGCTTTTGTCTGGCATGCCGTGGTTTTTAGCCAATTCTGACCCGCAGATAGGGAAAGATTATATTTTAACGGAGTCGAATCGGAATATGCCAAGGATACCAAATCTTCCTCTTGCGAATCGGTTTCTAGCGTCGCCACCGGCTGAATTTCTTCTTCTGCGACGACAGAGACCTTCTCTTGGGTGTCTGAGCTTTTTGCGGTAGACGCTCGCCTCGTTCGGAGTTCAATGCTGGGACCAGTCGTCTCAGTAGTCGATTGAGTTTGTATATTCCTTGCAAACAGCGAGCGCCGCAGCGAATAGCCTCGATCTCGGGTTCGTGATTGCGGCGAGGGAGGGGAGAGCGGGGTATTGGTAATCGAAGTGCCGCTGCTGACGACTCCTTGACCAGGCGACACAACAGTAGGAAATGATTCCACATCTGTATTGATCTTGAGTCCCTTCGCAGTTGGCGGTCTTGACGCATCTACACCCTGTTTTGCAGGCGGCGCTCGCTCGATTTCAGACGAAAATCGTACTTTCCCAGGCGCATGTCTGGTACTTGCCGCATCGACTGATCTTCGTGCTGGCAAATTCGCTGCCCGTTCGATGTGCGATTGCGTTGGGTGTGGTTGTTCCGGTCTATTCTCGGATGTGTTCGCTGCGTTTGGTGTAATAGTCTCATCGCCTTGCGCCGGCACCTGCTCCGACGCCTGAGCGAGCTGATTCCTCTTGTCGCTCATTCTTGTAACCCCCGTATCCTGCAACGGTATCAATTCATGTACCTCCTTTCAATATCGTCTCCTCTTTCGCTCCGATGATGCGATACTTTCACCTGTATGTCATAGCGTCATGCAGTTCGGTAGGCTCGATCAATCGATCAATGAGATCGAGTATCGTGAACAGTGAGAGGACGTCGTCCAAATCCGTGATTGGACGTGTATAAGGCCGTCGTCGTCGTCGTCGTAAGTGAAGTGGTCTTGGTGGCGTACCGTCACGAGATTTAAGGTTCCAGCTTCCTGGGGGGGGGCCGAGTCCAACCAAGAACAATAGAAATAGCTGTGTTTATGTACAAGAAAATGGGGAGAAGACGAAGAAAAGCGACAACAATAAGGGAAAAACAAACAAGGCAACACAATTCGAAATGGACCAAGGGAAAAGCCAGGTACTGTACAGCACGAGTTCAGGATGCAAACGTGGTGGAAAATTGGGATGAAGACGGGCAGGGCAGGCAGGGCAGGGCAGGTTGGCTGCAGCGCAGAGTGGCTGTAAAGAATACGCCCGTTGTACGCAGTCTGTGCTACGTCAATGTATGTACTGTACAGTACTGATACCATAAATACAGGAACATAACAGCAAGTGATTCGGTCTTCTAGCCGGCGAGCGATAGTTCAGACACGTGATTGGGTCAGCTTCTCGGGGCTGAGCGAGACGCGGTGACGTTTGCGTACAGCCACGCTAATCTCAAAACGGGTCGATAGTCTTGGCAATCTGGTTCCAGAAAGTCCTGATCTGGTTAGTGTTTGCGATCTATCGATAAGGTGAGCCCTAGTCAAGGCACCAATTTTGTTGCCTTCGCTCGATTCTCAATTTACTTGCTGATTGTGATGCGATATATTTGTGGGTAGACGCAGTCTTTGTGAACTACGTGATTCTACCGATATGCGTTTATTCTACTGGGGCATAGAGTGGCAACAGGCTATACTCGGATCCTAAATTGTCGTCGTCAGGCATTTCACGTTTTGGACCCCATACAGCCACATCTCGTTGATCACATCCCACAGCGCAACTCGGTTTCGGCATTCATCTACCGCGCAACGTCTATTTTTAACCTCATGGTTGCTCGAGGCTTATTGGGTCTAGTGTGATACATGATTAAACCATCCTTGGGTTGAACGCAAACTAACTAATGATCGGTCCGATTCAGGTGATGACTAAGCATTTCTAGGGCGAATCGATCCACGTGACGGGCGCTTCCTGATGGAAAAAATGTCACGTGAATATGGAACGTTCACACTGTTACAAACCATTACCAAGAAATCCCACTAAGGGGTATCCCTTTTTGGTGCAAATGGTATTTGGGGTACGACTAGTACCGTTCGAGTTTCAACACTTCCCTATGAAGCTATTCCCGTTTTCAAGTTCTCCACCTTACAATATTTATATACACTATCTATATCTATAGACTATTATCTTATGTTTTGTATGTGTATGGGTCTAAAAAGGGTTGATAGGTTACTAAGGTTAGCACTCAATCTGCGCCCAACCTAATACCCCCCCCAAAAAATAACCAACCCTTAGGTCATAACCTATAACCCGTAGATTAAATTGTTTTCCAACCTGACCTGCTTAGTCGAAATGCTTTATGGGATGTGAGTGGCTATATACTAGAGTGCGTCATTATGTATCTGTTCGTCGGCTTACTTGATGCTTTGCATGTCCGTTTATAGAGCTTCGCATATTTCGTTGTAAATTTGCTTGGAGGCTCATGGGCTTGATCTAGCGTATATGCTCGTATATAAAGCTATGCTAGGCTTATAGCCCATCTACATTCCAGCAGTCCAACAAATATGTAGAGATAAAATATCCTTTCAGGACCAGAGGAAATTCAGGCGACCCAGACCTTTTGCCTTCTTGGGTTCTGGCTCTGGGTTTTCGAGCGCGATCTGGATGTATGGACGGATCGGGATTTCATCGAGAGCGATCCATTTTGTCTTCATCAACAGCTTGTACCCAAAATAGAATATTAGGACAAGCGGAAGGTCGATATACGATGAAATAAATGTTGATGTGCTCCATTTTCCTTTCAAGAAAGTACTCCATCCGCCGGTAAGCAGTAGGAGCACAAAGGAGCACAGGCAGACCCAGCTAAAGTAGGGCTGAAACGGGGCTTTCCAGGGAAGTTCGCTACGATCAATGTGCTGCACCTTGCAGCCATAATAGAAGCGAAGGTAGGTGATCAAAATGATACACCAGTTAACCAAGGTGCCGACAGAAACCAAGTCCAGAAGCCAGCTGAAAACCTCACTTGCTGAAGCTGAAAGTGACATGTAGCCGAGAGACATGAACAATGCGAAAAAGATCACAGCAACATATGGTGTCTTGAATCGATTAAGCCGGGTGAAGATTCGAGGCGCGCGGCCCTGTTTGGCGAGGCCATACAGTATACGAGTCCCAGCAAGCATAGCTGAATTGCCCGCTGAAAGCGCTGAGGTGATGACAATCGCGTTTATGATGGAAGGTACAACCTTGATTCCGGCATTGTTGACCGCGATGACGAATGGCGATCCAGCCGTGTATGAGTTGTTGAGGAGCTCGGGATTATCTGAGGCGATAATCAACGTGACCATGAATATCGTGACCACGTAAAAGAGAAAGATCCTCCAGAAAACTCGTTTAGCAGCCTTGGGCACCGCTTGCCTTGGATTGGCCACTTCGGCAGATGCGATAGTGATATTTTCGATTCCAGCGTATGAATAGACGGCGGAATTAGTAATGGACCAGAATCCCAGGAAACGACCAAGGGCGCCAGGAAGCGAGAGGTATTGAACAAATGGGCCTGGGTTATTCCAGTATCTGAAGCCAATAGCTTGTCCATGCGGGCCACCACCGCATGTAATGACGAGGGCGATGATGTTGATGAAAACAATCAGAAAGATCTTGAGTAGGGCGAGTCCAAACTCGATCTCCCCGTAGACTCCGATGAACAGAGAGGAAACAGTTGCGATGATGGCACTGAATATTGATATCCACTGTTTGCCTCGTAGTCACCAGTCAGCCGTTGAAGTTGGGATGTATGGTTTGTGGGGACTTACGATCGCATTGTTGATGGAGAACCAGAACTCCCACAGAATCGCGGCAGCAACAATCTCATTTGGAATGAGAAGTAGATATGAGTACACATTGTTCCAGCCATACGCGAATGCGAGCGCTGGATCTGCGAACAATTCTGCAAACCGCACAGTTCCGCCACTCAAGGGTACGAGAGTTGCCATCTCGCCAGCGACAAGGACAACGCCGGCTGCCAAAATGCCAGTAATGGTGTATCCCAGAAATGCACCGAGCGGTCCCCCATTTGCAATTGCACTTCCAGACCCTAGGAACAGCCCGGTGCCTATGGCGCCCGCCAGAGCTATCATCTGGATGTGTCGCTGCTGGAGACCTTGGTTCAGCTCGGATGCTTCTCCAAGATGCCCGCGGGCAATATCCATAGCCTGGTCTTCTACTTTTCCCGAATAGTCGAACGTACTTTTTTCCGACAAGTTGGTCTGTGGGGGCGCCCCCTTCTCCGTGATAGAGTCGTGTGCCATGTTGTAAGTGCGCTCGTTTCAATGTAACTGATACATGCACCGAGTTGAGATGTGTCTATCAAAACCAGAGCTTTCAAGGCTGGCGAAAGGGCACCTATATAAGGACATGATACATGGATTTGATAACGGTAGTATACTTTGTATCTCGACAATTCTTATCTGCGCGATTCTTGAGTCCTTGAACGGGTTTCTTTCCAGGAGATATGGCTACATTTCTGGTTGGCCAAAGATATCTCGGAAAGTTGTTATCGAGCAAAAAAAAAACCCCGATCGGTAGATTGATAGAATGCAAAATGCCGACCGGCAAATTCGACGCGAGGAGGTCGATCAAATGTGAGATAACAGTTTCGTGGTATGAGCCAGGCGGGCCAAAATATCGCAAGAACGATCCTGGTCCACGGAGTATAGATCTGCATGTTGTTTGGGCCAATGCGTCCAGCAACCATACAATCTGTCAGAAGACAAAACAAGGAGAATTCGTCACTATGTCTACAGTTGCTCTCGGCAAAACAGCCGTCGCGGACCATGCTTACCTCCAGCATCCGGTCTTGGACAGGTGTGCGACAAGGTCTTTTTTATATACCGATCCTAGAAACAAATCAATCAGTTGATTGACAACCACCTGCAGTACTGCCATATAATTAATGACTTCTGCGTTAGACTAAACTTGGGTACATCGGCTTGGTCGTCATCCAGGGAGCCATCCCAAAAGATCGAGCAATCCGCTATGTATCAAAGGGCTGCGTTTGACTGGCTTCGTTCAATCGATGATTGGGGCTTTTCTTCGTCCTGATAGCACACTGCGATTACACAGTCTGATTTAAAAAGCTCTCTGACCTGCACAAGTCTAGATCTAGCATGCAAATCTCATAAGCGTCGCGTTTCCGTCGAAAAGCACGGAGCTATCAGTCGGCAGGGTGGGGGGGCTGTAAAGAGACGAGCAGAGATAAAAAAAACGGCTGATTCCCCGACGAAACTCCCGACCGCCACTTCTCCTTTCTCACCTCGCAAAATCAAGACAAATGTTCAAATCCCCGATGACACAGGCTTCTTCCCCGCTTTCTTCTGAGAGGCGATTTGGATCTCATCGCCATGACTCGACTGCGGAGCGCCTGCATAGAATCTCTGGATGCGCGGTGTGCCTGGAAAAAAAGGTCAAATGCGACAAGGGTCTCCCGCGGTGCCACAGGTGTGTCCGCCTCAATCGACATTGCGACTATGCTCCGCGACCCCGGAAAAAATACACGCGGAAGAAACCGGTGACACAACGGTCTGAGGAGGCAGACGGTCTCGGTACACCAAGTCATGGCCCGGGTAACGAGCAATTTGCATCGCCACGCGCACATGATCGCTTGACGAATGCGATCGATATCCCATGGATAGCTGATTTCAAACTCGAGTCGTCATTATCTCCCGAGTGCCAAAAGATCATTTCGCCCTCCGACCATGCTTCCATTCGGTATTTCCATGCCCCAGCTCCCTTCGGTGTGGATGCCAGGAATCCAGAGAATTGCGGCACAGCTATAGTGTGGTCGCTAGCACAGCAGAACCCTATGGTTCTGCACATGGTGTGTGCGACAGGCAGGCTGAGGCTCTGCTACGAGAACCGGGTCCCTGCGTCTGAGTTCCAGGCGTGGAAGTCTGGTGCGGCAGAGCACTACGGAGCCGCACTCAGATTATTAGCTGAAGCGACTCAGAACGGTATCGATATCTCGAACTTCACCTACATTCTTGCCACCCTCTGGCTCATGATCTCATACGAACAAAAGTGCGGCGATGGATGTGGCGTGGGCCTCATTGCGCATCTTAAGGGCGCCGCGTCGCTGCTTCAAGGACAATTGACAAGCCTGCGGCGACTAATGGATCGGCGTTGGCTGAGAACTCACAATCAAGAAACTCCGGGATTATCGCTCGAGGAGTGTAGCGAGAAAATCATCTCGCCAACAGCCATTCGAATGATTGTCTGGATTACCTTGGTAGATGGAGGCGCCGCTCTGAATGGTCTGGGTGGCACTTTCAACAACCTTCTTGGCACAGTGATGGCCAATCTCGCCGACGATGTAGCATTATCACGGCTACGGGGGTTTGCTACTCTGCAGAGATACTCCAATCTTGCTTTTCCAGAGTTGCTAGGCCCGTCATACTCTCAAATTCAAATGACTGAAGATCTGGAGAGCGCTCAACTCTTCGCTTTCTACATGGAAACCGGCCAGTTGCGTTTCATGCTGAGTAAACTGATAACGACTGAGCACAATGAGGCCCCTGATTTGGAGCGAGACACCGCTCTGGTTTTTTCTGGCATTAGAGACGTGGAGATGCGCTATGCCGAGTTCATATCGGTGGTTAACCTCTTCGATATTCCTTGCAAGACATCGCCGAAGAGGTTTGTCATCAATATTCGTTTCATTGTTGCCTTCTTCCATGCAGTGGTTCTTTGCTTTCTATGTATTACAAGAGGGGAGGCTACATTGAACAGCAAACAACGACTGTGCCTGGCAGAGATTATGAATCTGGCCTTCAAAATACATCGTGACCAAGGAACAGAGGCCCTGAACCTGATAGGTTGGCCATTGTTTGTCGCCGCGGTAGAGACTGACGATATTATTCATCGAGCTTGGATTCTGCAGCGTTTTGATGTTCTCATGAATCAGGGTGAGAATTTTCGACGGGCACGCGAGGCCCTCCGCTTACTTTTTTCAAAGCAGCGCATGGATGAGAAGCGAGTGAATATCATCGCCCTCCTCCGCTGTGATGATATTGATCGTTTCTTTATTTGATCGATCAGAGTCCGTGTGGTCCCAAAAAGGTACTCAAGGTCATCAGGGTTAATCAGGGTTGATAACCACCATTTGCGCTGGTGCTGCTACTAGCTCACGGTCCATTTTCAGCCATTGCACTATCATCGATCATGAAGCTAGCTCGCTGCATGTGGAACAGCGCAATTGCCTTGGTCAGTCTCCGCCGAGCCCCGAATTCAGGTTATTTTTACGCCGTACCGAGAGCAAAGATTGCATCTACACGACGGATACGCGATACACATGCTCAAAGACATCCAGAGCAAGCTATTTTTGATCAACTACGACCTACTGAGAGGGGATGGCTGCTCATGAAGCGTAAATATTAGTGATATTATTTTCGAAGGTTACATCATGGTATCACAGCATTAAATCAAAGATGGGTGTAGCGCAGCGTAGCAAGCGGACAGACAGCCACTGTATGTGATTACAACAATCCAGCAGCAGCGACAACGGCGGCAGCAGCCATTCCACCAACGCTCAATCCAAGGTTACCCGTGGGGACGGGGGCGGCAGCACCCTTGGGGGTCTCGGTAGCCTGAGGGCTCGTCAACTTCTCGACACCAGCGGTAATGAGCAAGTCGTCGTAGAAGATCTCGGAGCTGGCAAAGGTCACGGTGCTGGAGCTGGTGGTGTCGGACTTCTGGCCGTCGGCAGAGACGCTGGCGATACCGGTGACTTTGCAGGTAGCTGCCTGGGTGGAAGAAGTAACGTCGCAACCGATCTCGGCGGTGACGGTGACGGGGACGCCGTACAATTCTTCTTCGGTGGTGTACACGTAACCCCAGGTTGAAGGCCCGGCGGTCATGGTCATGGCGCCCTGGCCCGAGCAGATTGAGTCGTCGATACACTGGACAAGAATCGTGGTGGCGACGGCGTCAATGTCCATGATACTTCCAGCGAGACCTGCGGCATCGACGGAGGTTTCGGCGGCTTCGAAGATCTTGATGGTGGTGGTGCCGGAAGCAAAAGTGGTGGGAGAAGAGCTCGTAGCGTGGGATGAGCTTGAGGCTGAAATCAGGCCATTTTGGGCAGCGGCAAGAGTAGCCATGCCGAGGGCAGTTGCGGCGAATGAAGAACGCATGATTGCTACTGCGATTGTCTAGAAACGAGAGTTTTGACTGAATAATGCTCGAAGAGTGACTGACGGGGGGAAGTATTCGAAGTCAGGGCTGTGATCAAAAAGAAACAAAAGGACTGTGAAGCTAGGGCGGGATTTCTTCAGAATTTAAACATGTGCAGGGAAGAAGTCTTCAGCTTACTCGACGGGCGTACTATGTGCTACGTAGTAAGTGACTGCTGCGAACAATTTAGACTAAGGGGGTCGCAGTGCTTGTAGTAAGCGGCAAAGAGCCAATCATGTCCGCGCGAAACCAAGCCAAGAATGCATAAAAGACTAGCGTGCCTGAGGCTGAATCTGACCCCCCACTTAACACGTGCTTGGCCCTGAGCCCACCAATCAGATCGAAATGTCAGCCATTGGCGCCATGCTCTCCAAGCCTCAGGCCGCCAATAGAGAGCCAGCAACATCTTCAGCACTGCCGCTATGTCGCATGCGCTAAATTTGGCAATTTTCCTGACCTCGTACGAGACGGGACTAGCTGACCGACAGATTCACAGCAGAGCCGCATGCAAAGACACAGCCTGTGATGCTACGTAGTTAGTGGTAAGAGACATCTTGTCAAATCCTGATAGCATCCTTCTCTCATCCTGTAAATAGCCATCGCTCAGCCATTGCAATGCCACGTAGTCCTCCACAATTTGACCCTTTCAAGATAGGTAGTCTTATGGACCATCAGACCACCGAGTTAGGGCTTCGTGTCCCGCACAGGCGCATCGATGCTCTCAATATCTGACCATATAGTCCCCTTCTTTACCCTACCAAGCACATACGACCATAGGGTGTGGAAAACAGGGCTTCCCGTCCGCTCAGCCGTACTTAAGCCACACGCCGGCTGGTTAGTAGTTGGGTGGGTGACCACCAGCGAATCCCAGCTGTTGTATGTTTTTCACTTTTTGCTCAACTTGACGTTGAATCAAATAGTCCTCTGCGGTTTATAGATAGATTGCTAGCTGTCTATCACAACCCTTGAAAGTGTTGTTGCGGGACGGATGGGAAAGTTCTTTGACCCGCGATCTCGATATGTACGGCGTCCGTTCCATGACCTATTGGTAATTACACAGCATGGGAAGACATAAGACTCATTTCCTGTTCATTGACCTGTTTCTGGAGATTTTGTAATGGTAGTGCACGTCAATTGAGATTCAACCATCTATCGTGTCAACCCTAGATACAGATCATTAGGTCAGGTCTTGATTCCTACTCGGGCTGACTGACTTGACGACGGAGGGCCCAGATACGTTCTATTGAACAGCAAGGCACGTAAGGATCAACCTCAATCCATTTTATACATCCTGTGATCGACCACTCTTTTCCACGTGGGTGATCAACTCATATGTGACATTCCCCCACCGTTGCTGCCGACTCGATATCCAACAGTTCATAATACTCCAACGTCCATGGGCTGAAAACACGTACAAGTGATCATTCTTGTCATCTGCAAAATGAACATGCACACAGTGGCGCGTTCGTTTTGCGCAGCTCGAATCGTTTGGATTCCATCGCAGCATGCGATGTGGTTCTGGAAGGGGTTCAATACAACTATTCAAGCCGATCTTTGTCAGGAATTCCACATAAATCCGATGGTTATTCCAAATATTCATTTGGTCCTTATTGGTTGGGTTTGATCCATCTATTCCCCAAATGTAAGGTCGAATGTCACTGATCTGGTTTTCGTAATCGCTCTCTGGAGAAGCACGCCATTTCACGCAACGTAGCAACATCGCGTTCGCCTGCCCGATACCGATGAGAAAGATTGGGATAGCGTGCGTTCTCGTAAAGAGGAAATTATTCTTGCTGTAGAAGACAGTGTGCGCCTCTTCATAGATCCCACGGCTCGTGATCAAAAGAGACAGGGGATTGTTATGCCTGCTGCGCTGAAGGTAAACCTTTCCCTGTCTTTTACTTCCGCTATGTGCCTGGGTCGACAAAAATTGAATTTGGCCGTAGCAAAGAGTCATTTCGTACACCATTGACCGCAGCTCTATTTTCATGTCAAGTTAGCCTCAACGAGCCAATGATAAACCGCGAATGATATTGCATCATAATCATCAAACACTGACCAGGTGGAAGTCGAAGAAATGAAAATGATACTTCTGGTTGGACTACTTTCACAGTATCTTCGTCAAAAGGGAGAACCCAGTCGCCATCATCGCTGAGCTCAATACTCTCCTCGTCGAATGTGTGTTCAGGAAATCCTCCCCAATGTTTTTCAGAAACGACATGCTCAGTGAACTTCTGTCTCGTTGCGATAATCTTTCGACAATCACGAGAGGGACATTGATACTCGCTATCGTCGGTGTTTGGGTAGAGAATCTTCTTGATCTCCAACACGTCATGAATGCCGTCAGCTGGAATACGCCATTCACCTACATACTGGCTCAAATGCTTGCGTAGCCCAGTTTTGTGGCCGTAACCTTTCCCACAGAAACCACAGACCTGCAACTCCCAAGGCATGTTGCTTGTCTGGTGTCACTCAAAGAATAGGAGGAGAAAGAGAAAAAGAAAGGGCTTATCAAAAGAGACTTTTGCTCTTTATATTTGGTTGAGAGCAACGAAGTGAGGATGAGTCGGTCAGTCTTCATATGTAGGGACTCGATCAAAACAAAGCAGGAGACTATGCCATGGAGAAGCCCTTTCCTTTTTCAGCCAGTCGACTGTTTGTCTGTTTGTTGCCCGGCCTTGCCCGTCAACGCCTTAGGCCCCGGTACCCTATACCCTATGCCCTAATGTCGAGACTGGGCAGCTTTTTGATCCGTTTGGATTAGTCGATTATACAGACTATTCCAATCAGTTCTATGAGCCTTGATTGATTCTGCATGCGTGGATCTGTCGTAACTAATTACTAGCATGACACGAGGTCATTCCTGCGTACAGCTACTCATTCAAAGGTTTTTGATAGATGAGATTGTCATGGCTGAGTGAAGATTATCGTATTATACAGAGTATCCCCAGTATCCTGGGATTGAAATGTACAGTCTTAAGTCAACATAGATGTGTTCCTTCAAGGATACGACGACGTCGCAGAAACATGTGCATCATAGTCTCTTGCGAGTTCCTCCAGTGCCTCTTCGAAATGCGGAAACATCGTATAATGGGTGTCGTTCTCATATTCAGTCAAGACGGCATGAGGTAGTCTTTGGCTCAGATACCTAATTGCAACGATAGGTGAGTTTCCATCCTTTGATCCATGCCAGATCCGCACAGGGCCATAATCGACATCCTCAAAGCTGAATCCCCAGTCGGGTGATGACAGTAGGTCGGCTTCCAAGACGGTTGCGCTGGCGCCTTGCGCAAATGGTACGTCTATCAATAAGTTTAGTAGATACTTTCTGCGTTCTGCGAAGGTCTTTTTCGGCTTCGCACTTGGAGTCTCGTCATCGATCGTTACTGTGCCTGTTTTCTCTTCTTTTTCCTTCTTTTTCTTATCTTGTGCTTCCAACCATGCATCGACCCGCCTCACTATCGGCCCCCAGGTAGCCATTGCTCGAAACCCTCGAACAAGCATATTGAGCAGAACCCCAAGCCCAGAAGGCCACTGAACGGCCAAGGTACGCGTCCACCTTCGCATCAGTGACATGTGGTGCGTTCCGGCTGCCCAAGGCCCCCCACTTGCAAACAAGCCAACACCAGCGACCATATGATTCGGTAGTGCATGAGCACAAGCAAGTGCAAAAGGCCCGCCGCCGGAGGTGCCCATGACTATAAATCGACCTAAGCCCATGCCCGTCGCAAAGGCGTGCACATCATTCGGCCAATCCACAATTTTACGGCCGGGCTGAGGCGTGGAAAGGCCGAATCCAGGTCGGTCTAGCGCTAGAAGCCTTAAACCGTAGCGCCGAGCCATGTCATCTGCAGGCTCGGCTTCGATGCGTGATGAGGGAAAGCCATGGAAATAGAGCAGTGGTCTGCCGTTAGGGGTGCCGTATTCGGCAAACCCTAATACACGGCCATCTGGCAACTGAAAGGTTTGAGAATGAGGATTTGTAGAAGCCGTGTGTAGTGGCTGGTTATGCGTGTTACCCAATCTTGCAACACGCCTTAATCTGGGTTGTATTGACATGATAGAGTATGCAAACCGATGACCCGGTGATTATATTCAGACTCGGCACATCGAGTTCAAATCACTGTAACACGATAGGACCGCTTTACGATCTATGAGCTGAAAGGACTGATTCCATGAAAAATAAAGAGTGAGCAATTCATGATAAAAACAGTATTCACATGGCGAATTGAAGTCGAAAGATGCTGAATACGAAGTCGTCAAATTATGGCGGCATTTACCGTAGCTCGCTCTTGTAGACCAATCATAGCTAAGTATAGACAATCCTACATTTACTACGTGTAGATTAAAATACGACATACAGAATCAATGAATGTCGGGGGAGAGGTATCTCATCAAAATTTTCTGGTTGAGAAAGAGGACGAGTAAAGATACCCTACGTGGCTAGGTCAAGAACAAAGTCACCATCAGTGGCCATGGAAATGGGAAGCGCGGACTTAATGCATGAAACTATACAAAGGCTGCTACCAGCAATTATGAATACAAATTGAGTATTTCCGGCACTAAAAATCTCAGGAAATCGACTAGGCATCTAGTCCAATGCCTCCAACACTTTATGGTTGCACTAAGCAAGATCCGAATCCGTGACCCTTCACCGATGCAATCTCCCGTAATGATCTGATACCAAGCAATCTACGGTATGGTGTGGTGTGTACCTATATTAAGAGCTATAACTCCATCATGCTTAAGGACATGCTTGAGCTTCACGGAGAGAACCTGCCAACAGGAGGGCAATCTAGTAGCGGTCGAGCAGGTGATACTGCAACCTTATTATATGTGCTGAAGCCCAGTCAACGTGCGCCATATGTCTTCTCCATGCCGAAATCATGCGTATTGTTCACTCTCTTAGATATACTCATGACTGTGCTATAACCTGACTCCCACACAGACCCTTTTGATCTCTATGGAATCAAAAGAATTAAGTCCCATCTGGGCAAGCACAAATAATGATTCTCCGGAGAACCCCACAGTAGCAATCTGTATTGCGGGGATCAGAAAAACTTGGAATTCTTCACAATTATTGTTCACCGATTCAGGATGCCGAGTCTTCCAGATTAAACAATTCGGCTTACTAAAGCCCTATATGGCTTCATTCTGAGTCCCAATCGGGAACCTGCGTCCGGCACTAATTTTAACCGTTAGCCTCGGTTTTGAGAGCCAGTCACAGCACCGGACTGACTTTATAGTTTCCGTGAATTGATTCAAATCGGACCCTGGAGTGCGTGATTCCGTCGGTTTCTGGCTTGCATTGAAGTGCGAGGCGTTGTTGCCATGATGATCGCTCGCTGTCCAGGCCAATCAAGTGCACACGACTGTGGCGAGATGGTCAACATAACTTGCGGAGAAGCATGCTCACCGGAAATTTGTTTTCAACAACGGTATTCCACGGTCATTCAGGTACGATATGACCCCGACATTAAGATTTCTTGGTGGATGACTGTATAAAGAGGGTTAGGAAATCTCACCATTGATTGTTCCACTACTCTCATCCCATCTCATTCTCTCATCATCCTTCTCTCATCATCCTTCTCTACTCATAATTGACCGTCAAGGTTTGTGTACGATGGCCATTTCTCGCTTCTCTTCCGTGCTTTGTGCGCTGGCTATAGGCCAAGGTGCACTGGCAGCTCCTCAATTGTCTCCTCGTGCTACAACCAGCTTGGACGCCTGGCTTGCTAGTGAGACTACCGTCTCGCTCAACGGAATCTTGGACAATATCGGTTCCAGCGGTGCCTATGCTGCGAGTGCAAAGGCCGGTGTCGTCATTGCCAGTCCCAGTACAAGCAACCCGGACTGTAAGTATACTAGGAAACATGCCTCGAATAAAATTTGCTTATCGACTTTAGACTACTACACCTGGACCAGAGACTCTGCCCTTACATTGAAGGTCCTGATCGATCTCTTCCGTAATGGAGAATCTAATCTTCAAACCGTCATTGAGGAATACGTCAATGCACAAGCATATCTGCAGACCGTCTCCAACCCCTCCGGTGATCTCTCGAGTGGTGCTGGTCTCGCTGAGCCAAAGTTCAACGTTGACTTGACCGCATTCACTGGGTCTTGGGGAAGACCTCAACGAGACGGACCTGCGCTCCGTGCTATTGCCTTGATTGACTTTGGCAATTGGTTACTTGTATGTAATCTCTTGATGTGATGACTGGTCAGGGCTATAATAGCCGTGACACTGTTTTTTCGAGAACTCAGGAGCGGATGAAAGTGACTGACTTTTGCAGGACAATGGATACTCTAGCTATGCCGTTAGCAACATCTGGCCCATCGTGCGCAACGACTTGTCCTACGTTGCCCAGTACTGGAGCCAGAGTGGTTATGGTACGTCTTTCACTAGTTAGTCAGTTTGCTAATAGTCGCTGATTTTGATCATCAGATCTCTGGGAGGAGGTCAACAGCATGTCCTTCTTCACCGTCACTAACCAGCACCGTGCTCTCGTCGAGGGAAGCACCTTTGCCGGCCGGGTTGGCGCATCCTGTTCGTGGTGTGACTCCCAAGCTCCCCAGATCCTCTGCTACATGCAGACCTTCTGGACGGGATCCTACATCAACGCCAACACTGGCGGTGGTCGTTCCGGGAAGGATGCCAACACCGTTTTGACAAGTATCAACACGTTCGATCCCGAGGCCACCTGTGACGACGTCACTTTCCAGCCATGCTCCTCTCGCGCCCTCGCCAACCACAAAGTCTACACCGACTCGTTCCGTTCTGTCTATTCTCTCGACTCTGGCATCGCCGAGGGCGTTGCTGTTGCCGTAGGACGCTACCCTGAGGACTCCTATTATAACGGTAATCCGTGGTTCCTGACCACTCTCGCCGCTGCCGAACAGCTATACGATGCCATATATCAATGGAACAAGATCGGCTCTATCACAATTACCAGTACGTCTTTGGCTTTCTTCCAGGATGTCTATAGCTCTGCTGCTGTCGGCACCTACGCCTCTGGCAGCACTGCCTTCACAACTATCGTCGGCGCAGTCAAGACCTATGCCGACGGATACGTCAGCGTCGTGCAATCTCATGCCATGACGAACGGTTCTCTCTCCGAGCAATTCGACAAGGCAACCGGCGCTGAGCTTTCCGCTCGTGACCTAACATGGTCGTACGCTGCCTTACTCACTGCCAACATGCGCCGCAACGGAATTGTGCCACCTTCCTGGGGTGCTGCCTCAGCCAACTCGATCCCCAGCTCTTGCTCAACCGGCTCTGCCACTGGCACTTATAGCACCCCTACCGGTACTTCCTGGCCTGGTACCCTGACCAGCGGCACCGGAGGTACCACTACCACTTCTGCTACCACCACCTCTTCCAAAAGTACCACCACCACTACCACGAGCTCCACCTCCTGCACCACCCCGACTTCCGTAGCCGTCACTTTCGACGAGATTGCAACCACCACCTACGGCGAAAATGTTTACATTTCCGGCTCAATCTCGCAGCTCGGTAGCTGGGATACAAGCGCCGCCATTGCTCTCAGCGCCAGCCAGTACACTTCCAGCGACAATCTCTGGTTCGTGACGATCAGCTTGCCCGCTGGCACTACCTTTGAGTACAAGTATATTCGCAAGGAGTCGGATGGATCGATTGTGTGGGAGAGTGATCCTAACCGCTCGTATACTGTGCCTTCTGGTTGTGGTGTTAGCACTGCCACTGAGAGCGACACTTGGCGATAAAAAATGGCTGAGATGGAATATGAATTATGGGGCTATGAAATATATATGATGGAAAGTTGTGGACGACTATTTATGTCCATTGGTATTATTGGTTTTTCGTATCGATGGCTACGATATGAGCACGTTCACTTCTGAATGTTATTGAGACACTATATTTAGTCTATTAATTGTTGCGGTTCTGCAACGACAAGAACTTTGATCTGAGATTTAAGTTTCAATAAACATTGGAAGGGTCAATCTGTGCTGTCAAAACTTTTCCTTCATTCTTATTGAGGGAACTCTCTGAATTTCTCGAAGACTCGAAAATATCGACGACAAGTACCTGCACTCAATCCACTTAGTTAGGGCTAATCACGGAACATGTAGCTTCACAAGCAGCCGAAGCGCAAGTTCCGTCTATCAACGATGAACAATGGATCGGCATTCCCAGACTTTTCACTTGACTGCTCATGCCGAGTGGAAAATCCTTCAGAGTATGCTAAGCCTCTCTGACCAGTTACATTGTGTCGTATCTTTTCGGCGGAGTGTCAGACCACAATTCGGGCTGATTGCGGCATATCATCCGCTTATTCAGCGGGCTCTCATATTCCGTTTTGTCATAGTCCAATTCAATGCAAATATTTAACAATGGTCACGGATGCGCTACGATATTTCGAAACTTTAAGATATCAGACGATTACATAGCCCTGAGAGAGTGTTCATCTTTACTTCCAACCCGGGCCAAAGTCAATCTATCCAGCAATCACTCGTACTACTTCTCTGTTGGATACCAACCATACCAGAAAGATCTATAATCATGACTTCTCAATTCGAAAAAATCATCCAAACCGCCATACGGCGTGGAGTCCTCGCTGGTGCTTCCGTCATGGTAGCAACCAAGTCCGAAGACATCGTCTACTCCAAATCCTTCGGTCGACGCTCCGTCGAAGAAGGGGCCGAAAAACTTCAAAGTGACGACGTGATGACCTTGGCAAGCGCTTCAAAGCTCATGACTTCTATTGCTGCATTGCAGGTGGTCGAAAGGGGTCTTGTGGGCCTTGATGATGATTTAGGGGAGGTGCTTCCTGAGTTGGGTGCGTTGAAAGTCTTGAGGCAGGTTGATGAGGAGGTTGTTTTAGAGGAGCGCACCGAAAAAATTACATTACGGTACGTGAGACTCAGGAACGATACTCAATCTTGATAGGACCAAGACTTACAGATGATGCAGACAACTCTTGTCCCACTCTTCCGGCTTGACATACGGCTTCACGTCCCCTTTAGTCCAGAAATACAACATTTCTCAAGGCCTCCCGCCATTTCAACCATTCAAAACAGTCACGGAATCCTTCTCAGAACCGCTCGTTGCTCAACCAGGCACAAAATGGGAATACAGCTCCGGCATGGAGTGGGCCGGTTATCTCGTCACTCGTCTATCGGGACAATCACTGGAACAATACACTCAACAGAACATCGCATCCCCCCTCGGCATACGCGATCTAACATACTTCCCTGACCAAAACCCAGATATCGACAACACAAAACTAGTACCAATGACCCTTCGAGATCCCTCGTCCATCTCAGATGGAAACGGAAAGGTCATCCCAGACACGGCGCCGCATATCCTATCTCAAGCGCAAGAAGAAATGGGTGGAGTGGGTCTCTACACATCCATGGCTTCATACATCAAGGTCCTGCATAGTCTCCTCATCAACGACGAGAAACTACTCAAACGTGAGACGGTCGACACGCTACTATTTGAGCCTCAACTCTCGCCTGCAGCGCAGGAATCTCTGCAGGGTCTGTTTAGCCATATCAAGCCTGGAGAAGAGAAAGGTGCGCCGCCGTATGTAGGCACATTTGCGCAGGTGAGGTATGATCATAGTCTAGGCGGTCTGTTGAGCTTGGAGGATGTGGATTCGGGGGATTTGAAGTGGAGGAGAAAGGGGTATTTGTGTTGGAGCGGGATGCCGAATATCTTTTGGGTGAGCGCCCCCCCTTGCCTTCCAATCAAGCTGCGAGACGAATTTGACTGATGTTTTTATATTGGTGTTTAGTTTATTGATCGACAGGCTGGGTTGTGTGGTATTTTCGGGACGCAGTTGTTGCCCAATGCGGATGAGCAGGTGCGCGAGCTTATTGTAGGGTTTGAGAAGGCGATGTATAGAGATTTTGCTTCGCGGTGATTTCGATCATTTCTGACGTAAAATTGGGTGTATTTTATCATGGAGTATTAATTCTTTCCCAATTGATTCTGAACCTAATACAGTGTTCGATAATGAACTTTGAGAAGGCACCACGTAGGTCCTAGTAAACAGAAGAATTCTCCATCGGAAACAAGGAATCATATCCAAATAGAGGATCTTGCAACATCCACTCACTAAAAGTATCAGCATCTTGGGAGCTTGAGACTGCGTGATTATTATCAGTGTCTGTTCCGGTGAACAAAGTGTTCATGTTTTCAGCTTGATTCATCATGCCAGAGTGATCAAAGTCAAAGCTTTGAATGATGGCATCGATATCTAAGCCCGACATCAAAAGGTCAAAGTCATTTTGTGGCTTGTCTAGCATCGATGTATGCATTAGCGTATCAGGGTCCGTATCTGAGGAGGCTCGCGTGACCTCAGTAGTTGTTGGCACATCATGTAAATGTATGTTCAATCGTCCAGCCAATCCCAGGAGAATCCGTCTCGCTCTCCGCGGCGCACGACACACCGATTGTTGTTGGGACAAAATTTCCAGACAGTTGACGAGACTCTTATACGCTTCCGAGTCTGTGCCACTCTGTGCTGCAATCCGTACATGGATGGTTCCGCTCACATACGTGGCAAAAGACATGAAGTATGGAACTGTAGTAATGCAGAAGCGGTGCACAAAGACTCGCAGGATTGTCTCAACCCCTGAAGCAGCGGCTGCACATGTGGTAAATGCGTCGCGGATCACAGATGGAGAGGTAGCGCTTATGTGTCCATCGGATACGAATGGGCGATAGAGGATGATAAGTAGGGAATAATACATGGTCCTGCGGAAGCATGTCAGCATGAGATCCTTTATATAATCCATCGGTATACTCACATCAAGGACAGGGCGTGAGGTGTCAACGGCGGATGGTTGGAACTGTCAAAGTTCATATTTAAATGCTTCGGGAGAGCTCTACGCCAGTCTTCGAGGTCTCGATGCAGAGAGCGCGCAGTATCAAGCATATGAGACGTGCTCTTCGAACTGCAATTCTCCGCATATATGCCCGAAATTATTCTGTCCATGATTATGCTGATCTTGCAGTTCTGCTCAAATACGGAAACGCTGCGCGTAGGGAAGCTTATGGAAATATCCTCTCGCGCATAGGAGAGGGAGGTAAATTGCTCCAATTCCTCGTAATCATCCAGAAAAAGAATCGGCACGTTGACATCTTCTTCACGGAGACGGGCGGGTCGGCCTTGGTAGATTGATTGAACTTTGTCTTGCACTGCACAGCATATTAGTGAATGGCAAGAAGCTATCTGGCAAGAAGACCTACTAAAAGCAGCCCAAAATAGTCTACGGCGAATCTCCAAATCCTCCGACGTAAGGGCCTTGTCCATTGCGGGGGTTCGTCTATCAGTATGTAGGCCCAAATCGACAATCATATTGATCGCGAGCCCCGAATACAACCAAGACAGGCTCCGCTCATCGCACCATGCAAACAGTGCCTCGGACATGATCAACAGTGCCTGTATGGTCGGAATATCACTTTTCATTTTGGTAGGTAGCCCGGAGATAGACATGGACAACAGCTCCTCCGCTCGTATCCTAAATGGTGAAACAGCGACAGGCGTCTCTGTGACAACGCCTGAACACTTGAATTCAGTTCGAGGAGAGTTTTTGGACGCCGAGAAGAAAATAGCATTCAGCAACGGCTTTGAGAAATAAGGACCGTTGCATGCCATATCGCGCATGAATGCTGGCCGATAGACCACTAGTCCGGATGCATGTTGTCGGTTCCAGAAGACAGACAGAAGGTGCATACCGACTTCGGGGTCTACGCCGTCGAAATCGAGGCGGTTTGCGGCAAGATCGATAGGTTCCATTTGACCTACAGAAGTCAGCTGGAATGAACAGGTAGCGTTTGGTTCGTAAATTTCTAACGTTGTTTTATGCAATTTCCAAGCAACTCATATTTCTTTGCGAGATCGACAGGGACGCTGGGAGCCGAAGGATTGACGGTTTGTTGATGCGATTCTTCAAACATGGCACTTGAGGGGCCATGAAACTGTACATCTCGGTCCCCGGTCGAGTAGATAGGCTCATTCGGGACTTGGGACGAAGATTTTGTAGTACGTGCCGGGAGTGTAGGCTGTACAGAATGTGGTACTTGCGCCACTGACTGTTCACGATTGCTCTGGTCGATGCTACCAGAAGCACTGATCGATTGCTTCACCTGATCCAAACGAGACTTGAGCTTCGATAAGGAGCTCTTCAGTTCTACGTTCTCGTCCTCCAAATACCGTATTTGACTATTCGTAGGTCTGATATCGTCAGAAAGACCTATCGCCGGCGTAAATGAGTTTTTCTCACCTAATCTTCTTCGCGCGCTCCGAATAGACGCAGCTTCTGCCCGAACATCTGCAATTCTCGCACTTTGGCTTGACATTGTCGCAGCCCAGCTAGTAGGAAATCGAGTGAGTAAGAATGTATTATAGGCAATTGTTCAGGAGAAGAAGGCACCTTTCTTTGCCGACAGAAATCGCAGGCTGTTCCGACACGCTTCTTTCGTCTTACGGGAGATACGGGCGATGAGCTGGAGGTCATTTTACAGGTCAGTCAATGATTAGTCGTGGTCGTTTCTGCTCTATTGCATTTGCATCCTACGAATATCCAATCCTCCGTCAGGACGAGATGCAAGAGGGAAATTGATGATGACGGATGAGCATTCCCCCGGCTAAGCAGTGACTAGGTAAGCGGAAGTTAACTTTCCGCAGAACAGACCAAGCATTTTAGGGTTACGCATCGCATAGGGTTAATGGCTTTACCACGTTCGTGTTTATCCACAGCTACATGCGCCGTCGCCTATGAGCTTTCTAACAACAAGCGGTCAAGTTTTCTCAGAAACAGCTATTTGAATAGTATGAATTCACCATCCAACGACAATGTGAAGTCGTGCATTCATGCCACGATGTCAAATCCTGAATTATCCCGGGGACATCTCCAATTTGCACCTGGGCAGTCAGCATATACTCTTCGCCGCGTGCGATGTGGAAATGAATGAAATTCATATCGAAGCACGTTGAGTTGACCGGTTTGATCTAGCTCGTATGGCACGTAGTATTCGGTTAGTGCTTAGTCAACTAGTTAGTTAAATTAGTCAACTTAGTTCACTACTCCGTACTCTGTAATCAACCATCAAGGAACAGCGTTGCATCCATCGCTATCAGATCGAAGATCGATCGCGCTCGAACGAACTGCAACGACGGATCGAGCCCATCGTGGGGATGGTCCGTTCACCATGAATGTGAGCCGACGAACTACTATATAGAAGATTGATATACTACGAAATCGGCGAAGGAGATAGATTGATTCAGGGCGGAGCAGGACAGGGTGCGCATTGTTCATCTGGCTGTGTACGGAATAGACAAGTTATTTATGAGGCCTCATATCGATTGCACGGTATCTCGGTAATGCCCCTTGAACGAGCGACAAGGTTCAATAGTGCTATGCACTTGTTCATTGGTATCCTTACCTTGTCCTGTGGTACTGTTGTTTACTTGTTGTACTCTTGTACATATTACAAGTGCACGCAGGTAACTTACTCCGTACAGTGACTTAGAGTGACTTTCGGGTTCTGAAACACGAACGTTAAGACCAAGTCAGGTATGAGCCCACTGTTGCTCAGCCTGAACCACTTAGAAATCAATTTGGTGACACGCCAAGCCCGCCCCCTTTTGACATGCAGCGCGGGTGTACCTTACGCTAAGCTGCCTACGGAAAGTGTCTCCTTGCACGAGGAGAATCGTCGCTAGCTTACTAGGTCAGCCCCCCCCAAATGCGAAGACCTATTTATGTACTATTTATGTACGTACCTGCATGCATAGAGCAGGGTGTTTCCCAGACCCGTAAAAGTCTAGCAGCGCGCCAGCTAACTCAGTCTCTGTAACTTACTCTGTATGGTGTGAACAGAACGCGTACCAAACCGGATGCAGGACGCGCCGGCCACACGTTAGGGCGACCACAATGTCCGAGCAGAAAAACAGACACGTAATACATACTCCGACACACATCCGTTTGGTCTGGAAGAGTCGAAGGAAGACGGTTGAGCTGGAAAGTCGACATGGTCGAACTAGTGTTCCGTCTTTCCGCTCGGAGACAGACCACGGAGTTGTCAACCCAAAAACAATCTAGTCTGCTCGTTTACGTTTCAGTTGACTCAAACCAGATTCTTCGTCAACGTGCTGTAAACCTACAGTGAACTTTGATGTCAGCGAACTTCCCAAAAGGCATGTCGCCAACTCAACTTAGACAACCCCTGTTACGGCATTTTTCACAAAGTGGATGAGCCAAGTGATTCAAGTCAGTCTTTTTGGGACTTTTGTCCGCAGTCAGAGCAGAGCACCTCGTGTTGATTCTTCTTCTTCCTTCCGGCTCTAGTGTCATTTCACGAAGAGGAAGCGTAATCCTTCTTCCAGATACAGGCCTACTCCGTTCTCCGCACTCGCAGTAATCGAACGACGCCACCGATGCGAGTATGTTGTGCCATATATTTGCAGGCCATATAGGCTTGTATGTCGGCTCTGAGTGCGAACAGGATCCTTCCGAGGTATCTCTTTGGGGGCATCCGAGCCAGTGTGTTTCAACAGACTGGACCGTCCTACCCAAGTGCCGTAACTGCAAAGATGAATGACTAGAAGCACAGTCCTCGTGCTCCCGTAGTACACATGTTCGTCTACGGTTAGATCTATGTGCCCTTGACGCCAAAGGGCAAAACTGACCGATCTGCTCCAAAGTCAAGTCAATGAAGTCATAGGCTCTGTGCGGCACTTGGACGGCTCCGTGAATTCCCAAAGAGGAAAATGATAAGAAGATCTTTGAGATCCGCATTGTTCTGTGATCTGTCGTTGCGATTGGCTAACGCAAACGGTCTAGACACCCAAACGACACAAACGAGGGAGGACATGTTGGCCAAATCATCATATGATGTCTTGGAAATGTGGCGAAAGAAAAAGAGAGAGATTTTCGGTGGAGCAGTGAAAAAACGTTTATCATCGACACTGCTGTCGGTCCATTGCGTGGTCGATGGTTGTACAGTGTAACGACCACCGCGAATGTCGCATCTGATATCACGATGCCGACAATGTCTCGTAGAGCTAGGAACGATGCTGGCGTGGCGTGGCGGTCTGAAAGAATTCCAAGGTGTGAAAGAGCGAAGAAAGAAGAAGTCTTGGCGTTCCTTGTCTGTAAACACTAGTGATGCGCTAGTCCGTATCAGGGTTAGACTAGTTTCATACCTCATCAACTCCGAGCTGGGTAGTACTAGTAGTATTAGTCGACTAGCACTTGGTATAGACACACCACACTACACAGCTAAAGGTAACTAGTTGACCCTTCACACAGACACATCGTTGCTCGAGATCTTGTCGCTGGTCGATGCTCAAGCCTACTCCGTCATCTGCACCGAAACGCTGCAAGACGACGAGCATTCTGTGGCGGATAGCGTCGGATTAGTTTTTAACCTGACTTGCACGTGAGACCTCTGGCAGCCGAGGATTAGGTAACAACAAAGCGTGCTTAGAGGCACAATACGGAGCATCCGGCTCTGAAATCAGTCTCTGATCTTCTAGACTCGTCCGCCGTCCTTTGATGGACTATAGAGGAAGTTTGGGTCATCCGGATCTTTGTGTGTAGGACTGAAGCCACTGCAAGCCAGAGCAGGTTGGAACTGGAATGATCGTCAGGCACGGTGTGTCATTCGTAGGCAGACTCGACGCCAGGATTCATCTTCGAACGGCGCGGAGGTCCGTATTGGTCCACAGCGTGCCTGTCCTCGTTAGCGCCGGGAAGACTGAAGGCAGCTGACTCAGGTTGGCAAGTTGCTGTAGTTCATGTAAGGAGATGTGCACGTAGACGTTGCGAGTACCGTCCGTCCGTCCCTGTGATTTTCAGTCGGTCAAGAGTTTGCGATATGACACGTAGTGTTGAGAGTTGATTGTTTGGGAGTGGTTGATCGCTCAGACAGCATCAAAACAGGCCAAGGATGAACCATGAACCCCTGGACCTTCCTTTCCCAGACCACGCCTGCTCCACTCCCCACCGCCGCCAGACCAGACTCTCGGTGTTTGAGGCGGCGATGAGCCCGATAGTCTACAGATCAAGAATTTGCCAGACTGCGTGCTATGTACGTACTCCGTAGTAACTCAGCTACATAGCTTACGAACTCTGGAGTCTAAATTCCGTAACTTCACTTGATCCACTAGGGACTAGTGACCTACCTCACAACCCCTGTTTTGTGGTTGCCGTCACCGTCGATGCACGTGACCTGTATTAGATCAGCATCGGAACCAGCCGACAACGACAGAGGCAGGCAGGCAGGCAGGCAGGCAGGCAGGCAGGACGGAGGAGGCAATCGAACAGACCCTGGTTGATCTCATGGCAGTCGTCGGCAAAGACGCCTTAAGACGACGTACATGATACTAAGTGCAAGGTGCATGGTATTGTTTTGTATGTGATGCTTTATGCTCCATTAACAGCTGCTAGCGTCTCGGCGGCCAGGTCGGGACTAGCGGCCGGTTGGCTTTTTAGCCAGCCAATCCTGGCCTCCGTTGACCGCCCTCCACGAGACTCCTGGCGTTGCCCAGAGCGTGCCTGCCTTGTCAAGTTGTGTACGGTGCCTGGGCTAGTCCCTTCCTAGCCTCTGACTGACTGCTGCCAGCCAGTCCCGTCCATCCCCACCCTTTTCTCTGCTTCGGACCTCGTCCTCTCCTTCTCCTCTCTCTTTCTCTCTCCTTCCCTTTTCTTTTCTTCCCTATCCATCTGTCTGTTGACTCTGTTCTCGATTCGTTTTCTTTTCATTCATTCATTTCTTCTTCTATTCGTCGTGTCTGGGACCGCGTGTTCACTCCTTCACCGCGCCCATCAACACTGTCATTCATTCTATTTTCTTATTCTCAGCCTCGAACCAACGATTCGTCCGGCCTTCCTTTCATTCCCCCGACACGGTCCCTACCGCTGACAGCCTCAAAGGCATTGACTGCTAGCTTACGCCATTGTTTGATTATCATCATTATCATCACATTTATCCTTCAAAATCAGTCGTTCGATTTACTCGCCGGATCTGGCATCATCGACTTTTCATTCTCATCCCGAGACTGCCCATCAACACTGCTACTTGTAGTAGTATTTACTATTCAGCTGCCCGGATCAGCGGTCATACCATTCAGAACCATCCCACCAAAGTCTACAACGACATTTTCTTTTTCACTATCTTGTATCCGACTTATTCTCCATTGCTGCTCTGGAGCGCCTCCTTGAATCGTTCACTTCGACATACGGGCCTCGTACCTGTGACTTCACGATCACACACATTGGATGCACACAGAACTATCTATCCTATTGTTCTACAGGGGATCAATACCGAGCAACACGGCACGCCATTTCTTACCATCACCGTGGAAGAAATCGAACAAGCTTTCCCTAAAAAACCCATTTGACCAATCTGTTCGAGTAAACGATTTACCATTTATCCATAATGTCTTCGATAGACAGCCAACCCGCTGTTGCGGGTTCAAACACCGCCACCCCAACAAACTCAACGCCTTCGCCATCCATGACCAGCCCTACGGCTTCTGCGCCCTCGAGTTCTGCGACCCGCCGGCCGCCGCGTAAGAGCACATTGACCCAGCAGCAGAAGAATCAAAAGCGACAACGCGCTACGCAGGACCAACTCGTCACTCTGGAAATGGAGTTCAACAAGAACCCAACCCCGACTGCGGCAGTCCGCGAACGAATTGCTCAGGAGATTAATATGACCGAAAGATCTGTACAAATCTGGTTCCAAAACCGACGCGCCAAAATCAAGATGATTGCTAAGAAGAGCATCGAAACTGGCGAAGACTGCGATTCCATTCCCGACTCAATGCGCCAGTACCTGGCGATGCATTTCGACCCTCATAAACCTGGTGCGAGGGAATTGTTTGGACGAGCAAATGGACTTGGTGCACTAGGAAACGGCTACGGCGCGGACACTACTCCTGGAAAGATCGTCATTCAGCACTTCACTTGTCGTACCCTCAGCATCGGATCCTGGCGACGCATCGGGCAGAATGCTATGGATTTGGTCATCTTCTATTCGCCGGATAAGGCTACTATGACCTACTACATCAACAACGACTCGGCTGGATACAAAATCGAGTACCCATTCTCATATATTAAGAGCGTGATGCTCGACAACGGTGACCTTACCCCTAACGCAAATGGTATGCCTACACGACCCGGTGGTTTGGTCATTGAATTGAACCGGCCGCCCATCTTCTATATGGATTGTTCGAACTCGGGTGGGTTTTTCCAGTGCGGCGATTTTACAGAAGACCAGCAAGCCAGTCGCGTCATGACCCATCAACTTGGTGGTCATCCTAAAGTCTTGAGTGTTCAACTAGCCAAGCTCGTGTCTTTGGACACCTTCCAGAATCGGTTAGACTTCAATTACTCAGTCTCTGCAGCCATTTCTCCTCCACAGGAAATCCATCGTCCGGCGTCTCAACCGAACCGGTTCACCTTGGGCCAAATGGGCATGTACACTGATTCGCATCTTAGCGTGAATCACATGCCTCGTGGCCATAAACGCCAGCGCAGTCGATCAGTGCCAGCCGCTATCGATTTGTCTTACTTGCACACGCCAATGGCTCCTTTCCATATTCCGCAGCCTCCTGTATCGCATATGACACCAAACTCGAACATGTACGCTCCTATTCCACAGAATCCAAATGCCGTTCATGCCTTGGGTACTGAACTACGAATCGACACTGCCGCCACATTTGTTGATCCTCGATCCTACCCGATGTCCGCCACGACCATGTCCGACTTTGCTGGTGCTAGTCCATCATTCTTCAGCGCTGCCCCCTCGGCGGAGCCGATTGCCATACCCGGTAATCCTGGAGATCAATTCAATATGGCATATGTATCACCTTCCCCAATGATGGATCACAAGATGCTGAGCCAGCCGTCGACATCGATGGCCAACTTCAGCCACGCCGATCCTTTAATTGCTAATCACTCGCCCCCTCTCTCAACCATGCACAACACGATATCACACGATATGTTCAACTTTGGTAGCGACCAGCAACAAGGGCTGACCGAAGACGGATTTGTCTTGAGCGAGATGTATGCGAAACATCACATCAACCAATTTCCAGACGGCCCAAACTTTGATTTTTCCATGAATGCGATCTCGGAAACTCAGTCGCCCATGAATAGTGATATGCAAGGATTTGAAATGATTCAGACCACGTCGGCGTGATCAACTTGGTTGGTACAAAATTTTTATGGCGTTTGGTCGGCATGGCGTTCGGGCGATTCTCATATGTCAGTTGGTGACATAGGTTCATGATATCCTTTGCTTTTTTTCCTTGTTCGTTTCTTGCAACTCTCAAAACTGTCTTTGCCTGCCGGCTGGCCAAAGGACCCGGCAATCAAGCACCGATTTGGTAGAGTTCCGTGCTTACGGATTGCTACATTCATCCTACGGCCGGTTCTGTAGCGTGGACTAGGTCCATTTTTTTTCCGTTCTGATATCTTGGATGATCTCGACTTGCGCAATGTTTTGCGTTTTCGTTCGTCTTCGCTTCTCGATATGTTTTATTTGCATTCGAAGACTTTTTCTTCTTTTCTTTATTTATTCTTCATCCATCACAATTGTATGAAAACGGCTTGAGTTTGATGTCAGCATTGTCAGCTTCCACTTCTTTTTGTCGACTGCATTAGTTGTCATCTTCTGTCAGACGTTGTCTGACCATGTTAGCATGGGTTAGTTGAGTAGCAATCATACCACATGTGATTTGATTTACTTGGGTATCCATATATACAAGGTCTAAGCATACACGATTGGTACATACAGCGTCACTCCCACCCTTCGGGCACTCTGCCCTTGACGCCCCTACCTTGTCGAAGGTATCTTTCCAAGACTATCTCTACCTTGGCCAGAAAACCTCTGTAATCCATCCCCGGCTGATCTGTGACCGAGTGCGTAACCCCGTCCTTGCACCACACACTCCAAGACCCCATCTGCGCCGCCATGAGCGTATCCGTCCCCAACCGATCACCAACCACCACAACCTCATCAGGCCGATTTATGATCCCTCTTTCACGAAGCCACCCAAGCACATCAGAGCCACAGAACGGCTTCCTCCTCCCACCAGCGCCATCTGTAGAGTTGGTATCAGGCTGAACCCGAAAGACCGAAATCTTCAGATGCGCCAACTTGTTTTCCAACGCCTTGGCTTCATCCACATATTTCTGAACGTCGGGCCGACTCCCCGCCGTATTCGACACAATCAGCACTCCATCCGGGTTGGTGTTGATGTTGAATGGCGACGTGGGCGACGTACGGAGTTGCTCGAGTTTATCGAGGTATGGTTTTGGGAGTGTCGTCGTGTGCGGGGGACAGAGGGTGTTGTCTTTGTCGAGGACCAGGGCCTTTATTTTTGGTACTCTTTTGGGTTCGGTTGTTGTCGTTGAAGAAGAGACGAGGTGTTGGCCAATTTGCTCGGGGAGTTCGAGAAATGTTGGTATTGTGAGATTGGGGAGGAAATGGGATGGTTGTTTGAGGAGCGTTGAGACGGTTAAATTGAAGGCTTGGAGGTTTGTATTTAGTAAGGGCGCCATTGCGTCGTTATATTCTCATATCTTGTATTTCGAGATTGAATGTACGGTGGTATGTACAAATGAAAAGTTGAAGACAAGAAAGAAGCTTGAAGCTCGATGATAGGCGGAAGCTCACCGCAGAATCTCACCTCCGGCCCCACGCTTGGAGTTCCGCCGACCTAGAACTTGACTTTTCGGCTTCACTCAGATCTTAGGAATCCCACTTCGTACGCAAGCACCCCTTACGAACGCTTACGAGGGAATCAATTTCGTGCAATCGCTATCTCTTGTGTACTTTTTAAAAACAAGCTTACCATTACGCAGCGTCGCGCGTCGTCATATTCCTGACAAACGAGCTTGAACCTGTCGCGCGATCAGCAGCGACGACCACCACAGGAAAACAGTCACCATGGGCAAATTGACGAGCACAATCGGTATTCCGATCAAACTGTTGAATGAAGCGCAGGTACGATCTTCATACGCACGTTGCGCCTCCTGGATTTGTGCTGTGCGTCGTGATTGTCGTGAGAGCTAGGTTCGCTAACTCGGATTCTTCTGGATTATAGGGCCATGTTGTGACTCTAGAAATCACGTCGGGCCAAGTATATCGGGGAAAATTGCTTGAAGGTCTGTCTTTTGTCCTCTTTTGCGCGGGGGAAGAAATGCCGTCTTTGCTAGCGAAACCGATCGCAGCGACGCTCTGAAAATACTGAAGCTGACGCTACTGGGCCTACAGCCGAAGATAACATGAACGTCCAACTCAAAGATATCACAGTCACTGCGCGCGACGGCCGAGTCTCACATCTCGATCAGGTTTATATTCGTGGAAGCCACGTGCGATTCTTTATTGTGCCGGATATGTTGAGGTTTGCCCTCCCCTTTCGTTCACATAAATTGTATGAGGAATTCTTTTGATGACTGACGGATTGGATGACAGAAACGCACCCATGTTCCGCACTCGTGGTCAACGTGGTAGAGGTGTTGGTTTGGCTCGCGGTAAAGCCACTGTGAACAGAGCTCGGGGTCAACGACGGGGTTAAACGGGATTGACTGGGTGTGGTTTTTTATGTTATGGGTCGATTTCAGCAAGCTTTCATAGTCGAGTTTGTGCGGTCTGGTGTTTCTACAAAGGGTTCAATATCATCGATTCTTGGTCCGGGTTACTGTTCTCTTGATATCAGTACCAATAGATGCCCCGGCTTTCCGATCACCGAACTTATTATCTCCGCTTCAATCTGCAGAACTTTGGGTCTACAAACGATCTCGAAGACAAGTCAACTACGAAATTTGACTATGTCTTGAGCTTGACTCGATTTTCGAGGCGAGCATATACCGAACTCACCCCATTTCTTAGATCGAATAAAAAAAGGGAATGGAGTTTTTTGTGTTGCTATTTCTCGGTCTTACTTTCAATTTAAATCCGGTGTCAGTGATCTGATTCTACCCCAGCTGATAGGTAATCATCGGCAGAATCTAGACTGCTCAGAAGTTCTTGGATTGTATTTTTGACGCGGAGTTTAGTTGGAGATTCGACCCCGCTTAAACTTGTCTGGTTTCAACATTTTAAATTCACCAACATAAAATCGTTTCAAAGAAGAACAACACAGCTTTACAAGCTTAGGAATAAAGGATCTTCTACATGCATACAAACCCAGCAACGGGAAGATGACCACGTCATAACTCGTACCTCAGTCTTACCGATCGAGCATAATCGCAAAATGCCCTCCCCCGCCACAGCTCCTGCAGGCCAGGACAAGCCCTCAAAACCAAAGCTCATTACCAACCCCTTGCGCCTCCTCATTTTGACACCTTCAGATCAAGCAAGCCAGACGATCCCCGCGCTTCTACAATCCCTGACCGGGGTACCGGTCACGACACCACCATCGACAGCGGACGAGGAAGCAGAGCGTCAATCCTTCGCCGGCTACACAACCCACGCCCCGCTCCAAATATCGAATAAATACTATTCCGCTGATGTACCGATCTGGGTTGACGAGATCCCCACGTTACCATCTTCTCAAGCACCGACACATGCTAGCGCTACTGCTACGGGCGAAAGGGACATAGAAAGCACTCCAGAATGGAAAACGACATTCCTATCAGCTGAAGCGCGCGAAGTCCGCGACGCAATCGGCGCTATCGTCCTGTGCGTACGGAACCCGTCATTGTCTATAAGTAAAGCTGTGCCGAGGGAAGCGCTTGAGGTTGCTACGGCCGGCGGTTCATCGTTGCAAACGGTTATTGAGCAGGATACCAAGGACGCAGTGCAAAGGGCGGATGTCAAGTCTATCAAAGAGTTGGTCGGGGTTGTAAGTGAACTCAAGACGAAAATTGAGGAGGAGCGTAATGGTGGGGAGGACGATGAAAATGACGATGGTGTGGTAGGAGGGGCGGAGGTGCCGGGAATACTGGTTCTGCTTGACGAACGGGCCACCGTGACAAAGAAGCAGGGTTCTGGCGGTGCTGATGAGGAAGATCTCGAGGCTGAAGCGCCCTTTACGTCGTTCTGGTGGGAAGAAATTCTACATGAGGAAGGCATATTCGGTATGGAGGTCGTACGATGGGCCCAATCCGCGCTGCCGTCAGCCACAAACACAGACGCCCCGGAGACGAGGAACATGTACGGCGAATTAGAAGGTCTTCCGCGCCTCAAGGAGGTTCTGTCGACCCATGAATGGACCGCATCCGCCCCGATGGGCGATGACGATGAAGACGAAGATGATATCATGTCCTTCCTCAACAATGGGAGCAGACGGGATGAAAGCACCGGTTTCAGATTCGAGGTTGATCAATTAGAGCGTGAAATGATGGGTTTGAGGTTTGCTATCAACGGTGGTGACAACGACGCTAACGACGACAACGAGGAGGGAGAAGATACGGAACTGCAAGTCGAGAATCTGGAGGCGTTGATGATGCGTATGAGGGCTATCAAAGGTTTGTTCTCACCCGAGTATACGTGTGAGGTTCAGCAAGTTGACTTGAAGTGACTAGACATGTCGTCTGATTTACCGGAGAGTAAACGAAAAGCATTTGCGGCCAAGGCTGTCAAGGACCTCATGCGAGAGTTCTGAATGCTTGCCATGAACGCAAACAGCGCTGCTCATCATTGAAAATGCTCATTAAAGATAAAACCTGTATAGTATACATCCACACCGTTTGAACCAGTCTATGCCCTCCGGCCTCATTTAATATGCGTCATCTGCATCACTTATGACCATAAGCCTGCCACCAATACGAAAATGCCGTTCGATGGTTGCTTAATCGACACGGCTCTTTCCTCGCATAACTCGTCGGCGCTGCGCCATCATATGCGTGTAAAGGATGTAGCTACCCGGTACATAAATGCCCAGAACAAGCATCAAGAACCATTTGTAATTCTCATGCACGTATTTCTCCGCATGTCCAAGCGAGAGGTACATGAACACGACTTCAGAGGAGATACCGATGGGATACAGGACAAAGAAGGTGTTGTACCTACACAGGTTAGCCTGACCATCCACCGACCAAGTATTGAGGGAAAAGGGGAAAGGTACCTCAACCACTGCCACCAGCCCGGCACCGACAGACCGCCAAGCTGCAACACAAAGAATCCATATCGAATACACTCCGTTATGCCCCAGGCAAACATACATCCAAAGAACGCCAAATCACCATACTGGATCTTGCCGGGTACACCCATCAACCCATCACTAGTAAATTGCCGCACAAACGGGATGTTGGGGAAGTATTTCGAAAGGACGCCATCGTATAACCCCGATCCTTCTCGGAAGGCATACATGATGCCCCAGACAACCACGAAGCGAGAGGCGACTTGCATGGCTGTCGTGGTAACGGGTGCACGCACGACGCCGACAAGGGAGTGCAGGATCTCGAGGGCGGCGAGGGACTGGGTTATCAACAGTAGCGGGAAAATGTCATTCGGAATGCTCCAAATTGTCTGGAGGTCATTTTGTTGGTATTTCTCGACGAGCGCGAGAGCGGTCCGGATGGTGCAGGTTGCCCAGAGGCTGAAGCTGAGGAGGTTGTAGAGAAAGAGGTAGGTACGTGTGAGGCCTGAGGCTGGCTTTTTGCCTGCCGCAGTGACAGGGGACCTTTTGGATGGCATTCTGTATAGTCCTTGTGACAAGACAAAGTGCTGATCAAGAGAGAAAATCACAGCTGAGAGGAGAGACAATATAAATACACAGAGGCGGATCTCAACAAAAAGTGGTTGTCCCGAGCTCCTTCCCCGAAATTAGACGCGCTAAGCCCTCTTGATCAAATGAGCCGCGGCTGCAGATGGGCTTGGGCCACTCCGCAGCAAGGGGCGGAGCATTTATTGATAGGGTTAGTTAGGGTTATCTTGGGTAATACGGTAGCTATCTACTGTTCAGGGCTTGCCCGAGTGACACTCGTTCCTCGCCCTGCTCAGTACCTTTCTCTTTCATCAAGATGGCTCAAAGGCTTTAGCGAGTACAGGTATTGCAAGTTTGCTTCAATGCGGTGCACCATCTCCGACTCATCCCCATCAGTGCTTTGGTAGAAGGTCAACACCTCAGTCCACAGCTCCTCTGCCATCTGTATCTCCAACCTACCGGTTTCATGCGATGCCTGTTTTCCCTTGCCTTCTTCCATGAGCGCCCACGCCAGCTCGTCAATGGCTCGCATGGTCTCTGGATGGTGCCTTCCCCACCATTCAGTATAGACTGCGATGACCTCGGAGAACAAGACCCGAGCCTCAGCAAATCGACCTAGTTTGGCCAGAGCTCTTCCCATGTTCAGTTTGAGTGAATACAAAGTTGGATGCAGTTCGCTCTTCCAGTCTCTCTGACCATCATAAACGTCCTGGAAGATTCTCAACGCCTCCGCCGCAGAGCCTTTTCGCAAGGACACCTCGCCCATGTCATTCAATATCCGAAGATGAAGACCCTTCCGCTCATCGCGCTTGAAAGTATCCCCATCTTTTGCGTTCTCAATGAGAAGGAATGAAGCATCTTGTAACAACAACTTCGCTTCGTCTAGCCTCTCGGTCATCATGAACACTACTGCTTTGTTGTACATCAGTGACATCGAAACGTCAGGTGTAAGAATATTGAGCTCGGCCATCAGTCTCCATGACCGATCAAAGGCCTTCAATGCGAACTCGAACTTTCGTTGACACGTGAACACCAGCCCAAGGTTAGTGAGCACATCAGCCAGAAATTCGGTATTATCTCGTGAGGGGCTTAGCCGAATCAAGCCGTGTTCAATCATTCTGTAGATAAGTGATGCTTCGCTGTAATGTCCAGTATATCGGAACACATGCCCGAGGCATTTCAGGACGGTAAGGTCGGTGTCTGACCCCCATTGTCCCTGTTTGATATAGTCCCAGCACAATTCGACATGAGGGCCCAGACGACGGATCGTCTCCCAGGAATTTGCCTCAAAGGACCTTGGGACTTGAGAAGCCACAAGCGATATTGCGCAGCGAATATACTCCTGCTCACTAGCCTTCGCTCTTTGTCTGGCTATAATTTGGATTGCTGGGTGTGTCTCCCACGTCCGACGATCACTTGTGGGTATTCTAAGCTCAATGAATGACAGATCTGCCAACAAGGGATAGTAGGGCCTAAATGACTTCTTTTCTCTAGCCAAATTTTGGAGGCAAATAATTGGAAGCCAGGCCGGATACTTACCATCCGTTGCATTGTAGCGGAGATCGTACCATAGGTCTTGATGGTGAAGAATGCTGAAAAGAATCAATATCTCTGCGGTTATTGGATCGGGGTTTTCAGGCTCCTCAAAACTTAGCTCCATGGAACGATAGAGAGTCTCATATTTCCCCGTGATTTCTCTGGTTTGATTAAAACTCTTCCGCATCCCCGGAATAATCCTTCACGCTACAGCTATGTTTAGAAATAACGGATGTGACTGGACAAAGTGCCAAGGGCAACGTTGGACATAACAGTATTTTATTGGGTTGTGGTCTTGATAATGCCAAAACAGCCTGATCGTTCACTTTGAAGGTCTTTGTATTTGAACACTATAGTTACGTAGTCGATGTATCTACTCATGCCGCCTCAATCGAACCTTGACATCAGAAGAAGGCAGAAACGCGTTTGCCGATAGACTTCGACCTGGCAACTTCAAGTCTTTGCCTTTGTCCACGGATTCAATGTCCCACAGTGAAATAATTGACGCTGTGACTAGCATGACTACTTTCTCTATCAGAGTGCTAAACGTCTCGTCTCCGGCGAATGGCTGGACCGTCTGCCAATCAAACGTGTCTATAGAAGACTTTTCTCCGTTCTTCATTAGCTCCGATGATGACGGGGAAGGGGAGGAGGAGGACGAGGGAGGTGAAGCATGGCGTGAAAGGAAACGATGAGGTGTAAATCGTTTCGAGTCCCGGTAATATCTCGAATCAACGTGGTGTGCAGCACTGGCGAGTCCGACAATATCATTTCTGTAGAACTGATAAGATCGGGGATGTTTCTCGCTGTCGCGGCCGAAGATAGTTGCATCTTCCTCTGATTCCGTCAATGTTAGATCCGCAATCAACTGGTGGTATGAAATTGGATTTGCGTCCAGCCGTATGGTCTCAGCGTACGTCGCCTTCAATAACACACAATCTATGAGGAGCTTCTCTGTGTTGATGGACAGTCTCGGCGGTTCCGCTATAGGCAAGCCAGTCACTTTCGGATCCGAACGAGACACTTTGACGTATGGCTCAATCTCCTTTCGGACGGCAGATAACAAATCAGGGTCCGAGAAGATATGTAATAAATTCCAGAATACCAGTTTCGCTGCATCCGTCGTCATCTTCCACAATAACCAGGCATCAAGTCGAGCGCTGAGCGACGCCGAGATTCCTAATGTTCGCCACACCCGCATGCGTTCTTGTACCAGGTCCGAGACATCGTCTAAATCGCGAAACTCCAGAGGAGCATTTCGGCCGTCTTCAAGCGCTGAGAAGGATGCTTGTAAAACCGAGATGGTCTTTTGTAACCGATCTCGAGCAGCGTATGCAGCAGATATGCCCGGTGACGGGATCCATCGAGGAGCACCAGCTATTAATCGCACGTACTCCTGGTCCCAGCTTATCAAATCATCCACAATTCCTGTGTGGAAGTCCAATAGTGCTTGTCCCATGAGTACATGTGTAATTTGATAACTTGCAAAGCTCCTGGTCAATGCAAAAAGTCCCACCTGACAGCTTTGTACACTGGTTTCTTCGACCTCAATGCCAGTATTGCGTTCCCAGATCATCTGATCAATGAGACTTCGATTAAAAGACACTAAATCCGCAGTTTCGCGTTCCAAATTTTTGGCCAATGCCGAAGTGATCTTTGTGAGATACGACTCTTGAGTGAGGGGTGTCAACGTAGCATCGATCGCTTGCCGGACCTGTGGCGACAGCCTGAAAGAAGCGCCAGTGTCGCCGACGAAGTACTCCATGACTCTTGAGAAGTAAATTCCAGAACGGACATCACCATTCTTGCAAAGTTTCTTGATCATATCAGGCGAGTACACAAGATACTGTGTGTGCAGGCCCATTTGGAGAGCTACAACAGGCTCATTCATAATTTCCCTGTCGCCGATCAGACCTACGGACCGCAATCAAAGCTAGAGGAAGGGGAGACATACTGTGCATCGAGCAGAAAATCGCGATGCCGCCAGAAATAAGAAAACGCATGCCCTAGCCCCGGTACCCAATAAGGCAGCTTGCGCACGCGACGTGGCCCGCCATCTGTAGAGTCCGCATGGCTTTGACTTTGGAGTCCGGTGATGGTACGGGTGGAGAGGATGGAGAAGATAAGAATGGCGATGAGAATGAAAAGAGAGTATTGCTCAGCGTTTTCTTTGACTGTTTGGATGAGGGTGTGTGGTGACGAGGGTTGGGAGTTCATTTTTGCGGTAGTCTAGAGAGCTATCGAGTTTTCAAAATATCCAATGCTTGCTCGCTTGTGATGCATGAAAGCCATCAACTGATGACGGTCTGTTCAATATTATGTTTGAACATGCATGATGATTCCTGAGATGGTACTGCTAGCCGGAGTAGCGCGTTGCCCGCAAATTCGAGATCAATGATTGAATGTGTCGCTTCAGCTGTGCTGTGGACTTTGCAACGCAAAGAATGCAGCGTACCAATATATCGACAAATAAGTCGATGTTGATCGTGTAAGCATAGAGAAGTGAAACAGAGCTGAAGTGGACACAGCAAGGGGAGGTGGATCGACCGGTCTAACCGTGTGAGTGCTAGTTAGGGTTATGTATTAGGGTTAGTGAGACCTACATTCGGTCAATATCAAAGTAGCAGCAGCATTCTTCAAAAGAAATTTTCTATGTCCATTCTCTCCGCCGTACCCACAACCCTCCTCTCTCCTGCCTCTATCTTCTATCAATATGTACACTGGCCATGCCAATCCAGAATATTCACACCAAATCCCCCTCGAAATAACCACAACCGAAAGTAACGACCGAAAGTATGATACTTTAACCCTCGTAGAGAACTCAGAATCCCTTTACAGCTTCCCGAGAATCGTCCCCTAGACATTTCCTGGCAATCCGCCGCCAGACCAGGTCATCACTCAGAGTCCCCATTCAACGTCTCCGTCACCCGCCCGTCATCGCCCATCAACCTAATAGGCCTCCTAGGCTCGTGAATCGTCACCGCCGTAGGCACAGTCGGCATCGTCGAGTGCGGAGACAGCGTCTCATCCGCACTCGCATTGGCAGCAGCCGAGGCTTCGGTATCTTCACGATGCGGTTGCACCTGTTGACCTTCCTGTTGTTCTTCATGCCGCTGCTGAGAGCCAGCAATCTGGAACGTGATTCGAGGAGGCTCGCGCGGACCCGGCGCTTTGCCTCGCTTTCGATAAAAGTGTAGACCACGGTGTGACTCTGGTGTTGCTGTGCTGTGTGTGTTAATACTGCTAGGGAGCCGAATCGCTTCTTGTTCTGCAGAGGTAGAGCTGAGCGCCGTTGAAATTGTGCGCGGGATGTGATAACCTGCCTTGCCGACAGGGACGCTAAGGCCATGCACGAACTGTTCACGTTAGCTTCTAGCTTCAAACATCGACGTATGGGAAGAGTAAAGATTCTTACAATACTGCAAATCACCAAGAACCAGACCACAATATACGTCACCTCCGCCGTCCTGGCAGCATCTGCCCGTACCTCGCCATCTACAATCATCTCCTCTAGCAGGAATTGATGGCATACCGATAGATAGAAAACAGCACCCACCCCAATAGGACCGAAAAATCCTACAAAGAGCGCCTGCGAGACTTGTTCAATCTGATGAATGTACTTGTGCATCGCAAACACGATTGGTAGACGTCGAAACAACAGTATCAGAATGCCCAAAGCTATCAACCGGTAAATAGGAATGATGTCATTGTGTGCAAACATAGCCCAAGGGCAAACGGCCCCGAACCAAACGAAGATGGCCAAGTTGAGTAACATATCGATCGTAGGTTGGAGGGAGTCGTCCATTGTTTCGAGTCGGAACCAATCACTATTCCCTTAGCGTTGACGGACTGAAGGGAAGGACTTGACTTACTCGTGGGTAAATGCGTTTCCGGCTATGAAACAAGCAAGCAGATCATCGGTGCCGATCAGACCACATGTGCCCATGATGAATAACTAAACCGATCAGCGGTTTGAACGCCCGTCCTAGGGGTTGGAAACCTTACGCCGAGAGAGATCGCAAAAACAAGAAAACTCTCCCTATCAACATATCGCTTTTCCTCCGCCCAATGAAGCAACTTCATAGATAACCATCCAACCACCGCGCCATACACCACACTCAACAGAATCTCATAAACCAACGTCTCGTACACCCACAGCGCAATTGCTTTACCTCCTCCGCCACTAAACCCCGGACCCTGGGTGTACTTCATCAGATAAAGCGCCAGGAACAGAAACGGATATCCCAATCCATCGTTAGCTCCAGACTCGGCGATGATAATCCTTTGCAAAGGACGCGGGATATTCTTATCCGCAAACTTGCCCTTGACAATAGAGTTGGACAAGACCGGATCCGTCGGCGTGACGCATGCACCCACCGCCAGTGCCTCGAGGAAGGAGATTTTGGGCACAAGACCCCAAACTAGTAAGCCACTGGACAGCCACATGGCGGCCATACCGGGACCAAGAAGTAGCGAGAGACTCTTCCATTCCGTCTGTAAGTACCGCCCAGGTAGCTGGACGCCCGCAATGACCAGCTGAACACCCAGAACCAGGCGGGTGAAGTACATGGTAATTGCATCAAGGTTTGTCTGTGAGCCCATTGCGTAGTCCAACGGCTTGATGAAGTTGGTCGCATGAGGCGAAAATATCACACCAGCCAATGTCGATATCACTGTCGCTCATTAGTATCATGTGAAAAGATTGTACTAAGGGAAAGACTTACAAGCCTCAGACAGATAAAACCGCTCCTTGAAGAGATACGACACCAGCCCGAAAAGAGTGATAAAACCTCCCAGCACGGAGCATACAATATTGAAATTGGTAATTTCGAGAGACGGCATCTTGGCTGCTTTTGGAAAGTCTTCCTTATATCTTACTTGATTGAACGAAAGCCTTAGATACGTAGTCGAATTACCCAACCCCAAAACTCTTCGGATCCTTCAACGAAACAGTTCCTTTGCACAAAGAACCGATTTTCAGCAAACGTTATTCAATCATAACTTGGATGGTAGCGCAAGATAAGACCGAGAGACGGAGTTGCTCGCCGAGCATTGAATGTTGGTGGAATATGACGTTGGAGTATGCCACTTTGACGATGGTATACCCAGTGCTGTAGCTCCAATATGGTTATTCTCTTGCGGTTGAAGTCGATATGCAATGAGTTGTAAAGTGAGTCCAGATGGTAAGAGGTGGTGGGGGGAGAGGAGGATGATGATGGATTTCTTTTGGTTTTTCTTGTTTATTGATTGCGTCATGTGATTGGCCCGACTACTTTCAATCAAATCTCCTCGTCGCAACTTGGCACAGCGCCCAGAGGCCGAATATCCGAGTCGCTTCGTATCAAGCGGTGTAGTCTGCGAATATTTCACCTCCCTTGTGTTCATGAGTAGTAGATACTGGGTTGACGTTACGTGTGGTGAAAGCACCGAGGAAGAGTGAATACCTCTACTTCCATCCCATCTATGGATCGCCGCATGCAGAAAGCATGTGTCCGACTGCAAGGAGTTTCCCACGTGGAATGCTGTACTACATTGGACTAATCAATGTGTTTAGTAGACTAGTAGTGCTCATAAAGCTCGTCTATTGAATCGTTATAAGTAGATCCGACTCGCTTGCAGCTTTGCATGGGCATGGTTCATCAGAAATCATCAAAGTCGTCATCAGCAAGCTCGTCAGCGAGGTCATCATCAGCCGCTGTGAGCCCAGGCGCAGTCGACACATTTTCCCCGACGCCTCTCCTGGCACCGTTGACGGCTAGCCTATCTGCTTCTTCATTGCCCGCGTCACGGTTGTGTCCCTTGACCCATTCAAAGGTTGTGGTCACTTTAAGAGAATCCCGTTCATTTATTTTCACCAGAATCGACTGAATGAGATCTTTGTTTTCGACTGGCTTTCCATCTGACGTTTGCCAGTTGTTACGAATCCATTTTCGGAACCAATTCGTGACACAGTCAATGGAGTATCGACTATCTGTCACGATAGTCACGGGACGATGCCGGGGTGCTATTTCCAGCGCTCTGATGATTGCTGTCAACTCGGCACGTTGATTTGTCTGGCGGTGGCCTTTTAATGGTTCGGACACATTTCTGCTACCAGCAAAAATTGCGATCAGTAAGAGGCTCCAGTTTCGAGAAAGTACGCGGACCGTGGAAACCTACCTTGTATCATTGGGCCCAAAATAAACCCCAACACCAGCTTGTGCAATCTTTTTACCATTACCAAGTGAACTGCCATCAGTATATATTCGAAGCATTCCAGGGGGTCCTGTCGGTTTTGACTTAGTTGCGAGTTTCTGTTCTAATTCCTTGTACACCACCTTGCCCGTTTTGGGGTCAAGGAGCACATTCGGATCAAACCCATCTTCCGCACCGGGTGGTAAAGGAGCAAATGTGGCTGGTATCTCAGTATCTCCGTTCACAGCATCCGAGGGATCCGCCGCCGTCAGACCACCTGGGCGTTGCAAGGACGATTTCTTGCTTCCCTTTTCTTCAACCATATTCACAAAAGCCTCCGCCTCCTTGCGTGTGTCAAACTTTTTGTATCGAGGTCGTGTAAAACCTTTGATCTGCTCTTGAGCTTCCGCCCAATTCGAGTATACGCCGGGAACTCGCCCACGTTGCACGGCATAGAATCGTGTGCCGTTCTCAATGTTGATGGGTGCGGTTCCATTACGCGAAAGCGCTTTTTTACCCGTGAGGAATGAATTCGCTTCTTCCAACGAGGGAAATGATTGGACTGTCGTGTTTCACCAGTAATCAATCAGTCAATTGAGATCTTTTTTACATAGTAGGACTTCAGTAAGACAACTCACAGACAGCACCCTTGAAACCCGTGACTTGAGAAAGACAGTCACTCCAATTGTAGTAGATTCCCGGACGAAACCCTTCCTTAACAGCATAATATTTCACAGCCGCAGTACGTTTTCTTTTTGTTCCACTTGAGGCTCCTCCTGATTTTGGTGTCTGCGCTGCTCCAGCCGCGAGGCCAGGCCCCGGACTCGGCGACGGAGTTGTCTTCGCCGCTATGGCGTGGTTATTCATATCGTCGTCGGTCTGTCTTTCGTACTGGAAAGCCAACTGCGAAATAGGTCGCGGCCAACTGGGGCCGAACGAGAAGATGTTGCGAATATGGCGATGCTGGACGTGCAGACTTCTTCCTCTTAATTTTGATGGCGGATATGGACCTTGCACTGTCCTCGAGAAGCGGATCGCGACGGCTATTGCCCTTGATGAAGGCACGGTGAACGGGGTGTATCAATTAGCCTCGCGTTGCTCGTTGAACCCAAATCAAGACAAGACCTTGACAAGAGGACCGATCGAGCAGGGAGAAAGACGACTGACAAGCATTGAAGCCACAAAGGGCGCGAGCGAAGAGAGATGAAGTGGGAAGTATTAGATGATCGAAGGTAGGTCACCAAGGGTTGATCACGAGAAATTGATTGGCCAGTGTTCCCCGGATGGAGGGGGGGAGGAGGAGGGGGGATAGCAATGAGGCGGGAGAGGGGTGGATGTAATGCGCCAACCAGCTTCAAGATTTGAAACAGAAGATTAACTGAACTTTTGTCGTAGAATTCGCGTCAGGATCAACGTGGGAAGTCTCGAGAAGCTGGCCTCGTTGCAAGTTCTTGGGTAGGTGTTTTGAGTTGAGATTACAAAACAGTTTTTGGAGAGAAGATGAGCTGGAGCTATGACATCGAATAAGTTACAATACCGTAATTACATGTCATACGTAGCACAGAACAATCAGAACTCAGTCTGGGAAGAAACTTTTTTTGCTTCATTATCAATCAATCTAAATACACCGTTTGCCATCCGACTGCAGGTATAGCTAGAGAAAATTTAGAGACATGCCGGAAAACCCCGATGATATCCTCGCAGTAGATTTCCCCATCTTGCATCCAGCTTCAGAAAAACCACCTGACTTGCTGGACAATCATAAGGATAATTGACTGTACTGTCTGAGCATGTACTTTTGAAGAATAGAAGGGAGAGTAAAAGGCATCTAAGCCTCAGCCGCTGACTATAAGTCATGCGAAAGAAGACCAAGGTGAAAGACGCAAGAGACGCAAAGGTTAAATCAAACTGCAACCGCCGTTCTTGCGCGAAGAAGACATGAAATCAGAGAACCACAACTACCTCCACCCACTCGCTGCCTCTCCAACTCCTGGTCCTCTCGTTGAGATTGATTAATCAATGACGATATGTGTAGTCTGCCGGTGGTATATGGAGAACTATGACAGATAAAAAGTGACAAAGGGGGATAAGTGGGCATGTAATGTGTCGATGAAAAGGGTATATCTTGGTCCGAAGATAGCCACAAAGTATGCAGGCTCTCTCACAGACCGTATGATGAGAAAGGAAGAATGATCGAAAACACAATCAGACGCTGCGTGCATCATTCGTCAAGGATAAGCACGTCGTCAAACAGTGGCGTCCGTATGGCTTGCAACACCGCATGTCATAGAAGCCGTCACAGATAACAAGTAGAAGTGTAGTGCGATGTTGATCAGGTCAGACCCGAACATCACATTATGATTATGTATGAAAGTCATGGCCTCGTAGACAACAAATGGCGTCATATTAGAGGTCAGTGTTGTCGAAAGACAAAGGAAAGGTATAAGAATGCCCAACTATGCCATATGTACAACGACCGGCATATCGAAAGGCGACGAGAGTCGACCTGCCAAATTGGTCACGTATATCGATCAAGTGGATGATTCACGTAGCATGGCTTCAAAAAACCATCGTCCGACCGTCCCGGTGAATCAACTCTATTGGACGCCGAGTAGGTTGGAAAACAGGTAAGAACTCTTAATGCGAAGAAATACGTTGATAGAACAGGAGGTACGCAACTTTGTTGTCACGAGTGCCATACCTACCAAGAGGCGTCCTGCTCCCGGGGGAATTGGTTGAAGCCGCAGGTGATGTAACACCGTTGACAACACCACTGGTAGATTTCTTGCTAGCGTGACCGTTAGGACCACCATTGACTTGACTCCATCCGGCTTCATCGTCGATCTGATTGGTTTGATCGATTTGCTCATATATGTTCGGGTTATTGTCACGCTTGTGCTGTTCCAACGCTGCCGCAAGCACTTTCGGATCCTCCTCACTCCCTGCTTCGGCCACGTCCTCGCTGCGTACTCGTCGAATCACCGTGTCATCCATCCTGATCCATTCGCGACCATCCTGGCGCCTCACATCTACGGTATAGTGACCACCGCTAGCATTCTTACCATGGTGGTAGATAACACCAATAAGGCGATAGTGTGGAAGTCCACCATGAATTGCCATGGCGTTGCGACGATGAGGCGGGAAGACTTCACGGGGTATCTCCAATTCCAGCGGGTACCCGACTTTCTTCCAAATCTTTTGAGTGCCATGTGTGACGCTATCGTACTGAAATCGTTTTAGATGGAGAATCAGTACAGGAGGCAGGTTTTCGATGAAGACCTGCTTAGTAGCAGCGACCTTGGGGCCTCTGGGAGAGCTGAAATCACCATGTAGAGTTTCAGGTTTAGTCAACCCCTTCAAAGCATCGACAATATTGTTTACTTCGGGTGACCCAATATCTAGCTGTAAAGGTTGATATGGCTCCAATGTCACCGAGTTCTTGTTCCCAGGAACCTTGAATTCGGAGCGAATCTTCCCTCCAAAGATCTTAGTAATCGGTGACTCAAAATCAACATCCCCAGACGATCGAGTGATGGCAGATTTCTGTTTCTGCCCAACCTCAAGCCATCCATCGGCCTCTGAAGCAGGCTCGGCAGAGGCTGCATTGGCTTGAGATGTACTGGTTTTCAAAGCATGGGCACATTCCTCGTGGAGTTCTTCTAAGAAGAAACCAAGAAATTCCTGTGCGTCTTGTTGATGACCGCGCTTAATGTTGTTAGTCATAATTGCTTCACGACTGGAAAAGGAAACAAAATGGCCTACCCTCATGTCACGGAAGCGGGGAAGCTGTCGAATCACTTCATAGACAAAGTCCGGGATAAATGCCTCTCCGTACTCTTCCAATTCCTTGTGCTTTAGTCGCATGCGTAATTGCTCTTCTGATCGTGCAGCATCAATCACTCTGAATTCTCTCATGAACATAATACTATACATGCCATTCTGGTCAGCGATATGAACTCTGTGCAAGAGTCGGCGATACTTACGTCGCTTCAATCAGAGGTACGTCACTCTTGAAGCTGTGAGTTGCGCGATGCCCAATGTAATCGAGGAACTGGTAGAAGGGCACACAAAATGCCAAAATCTGGAGTACCTAGAAAATGATCAGCTTGAACTGGAGGTAATAGAACAAAGTCAACATACTGAATTCATGTAGCACATGTTGCCCGTGTTCACGAGGCCCCTCGGCTCCAAGAATGCAATCTTCTCGCCAAACTGATCCATGTTGGGGCCAAGACTTGTCAAAACATCACCGAGTGAGTCACTATAAGGAACCTGTGGGTTGCCTGATTCGGCTGGCACATTTGGCACAAGTCCGGCAGCGCGGGCTGTCTTTGCCCGAACCAAATCAGCCCATGATTTTGGAGCTGCAGGAGCGGGTGTTATGGGTTGCTCAGGTGGCTCTTGGCTAATGGCTTTGCCTTTAACCTGAGGAGTGTCCGTTTGCGCAGGCTGTTGAGTGGACACGGACTGTTTTGGTGTGACAGGGGCCTGGGGTAATATAGGGACCACGGGAACTATCGTTGTCTGTTTGGGCGTTTGAGTTTGGCCTCGAGAACGAGACGCAAGTGTTGTGGAGGAAGGTGTAGTAGGGTGCGTCGAGTCAGACTCTGATGGTGCCTGAGATGTTGTAGGCGTCTGTGGTTCCGAGAGACTGTCGCCTTGCGCAAATGCTTGTTTCTCATCGACATCTGTCACTTCTTGCTTTTGTGGATCCTTAGCAGGAAGCTCGACAGCAATATTGGAGGTTTGCAAAGAGCGGCCATTGCGACGCTTGTGCGGAGCACGAGTAGGGAAGGGTTTGTCCGGTACGGAGAGCCAAGGAAGCTAGAAAAGAAGCTTCCGTCAGCATTGATAAAAAATAAATAGATAGGGGATCTGACGTACAGGTGCACGGAATGGTAATCGCGGAAGCATAGCATCCTTAAATATGTCTGCTATTACAGCAGGGGACGAGGCCACACCACTTGGTGTCGAAAGTGAAGAGTGTACAGACGATGGTGGGCGCTCATGGGCATCGATCACCATCTGGTGTTCATTCAGAGGAGGAGGAGACATGGCAGACTGAACGGGTGTCGACGTTGTGGATGGCGGCTGAGGAAACATATTTGATGGAACATGCATCGGTGCTGAAACTGGCTGCGTGTGCGGATACGACGAGACTATCAACGGGCCATGACCGTAAGGAGGCTGCTGATATGGACGAGGAGGTGGTGGTCCTGGAGGAATTGGAACGCCCGGTGGCGGTGGATGCATCTGAGGGTAACCATTGTACCATGGTGGTGGATAATGCTGTGCGTAGACGGGAGGCATATGGCCGTTGACGGGAGGCGGATGATAATTCATATACGCGGGAGGAGAGCGCATGTTGGAGGGACCAGGGGAGTAATGCATATCATGCTGTCGACGAGGATGAGGAATGGGCGGCTGCCCATGGGGCATTGCCGGCAGATGGTGATTTATCATGTCCAGGCAGATAGTGCGGATTGCCTTGCCTCAAAGGGAGCCATGCGAGACACTGAAGGCAACATCTAATTCACTCAATGCAATAGTAAATATCGTCGCCTAGGTTGCCATGCTTTGTGCACGGCAATGAGCAACTTAGCAGTGGTGTGGATGGATGAGTGTTGTGAGGCTCGACTTGTGGTGCTACTGGGATTCAGAGATGAAGTCAGCTTCAGCCTTCGGTTTTTTTTTTTTGGTCTTTTTTTGCCTCGCGTTTTTCGACTGTGTGACATGACGGGATGGAATTCGACTTACCGGTGACTACGAGGCAGACAGTCAAGAAGAATGCGATGAACAGTAATGAGTATTGAGTAGAGTCAACAAGCAAGGCAGCTTGTGACGGGGCGATGAGGAAGTCGTGTGTAGGTCAGTTCTGGACGGCGCAAGGAAATGGCAGGCCCCGAAAAAGAAGCGCCAAGAAAAGGAAGGGCCTTGCCGCCTTGGACATTAGGCGCCGCGCTTGGTTACTACACTCCGCTTGGTACCTCAGGCCACTATCTTGCGTATGGTAGATGACTCTCTCCATGTTCTTACTTACTGGCTAGTCTCAATCCAGCTTGATATAACTTTCAAATCCATGAATAATGTGATTTATAACTGATATATGTAAAATGAGACTGTGTTCTGCTTCGGTGCCAAGACCACTCTGACATCACGTTAATTGGCGACGGCAAAGCGGGACCGGGCATAGAGTGGCTGTCTTCCTTCTCTCTAAGCAAGAAAGCTGCTTGCCTTCAAGGGTTGCTCCCCGCCGGAACCATCGAGGGGCAATTTCTCTGAACAACCATCCAGAGCGCATCGCGCAAGTGGCCCTTTAGTGGCCCTTCGTGTTACTCAGACATCAAAGGTCAAGCATTAAGCTTGATTATTTTCACCTTACAGGGCCATCCGAGTCGCGACCTTCTCGATCCACCTTTCGCGCCAGGTCCTTTGAGTCACTCTGGAAGTCTAGGCTCTAGCTCGTGAGGAGTCGGCTCACAGGAAGCACTTGACGACTTTACGAACCTCCATCTTCTGTCCATCTCTGTCCCATCCTGGGCAGTTTCCTATTTGCGTTCAACCACGAGATATGTCGTCCTCTGCCGGACAGGCGGTTCGTAACCTCAGCAAGTCTACCGACTACTCTTCCAACATTTCGTCGTCACCGGCTGCCTTCCAAGGAACAAATACTTCCATTGAGAGCGGCCCTCAAAGACGATCAGGAGGTAACGGAAGTTTCGGTGCAGGATCAGCAACCAGGACGACCTCAGCGGCAAGAAATAACCAAGCCAAAAAAGGTCAGCACAAGAAACATCATCGTCCTAATTTGGTGAATGAGGATGCGTATTCAGAATCTGTCAGTGATTCCAATTTGAACCCGGCTCTATATACTTGCAATACCTCTAACCTCACATACAGGCCATCATGAGATCTGCTACCAGCCGAAAGGGTCAGACTTCGATCACCCACCTTATGAACTTTTCCTTACCTCCTCGTCCTCAGTATCATCCCAGTACACACCGTCCACGTCGGAACCCAACATGGGGTATGGGATCCGGCTATCACGCTATTGATAAAGCTCGATACATACATGCAAACTATCGATTTATTGTGGATCCTCGAAAGAGTTACCACGCCCAAGCAGCCAATGCGGACGTCCACCTGGACTGGGATTCGGTACTCCAGGTGCTGGCATCTGAGCACACGCAAGCTGCAAGCTGCCCGATATGCTTGGGCATGCCGGTTGCACCTCGAATGGCAAAATGCGGGCACATCTTTTGTTTTCCGTGTCTGATACGATACATGCATTCAACAGATGACGACGCCTCAGTACCAGAGAAGAAAGCACGCTGGAAAAAATGCCCCATCTGCTGGGACACAATTTACGTCTCAGATACACGGCCAGTCCGGTGGTTCATTGAGCAGGAAACCAATACCCCAGTTGACGGTGGCGATGTTGTATTACGTTTGGTGAAGAGGAACCCCGGAAGTACCCTAGCCTTGCCGCGAGATGGCGCAGAAGAACTCCATGCGCAAGACGACATTCCTTGGTATCATGCAGCCGAAGTCGCAGACTACGCGCGAATTATGAAAGGCGGGGAAGACTATATGGTATCACAATACAGCGCTGAAGTCGAGCTCCTGAATCAACAAAGACAGGAAGATGAGCTTCTATTTGGCGATGACTCGACCTGGGTTCAGAAAGCCATCAATAGCATCAAGGACGCTCAGGAAAAGGTTCGGGGTATAGGCAACCCGCCCCCTGCTGCACGTACTGAACGCAAGCGACCTCAAACACACCTTGGTGAAGAGCCAGCACAAGAAGTGACTGATAGCGGTTTCAACAATGAGGTTCATGACGCTTCTACATCCGAAACAATCGATCCAGTGGCGGCAAGTGTAGAAGCGGTGAATCTAAATGGAAGTGATCATCCTGAATCACGAAAGAAAGCGAAGACTCCCTTTGTTGCCAAAATATCGGCAACCAGAGATATTGCAGGGACTAGTACTGATCAACCATATTATTTTTATCAGTGCTTACCTCACTTTTACCTTTCTGCTCTCGACATCCGGATTCTCAAGGCCGCCTTTGGGGATTATTCTTCGTTTCCAGCCACCATACTCCCTCGCGTTGAACACATATCAACCGGGCATGTGCTCGATGATGATTTGAGAAAACGAGCCAAATACCTGGGTCATTTACCATATGGATGCGAAGTCAGTTTTCTGGAGTGCGATTGGACGGACGTTGTCGTGCCCGAAGTCTTGGAAAAGTTTCGACCCGAAATCAACAAACGCAGACGACGAAATCATGATAAAGAAGCACGCGAAGAAAAGGACAGAATACGAGCAGAAAAAGAAGAAGACGAAAAACGATGGGCCGCTGCTCGTCGCAAACGACCTAGTTTCGGTTTCAGCTCTGTCGAGCGTCCTTTCTCCGACCAAGACTTCTTGCCCTTGAGCAGCGGCTCCTTTGACGCATCAGCAATCACGGATAACGAATTTGCAGCAAGTTCGCCACCAAATGGATCTATAAACAAACAATCCTATTCCCGTTTTGAAGCTCTCGCATCACCCTCCACGAGTCCCCCCGGCCCACGCACGGTATGGGGCACAGCAGCCGTACAATCCGACCCCAATCAACAACCATTACACCGCGCCCCCGTCAATGATGGCTGGCTACAAGGGTGGGAAGAAGATTTATTAGGCCATCGTGAAGCGGAGCTACTTGCGCAGGTAACCGCTGAATCATCTGCCACTGCCACTACCACTGCCACTACATCTGCATCTGCATCTGCTACTAGCGTTAGCGGTGGTGGTGGGCGAAAGAAGAAGAACAAGAAGATTACATTGATGTCGACTAATATTCAACGGGGTGCTTAGTCCCTGGATCAAGTGACGATGCAGAGGTGTATATAATCGAATCATAATATCAGTTTTGCCAAGTTTGCTCTGTGGAAAGCGCATGGTGTTCGAGTTTTTCAGATGCATCCATTCTACATAGAAACAAAGACTTCGTGATTACTAGCCACGATGGCCAATTAGCCGTCATTCACTAATTGACATTCGAACTTTCTAAACAAGACGATCTTCAATCACGATCTACCAATTAATAGCACAATCTCAATCGAACAGGTTGAGTCAATCCAGGATATATAAAAATACATTCCATTCAAGCAGAACTAAGTCGTGCAACCAAGATCCCATGCAAAACATCCATGCTGTAACTTGTATGGCAAAAATAAAGTGATGCATATCGAAGCAACAAACGTACACACTCAGAGGCATCAGAAATACAAAACGTGAGTCTAATACAAGCGGGAAGCAGACTGAAAATAGAAAAAGAAAAAGTCATGATGTATAGATTAGGGGCTTGAATGATCAAGCTAATTAGTAGGGATAGAGGTGGGGTTAGTAAGTATACACAAGAACGATATCTGAAAAAGGGGAGGGTTGAAATTTTGGGTCGCATGAATTTTTGGGTCACATGTTGAAGAGAGTGAAAGAAATTGTCAAATGCTTGTCTGCCGTAGTTTAGATGACGTACTAGATATTCTGGTCAGCTTTTGATTGATGTATTCTGACAAGGGAGATAAACTTACTGGGATGAACAAGTAAGGAACTTTCCTTTCATATTCCCTCCAAGCATCGCCATACTTGTGCCGACAACGCTGAACGTCCCGCAAGCACCGATGCGAGATCATACACGCAAAGAATAGGGGGTAAAACCAGGGGAACGGACTTTTGAATCCCGTGATAAGACCCCAATTGAGCGCAAAGTACAAGTCACAGGTATAGTGAACTTTGCGAGCCAATCCATACCATCCATCGATGAGGATGGTGCCCTGGGGGGTAATGATTTTCTTCGCGTTATCGTCAAGGGTTTGCCAGGGTAGCTGTGGGAAGGCGTTTCGAAAAACTGTCGTCCCGCGCTCCTTTTGACGAAAACGGTTCTTTTGGCTGTTGGCAGTGTCCCAGACCCAGTAGACAAAGAGGTAAGCGACAAAAAGAGCTGTGAGGGCATAACGGTTCCAGCGGTAAGTGTCGGGGTGGTGGTTGGCGAGGTAGATTGTGCAGTGGCAGTAGCTGAGAGGCACACCAGCGAGGTTCCAGAAAATAAGCATGAAGCCCCATTTTTCGTAGTACATGTCCCTGTATCAGAGTTAGAATTATGATCGTGGAGCAAATTCGAGGTGCCGACTAACCAAGTTGAAACAATACACTCCTCTCCCTTTGAACAGGCATTGGCATACAAAAAGTGCGCCATCACAAGGAAACACACCTCACCGGATACATAACCGTACAGCTCGTATTGACGTGCGGCAGTACCCAAGGAAAGCAGTAGGAGGATATACCATGGAAGTCGCACCTCAAAAAACATCTTGAAGTCAAGGATGCCAAACATGCGCGGGTTGAGCTCGGCTCCCATAAAGAAGTCGTAGATCAGGTGGCCAGTCATGCGGTGCTGGGCTCCACGCCACCAAGCAGAAATATATGCGACGATCGAGACCAGATAGCCCGAGAGGATGGCTACACTCAACAGAGGTCCGAACTCATCGATGATGGTATACAATTTGAAAATATCGCTAAAATGTAGAGCCCCGGCTACCCCTAGCGTAACGTAGAACGACCAGACAGCTGAGCAGTAGTAGTCCAGCTGCTTTCCTCCCTCGTGAGGCAGAGGTCGTCCTGTCAACGTGACACCAGGGAGCATAATATAGCAGATAGCTTCGAAAATAAAAAATGACCAGTACATGAGCCATGCTTTGAATGAGGGCCAAGCTCCCTCTAGGACTAAGTGGACGAGGTGTGCGAGAAATTCCGGAATGGTCTGGTTCTTTGGTAGAGGTACCTTTCCATCGTAGTATGTTGCTCCAATCCACATGTAGTACATCAAGCACGGGAAACCGATCATCAGCAGGGACGTGCCGAGCGATCCTCCAAATTCGAAATGCCCGCTGTGGTCGATCTTGGGATCTTCGCCTTCTCTCCAACCATCAATGACTTTTGGCTGGCCATCTCTGGCGTGCCCGTTGACGGCATTCCCATTCGCGTGCCCGTTGGCATGTCCGTTGGCATTACCATTCGCATGCCCGTTGGCGTTTCCATTCGCGTGCCCGGTGACTTGAGCAGATGATTCTCGGCCTTCGCTCACTGCACTCAGAGGTGCCGACAAGTTGCGATTTCGAAGTGTTTGGGCGCCTTGTGCGGCAGAGGATGGTGAAGCCATTTCTGTTGCCGGAGCAGGGGTTTGTTTGCGATTTCCTGTCCGACGAGGAGCTGGATTTTCGATGTAACCTAAGCGTGAAGGTGCTCTGTAGAGAACAGAAGACACGAATGGTCAGCGAGAAGATTTTTCAGGTGTCTAGAATCAAGATGGTGAGAGCAATCGCTCCTTCTGCGCGAATAAGGGGGTGCAACGGCAGCGGAGACTAAAGAAGGAGCAAGATGATAAAATCTTAGTTACTCACTTGGTAGACCTCTGCGAGCGTCTGACCGGCGTATCCTCTGCCATCTCTCAGGTACTGTGTATCTCTCGGAACCCTTGCGCAGCGAGGCAAATTGCGAGAAGATGTTGCACGATCGAAAACACGAAAAGAAGAAATGCGACTGGTTCATAAACAAAAAATTTGGTGGAGACGGTAAGATGGTTACACGTATTAGTTTCAGTAGATCGACGCGCTAGTAATTTAACAGAAAGAATCTATGCTTTCATTGGATCACATTGACTGGGGTGCAGTGGCGCCACCAGATCTGACAAATGAAAAGACTTCAAAATACCCAGATCAAATTACTCTGCAATCTCGTAATCCGATCTTTGTACAATTGTACAACCACAATGCCAAACAGGTTCGAGTGTCAGATGGTCAAAGAACAATTCCACAATTAGAGTCTGGACAAAAATCAAAAGGCCCAGTCTATCAAAATGCATTCTAATCAGATTCAGTCTCTTTGATTTCCATTGTGGTAGTTGCGGCCAGGTCTGTTTCGCGTGGTATTTGAGTCGCATTCCTGGATCCCTCGGAGGCCGCAAGCCGGCTTAGGGCAGATCCTCCCAACCCTGATTAACCCTACACGGAGCTCTCTATTTATTTATATTGAGTGCTTGACTCTAATAAAACTTCCGTCAAAGAACGTAATTACAACTGTGTATTCGAATAGCGCCCAGCCCGGCGTCTATGTAGATGTCCATGTCCATGATCCTGTACATGATCGTGTGCGTGTGATTCATGCTCGGGGCCTGCTGGGCATCCTTCGGTCTGCTCGGGCTCTGGATTTCCAGTTGCAGATGCCTCGGAGGGGACAGCCTGACTGCTGGAGACTACACTCGTGGAGAACGATGTGTAGCTGACAGCAGAAGTGGAGGAGGTAGTAGGGAAGCTGGAGGCAAAAGGAATGGTGACCGAGGTGATGACGCCAACAGTAGCTGAGACACTGCTCGATTCAGGAGAGGGTGAAGCAATCAAGATCGATGTAGTTGACACAACAGAGGGTACAGCAGAGACTTCAATAGAAGAAACGGCAGCGACGATAACAGAGGTAGCAGAGGACGCAACCGAGGTAACGGCAGGGGCAACGGCAGCGGTAGTTGTCGAGGCGGCAGAAGAAGCTGCTGCAGCAGAGGTAACAGCAGCGGTAGCAGTAGCAGTCGCAACCGAAGACGAAACAGCCGAGGCATCGCTGGCAGAAGTAACAACAGACGCGGCAGCAGCAGTCGATGCGCTAGCCAGCGCACTATAAGGCGTCAACCCAGGGAAGAAACTCGTCGGTATTGTCGGAATGGGAATAGACGAGGCTGTACCAAAGGCCGCTGTCAAGTCCGCAGCCATGCTAGCCGCTGAATAGCCAGTAGGAGCAGCAGTCACTGAAGTCGTGGTGGCAGCGTAGGAGACATAATCATCACCACTTTTCAGACAGAATCCCTCCCCATAAGCATTGCTGCAAGTGTATGTTTGCGAACTGCCAGACTCAGTCCACATGGCGAAATCTTCAATGGTCAAATCGTAACATGGGTTTCCGGCTGGACACAAGACCTTGATGGGGCCTCGTTGTACGCCATTGGCTTCCGTTCCCTTCCAGTTTGAGATTGTGATGTTGGAGTATCCGACTCCGTCACCGGCTGCTGTAGTCTCTTCGGCCCAGGAAGTGTCAATGTCAAGAGAGTATGCGTTGCCGTGGCCTATGATCACAAGTCAATACCTGAATCATCAGTATGAAGATTAAGGACTATTTCCATACCAATGAAGTTCTCGAGGAGAACGTTTTGCACGGTTCCACTACCACCGTTGCTCTTGATCATGTACATCTGATTTGAGGACCAGGTATAGATGTTACGATAAGTAATGTCGCTGATGTCGGTATCCGCGCCTAGGGAGCCCATAGCACAGCCACCGCTCCAGTTGCAGTAGACACTTTCGACGAGGATGTTGGAAGAAGGTGACTGTTTCCTTCGTGTAAGCTTTTGGACATGTGCCTAGTCAAAGATTCTATACATACCTTAACAGTCACACATTCATCCTTGTTGGTAACCTCAACCTGTAGATATGTCAGCCCAATCACGTTGACCTAGCCAGTAACTTGGTAATAATCTGTAAACTCACATCATGGACCCAAATGTTGGAACCAGTCACGTCAATACCATCCAGGCCGCCCTCGTTACCACCACGGATAGCAACGTTATATACTTCACCATCCTCAACGGTGTCCAGCACCAAATGGAATGCAGGCGCATCCACGAGAATAATATCATGCACGGAGAAAGAAGTCACACTCTGCAATCTGAGCAAACGAGTGGTGGTCGACGTCCCATCAGCATGAAACTCATACCCCAAACCTTGCATAGCACCCGCAGAGTTACTGCTGAAGATTTCAAAATCAGTAGCATGCTCAATCATAATCATATTGCCGCCTGCAGTGCCAGTACGATAGATGATGCCATCCAGCTGCAGTGCCCAACCGGTACCTTTGTCCAAGGTGGCCCAGGTAGACATTGCATAGCTTCCTTCGGGGATGTAGACGAGCCCACCGTCAATGCAGTCATTGAAGGCAGAGACCAAGGGGGCTCCCAAGTCTGTGGAGAGGTCGGCCACAGCACCATAATCAAGAACGTTGCATGTCTTGATTGCTGCTTTTTCGGCCACGGTGGTCAGAGGACCGACACTGCCGGTGAGCTGAGCATTTGTGATTGGTATGGCTGCCAAAAGAGGCAGGCTTATAAGTGACCAGTACATTATCAGATAACGTCAGAAGTGAAGGGAAACGAGTGTGGTGGGCTTAACCCCAAGAAATGAAAATCAGAGAGAGAAATGAAAAGAGTGACAAGAATGTACCTGCATATGATGCCAATCTGTTTGAGTAAACTGGAGAGAAAGTGAAAGGTGGAAACTTGTTTATATACAAGCAGTCTATAACAGACAGTGTCATACCCTTATCAATCTAAGTGAAATCGAGATTTATGGGTCTTTTCATCCTCGGCCGTCCAGACTCCGAAGAGCCACGGGGAAATAAAGGTTGACCAAGTGCTTTTGTCTCCAAAGTTAGTAGCGTGTTTTGAGTATAGAGTGCGGCGCGCTGTCGATTTCATTTCACGGCACACCGAAACAAATACTCCGAATAGAAACCGAGCCGATTCCATAGCTAGGCAGTCTTCTGTGTTCCAAATCGTTCTTTCTAGGCCATATGATTCCTCTTATGCCAATTTATCGTAGTCTTCCAGTCGATAAACTTCGAGTAGCCTTTCTATATGCACCAAATGATGGCCCAGCTAATGCCTAGTACCGTAGGCATGCTACAAGCAAATCGACGATTTGGGCCCGGAGCAGTTGATCGATCCAGAGTAACAACTGCATAATCCCCGGCTATCAAACATTTTAAGTGTCTCAGATAGAGCGAAGGCTTGACACAGTGGAGCATTATCGATATTAAGCGCCGGAAATTTTCTCAATTAGCTGAGCTTCCCCTGAAACGCAGGTACCCGCACTGCCTAAATGTTTCCCAACCAAACAACAGCTCTTCTTGAAGTTGAAACACCACAGAATGAGATTCATTCTAAAAGAGTAGAGCAAGAAGCACCCTGCGAGTATATATTCATGCGGAAGTGGCACCATGTTGCGGTGTTCAGACACAACCCCGACATATGTTGGGAGCAGACAAATATGACACAGCGTTTATTTAAAAGGGGAGGCCTTGTGAGGTAGACAAGAAACTGTGCATTGCTCATATTTAAAGAGAATGTATAAAGCCACCGGTTTGACTTACATTATCAGGCAGAATGACTACTAGGCTAAGCATCAGTGTGCGGTTCCACCTAAGCAGCCATCCCAGAAACTAGTAAACCCTCAGTCCTACAAAATCAGCTGCATATACACTATATCCAGCGCCTCCATCATTTCCAATCACAATTTCGTTATCTCCTTGCACCCAGTCATCTGTCAGTACACCCAATGTCGCCGTGTCCCACCATCCCAGACCCGGGCCAAACAGTTCGCTATGCCGCCCACTTAATGGCACCTCCAGCCGTGTTGGCGTACCTCCATTGACCGTGACAGTGATGTTTCTCGAGTTCAGTCCACTAGAAAAGGCCACTTCGTTGTTGATATAATCAACTTCAACATACTTTGTGCCTGCGCTGGTCGCCGAGATGGTGGTGACTGCTGTACCACCGGGGCCGATATAGCCGATCTTTGAGCCAACGGGCGCACAGTAACCAGTGCCGCACGAGGTAAGTGTTGCGTAGCCGGTTGTGGTGAAATTTGTATTGGGGTAGTATGTGCCCTCCGGAGCAGTGACGGTGATGCTATTGATGGCTAATTGGTGTTGAATGGTGATTGAATTGGTGGTTCCTGCGGTCAGGGTTATTGGAAGGGACACGCTGACTGTATTTGCTACTACAGTGACAGTGCTGATCTGGCTGGAGGCTGCTGATTTCACGGTAATTGTCTCGCTGGCTGAGTTCGTGGAAGCGAAAGAAATGGTCAATGTGTAGCTGCTACTGTCGGTGAGCCCATAGATTGCTGCGAACGTGGTAGAGTTTCTGCATACACATTAGCTAACACTAACGTTTTCCCAAATATTACTCACCCTGATGAAGATTCAAAAATGCTCGCAGGATACTGCCCTGATGCTGTCGTGTCCTGCAACTCGAGCAAAATGGTACCATGTGCCTCTACCTCGGCTGTATAAGAAGTCTTAACGTTCTGAAACGTGGCGTTACTCCAAATGTCTTTGACGGTACCGGCATACTGAATACCGATATCTGGGAAGTTGATCGTCAAATTCCTCTTCTCATCAGCCCAGTTCACGAGCGCCGCAACAATCCTCTCTCCACTCAAAGGTCCGCTCCACACATCGTATTGATCCTCTGTATATCGCCTGCTCAGATTCGCACTCACTCCAAGCGCATCCTGATTAAAGCTGATAACATCCTCTTGTTTCAATATGTCCAAGGACGCTGCATTGATTGATGTAGACGTATCCTTCAGCGCCGCTCCAATCACCAAGGGACTCTTGAGTATTGCCCATAGCGAGAAGTGGGTTTGTTCTTCAGCAGTTGTGTAGACATTGTTACCAACTTCTAGCATGTCCAAATCTGGCCACTGACCAGGCCCAGCGAAATTCGTCTGAGGTACTATCTGGTTTACTAGTCGGTATATACTGGACCAGGCCGAGGAGATGTCGTTACCAATTCTCCAGGAGTTTCCTAGTGCTGGTGCCCAGGCTGCAGGGAAGTCGACGCCCCAGTCACAGATCTGAAATAGCATCTCTCGATCTTGCTGTAAGAGAGCATTTGACATGATTGCATATCGTGGTTCAGGAGATGTGCTCGGTGCGTAATTTACGTTGGGGTAGTTGGTTGCTGCGTCGGAGTAGCAATTGTCATCTACCACGTGTTAGTCACATATTTATCATTTTATAGATAGAAAGAGGCCCTTGATACATTTCAATGAATCCACCCGCCAGGCTGCAAAGGTCTCTGCATCCTGCAGTTCATGATCTAACGGTCTCTGTTAGGGCTAATTGACCACAACCCTAAGACATCAAACCATCACGTCCACGAGACTTACCGAGACTCCCGGTCTGATTTGGAGGGCTCCCACATAACAAAATCCCAGCATCTTGATAAACTCCAAAAAGCAGCCCAAGACTATGAAGGTACTGACCCAATGACGGAAATCCTGACGGGAAAAGAGTCACGTCCCAGGTCAACGACCCGTTTGCGAGCCGGTCTGCAACAGTCCAGCCACAATCGGTAGTCACATAACGATAACCAAGCGAAGCTAAACCTAGATCAACTAATGCTTGAGCATTGGAGTGCACAATTGCTTCGTTGGGGGAGCATCCGTAGTGGTTATAAGTATTCCATCTGATTTGATTGCTAGTGAGTGGGTTGGAGGTCGACACAGGGGAGCAATTACTTACCCCATTGGAGGGGTGGAAGCAAGACCGTTCTGTATACGAGCTTGGATAGAAGGACTACTTGCAAGCCCGACCCCTACTATGCTTGCGAAAGCAAATAGGCTCAGTGCCATTTTGATAAGTATATTGGAAAGTGACGGCCTGAATCACAAACGTTGAGACCCTCAAGTCATCCTGACCACTTACGACATCTCTTTTCAGAACATGAACAGCCGTATTATATATCATACTTGCCGCAGGAAATATAATTTATCCGATTCATTGTCGGTTAAATCCTTGTATGCCATGATTTGGAATGATCACTAGCTATCTTGGTATGTACATAGATCATGCGTAGGTAAATCCTTAGGAAGCGAATTAAGTACCGACCAGATTAGGCGAAACCCCGATAATGCGGGGGAAGGTCTTTTGAAGAAGATCTCAGAGCTTCATGCATAACGTACGATTTATTATGCTCAAGGCGCGAGTTAATACACCAATGGAACGTGACGCGAGTTGACGATCTGTAGAATTAACCGTTCAGTTTGTGTGACATATGAAAAGAAGCTGGTTTTAGCCCTCGTGCCTCTAAATTTTATGAATACTATTATAAGGTCTACCGTTTGTGATTGTGATGGCTCAGATCAATGTATTTTCTCTGATCAAGGGCTACCTAGGTACCTTCAGGGCAAAGAACATCACAGGCATGTGGTAGCTTCCAAGGCCCATCAGCATGTACATACATGCAACGTGTATGCGCAGGTACTAAATACCGTCAAGCATCAGTCTGCATCTTTGCCTGCTTTTTTTCTCTGTCGATCACTAGTCTCTTTATCGGATCAGGCGACTTCTGGTCTATGCAAGCATACGTTCGTCGCCAGGCATCGTCAAAGGCCAACGCCGATTCTATATTTATAAGCCCTGGAATCCGGGTTGACAAAAGAAGGCTTTGCTTTCATTGAATTTCGCAGCAAGACCCGTGGCACTTGAGGCTTGATTTCGGATGGTATGAGAATCAACTTTTCAACAGCACTTTAGGTTGCGCGCTGCAGAATGTCTTCTGCATTGCTCCAGGATTTTGTGTTGTTATGGGACGTGGTAATTGCTTCCATGTCATCTTCTAACCCACGAAATGCTTCAAGTCCAACGACGGATAGACTTTAAGTATACCGAGAATTCTCTTAATGAGAGATGTATACGAATCGTGTTTACGCTTTATGGGTGCCGTGTATCACTGCACTTCTACTTCTGGGAATCCGTCCGGCTTATTGCTTAGCTTGAACAAACTGAACGTCTCTATCTGCACTTGGTCCCAGCTACGAGGTAGGTCGTGAGGTTCCAAAATGAGTGCAGCAGTCCGCTATTAATTCATGCCTATCAAGCAAATATCGTTCGAGATACGATATATCTTTGACGGAGGCAACTTATGGTGGCAGTTGTGGAAATCTTCCACCATTCCAGATTTACATGAGAACTAATTCGACCAGTGGACTCTCAAACGGAACATTTGGGAGCCCATGCAAAGATGGTAAGACAATTTTCCAGGATACTAGTGACATCAATTAAGTATATCATGCAGATGGTAATGAAGGCTACATGTACAATCTCGGCCTCAGACAGTCATTTGACCAGCAGACCAGTAGCACTACCTTGCTCCAATCCATGGAAAAGAGCAACGGAGTTTTGGCGACAAATTTGAATCCCAATTTCGTGGATGGAACAATGCTAGCAAAGGATGATGAACTAATCATGTACGGGTAAGTATACACACCGGACCGTAGACATCTTTTTCTGCCTTTAGTCTCAGGTTAACATTGATGATAGGGGTATCGCTCGCTTGGCAGATATTGCAAATTCGCCGCCTGCAGAAATAATCCTGGGATACGAAGCCTACGATGATTCATCGGCGATTGAGGGTTGGAAACCGGGTTTTGAACACAAAAGTACAAACAAGAACGTGACTCGTTATATCACGAATAGGGTAGGGGTTTCTGTCCCTAGTGAGAACCTAGCTTTCTATTTCAGTGGCCTGAATGGACCAGCGGACGAGTTGATACAGCGTGGCGGTGGCTCTACTTATACAAAAGCCACAAGTTTGATCACCGTTAATATGACAACAGACAGCCACTCTAATATTTACCTTCAAATCAGCGAATCAGCGATTATATGACGTTCTCTGCTTCTGAGACGTCTTTCAAACCGAGAAAGAGAGCAGGCCACAGACTGCATTGCCGGAAATGACAGGTTCAGAGTTGATACTAATGACGGTGCAGCATTAACTGGATAGAAATCTTGTATTCGAACTAGACCGTGAGTGTTCTTTTGTCATATAGCCTGAACACGAAATTAACAGCGACAAGCACTTTCAGACAAATGCATTGAACTGCCATCCGGCGAATGTGAAATCACACCGAGGAGTCCTCCGAAGGGTCGTAACCTGCACAATCTCAAGATTTGCCCGCAAAGGGCTCTAAGACTGTCACATATACCCACGTCGCCTACATCAATCCAGAGCACTCCGGTCGAATATCAAGTCAGATCACCAATTGAGAGTGCACTGTCAAGGAATGCTCGGTTCTCTCCTATTCATCCGCGATCTAATAGACGAAAAGATCTTTCTATAGCTCAAACTAGAACTAGGGAAGAAGAAGAAGAAGAAGAAGAAGAAGAAGAAGAAGAAGAAGAAGAAGAAGAAGAAGAAGAAGAAGAAGAAGAAGAAGTGGCACATCCCCCGACATTGGGCAGGACACATCCATTCAGGTCTTCTAATCGTCTTTCGCCTAGTTTAGATGATAGAGATGGAATTGATGAACACATTGCCTAGCTTTATTGAACGAGGGTCAGTAGCAGAATTAAAAAAGATGTGGCAATAGGCGAATTGAGTCAATAGGCTGAAAAGGTCACTTGATGATCGAGGAATGATGGCTTGAGGGTGTACGCACTCCGCAGAACAAGATCCGGTACCTTTTCTCGACGGTGGGGCAATATGCGGGAGAGTTGGAGCTCTCTTTTAACGACCCTCACCTTTCTTGACCACGGCGCGCTTCTTTTCCTTTTTCATGGTATTCATCTAAAAATTTTGAACGGTCGGGCTGTTACAATTCCTACGAGGCACGGCAAGTGTGATAAAGAAGCTCTCACAATGCTGATCAAGGAATCTCATGTCGACGTGCCCACCAAGGCTGGTGGACAGGATGGAACGATGAGTATGTGATGTCCCTAGATAATGATCATAGATAGAAAGACAATATTTCATCTGGATCTAACTTTCGATATTTATAGGAATATACCTCTTCCATCCGACCATCCCGGGTTACCCCAATGCTCGATTCCCCGGTGTCGTAGTCTTTAGCGAGATCTATCAAGGTAGTTTATCCTCGCCACTTGAAGCCGGTCGGACGATTTCTCTGATCTTAAAAATTAGTCACCGGCCCTGTGGCCAGGTTCGCAAGACAAATCGCTGGTCAGGGATACATCTGTGCCGCTCCCTCGAGCTATCATGAATTCACGGGGCCAGAAGCATTGAAATACGATGCTGAAGATACCGACAGAGGAAACTTGTGGAAGGTCTTGAAGGTTTGTTTGCCCTTATTTTTCTCGGAAGACACAGTGGCTTGACAACTGTATAGAAAGTAGAAGCCTATGACGAAGATGCCTCTCTCTCCGTAGACTATCTGCTCTCACTGCCCACATGCAATGGCCGTGTAGGCGCTACTGGAATGTGTCTAGGTGGCCATTTGGCATATCGATGCGCACTCGACCAAAGAGTCAAGGCCGCCGTCTGCTACTTTGCGACTGATATCCACAGCGCGACGTTGGGCGATGGGCAGGCCGATGATAGTTTGAAGCGAGCGGGAGACATCAAGGGGGAGCTGATTATGGTAATTCTCGCCTCTCTGCCATCCTTTTCTTGAGAAAGGCATCTGCTGATGACGGACGAAATAGATCTTTGGAAAGAACGATAACCACGTTCCCCCCGAAGGACGGGATTTGATTCGCAAGACGCTGCACGAGAAGGACGTGTTGTTTAGCTTTTATGAAGTTGCTTGGGCTCAACGTAAGTATAGCAATGGCAATATGTGAAAATATCAAAATACTAAGGATGCCACAGATGCATTCATTCGCGACGAACTGAGCAAAGGTCGTTACGATCCAGCCATTTCGAAGAGCTGCTTCGAGATGCTTCTAGAATTGTTCAATCGGACTTTAAAGCTGGATTTGGGTGATCATGATGGAAAGAAGCTTGAGATTGAGGATGTGTGTTAGGTCTCTCTTTCTACTATGCTGCTTATCTCTTGATTCAATGCACGAAGCATTTAATCGGTCAATAACCCGTTTAGAATGAGCTATATGATTCATGCGAGAGAAGCTAGTCTTGTCGACTCAATGATAATCCACATGATGCAAAGCCGGTTGAGGCGTGACTCTTTGCAAGTGCATTCGAGGAAATTTGCACGGTACCCCAAAACATAAGGAAGGCACAGAGATGATCTGCCATCTTGACCAGCGATACCAGTCACTGCCTAGCTTGATAAGTACTCAAAGGTGATTCCCATGCGAGCCTCTTCCTCAACCAAATTCATGGGAGTTGATATCAAGTCGCATTTGACGCGAATGTTCACGTAAGGATCATGCTTAGTTTTTGGCCATACCAAACTATTTACGAATTTTCGGTGGTTGGGAGTGGCTGTATTGTTTTTGCTCTCGTGGGTAGGCACATATCAAGCAGGGGATTAGCTGAGCAGGCTGCTAGAGCAGAAGTGTAGGTGATGTCAAACAAGAAGGAGGTTGGCGAAGGTTGATATCGCCAAGAAGTGAGTGATGCCCCAGAATCAAGGCATGCATGGCTGCAAGGGCATCAAACTCTGATCTTGAATGTGAGCACGTTTACATGCAATGCATAGGTATGCACTGATAGCTGACATGTACTCGGCACCACATCGTCGATAGATGACAGTCAATGGAGGGATAATCCTGAAACTGCAGCTTACCTTTATCTCACTGCTTATTCTGAAACTGATGGCTGCCCTTGCTTGTAAGGCTGTCCTAGTTCATGACCCATACATAGCACAAGGCGCAAGCGGTGAGTACGGGCTACTTGGCGAGGGCGTCACGATCTGACTTGGAATCATACTATATCGATCGTCTCGTCTGATTGATGAAGTCTAATGGACATTCATCTCCGACCTATCAGACTAATCGTTCAAGCATCGAAAGGAAAGCGAGGATTGGTCACGCTATGCTCCGATAGTCGATGCTAGTTGAAATAGTGCGTACGACGTATTGCAAATACACAAATACGAAACAATAAAACATAGAGATTATAGTCCACTAAAGACGTTAGCGTAACGCACTATGCTATTTTAAGTAGTGGCTGTCCGTGCCTGATTCGTATTCAACCAATGACACGCTCGTAGTCTGAAGCTAACGGGCTGATCCTCGCTGTAACGGTGTGACCGTGGGAAACCTAAGACATCTCGACTAATGTAAGGCCTATGATTGGTCAATGAAGCTCAAATTACTTGAATTGAATGCGATAAAATACAGTCTAGCCTCAGTGTGGCTGGTTGGAGTACCGAGAAAACGGACAGAGTAATTTACAGGCCCTGTTTTCTCTTCGTGCTAGCCCGTAGTATGATCTTGGCCGTCTTGCGTCTAAAACGTCCATCAACACCATCGCCAACCCGACCGACAACTCTCTGCCTGCAGCACGCTGATATATTCACCGACCACACGCCTTTACTCTTTGTCGCTTGCGACGATACGTGTCACCAAAACGATCAATCGATTGAACGCCGCTCTTCGCGCCAATTCCTTATATCCCATTTTCTGTCCGTCGGTAACTCAGTCTGAGGCTCGCGACCCCGTGGTCGGTCGCTATTGTTGCCGGTCGGGGGCGAGAATACTGCCACGACAATAGATCTGGCAGACGATCCAAGCATTTTCAGTTCCAATCAATATCGCGACCAAGGTCCATATTGATCTGTCAATATGGGTTCGACGCAATTCGGGAACTTCCATGTGAGTGGTGTGGCTGTGAAGGCGTCGGAAACACTGTAGGCACGCAGCACGAGGGGGCTTGAAGCTAATCACGATCGATTTTCAATATAGGACTTTTGTCGCGACTCGACGTTGCCAGTGTGCAATGTAAGCTCACTTACCTTCGACTGTGTAGCTCGGTGCATGCTGATATTATGTAGCTCTTCGTTCCCAGCAACCAACCGCCGAACCTAGCCTACGGGGGCTGTGCACTGACGGGTATTCACCTCAGCAATGGCAGATATTTGGGCAATTTGGGTGAGTTTTCCGTGTCGGGGATATGGTGAGAAGCATCTGACCGGAATAGGATCGATTTTGGTCGCCTTTATCGCGATAGTGTCCTGCATTTTTCTGCTTCTCCTATCGGAACGAAAACGTGCGGCGGTGGGGAGGAGGTAATCATTTCGATATGACCATTGCTGCAAGTGATACTGACGTCAGTAGGGAAATCCAATTATTCTTGATCGGCTATGCGATCATTTCGATTTGCGAAATCTTTACTGTTGGCGCTTTTCCTCTGGCGGACAATGTGCGCAAGGTCAGTACAGTATCCGAGGACTGCATGGCACCATGCTAATCGAAATAGGGTTTTACTGCCGTGCATATCGCCGCTATAACTGCTACCTCCTGGATACTGTTCCTAAATGCTCTGGTCGGTTTCCAGCTTCTCGATGACGGCACACCTTTGTCCGTGGGTCTTTTCGCAGGCTCAGCAGTGGTCCTCTTCATCGGAACTGGTTACATTGCCTTGGACACTGCTTTCAGCTGGACCGGTCACTTCGATTCTAGTCTTTCGGGCAACAATCGCAACATCGGTCTCTATGTGTTGTACCTGTTGTTCCCGCTGGTCTGTCTGTTTTTCTTCTATATTCTGGAAGCCATCCTCGTCTTGCGCGTGCTTGGCGAACGCAGACCATTGAGTATGTTTGATCCTTGTCTTGAGTCTAGTTGCCATGTCTAACAACGCTAGTTTACCTCACTGCTGCTGCTCTTCTTTTCGCCATCGGCCAAGTCTTTGACTTTGTCATCAGCCCTCACATTTGCAATCCTATCGACGGGAAAATCAACGGCGCCTTCTTTGAGACGCTATTCTCCCTCTTCTCAGTCGTCTGTGTATGGCTGTTTTGGAGCAGCATTACCGAAGACGACTGGCCAGCAGTGTCTAGTGGCTACACTTAAGCTTTTAGGGTACATGAGCGCGCACCACCTATACATACGAAAACGACCAAAAAGAACCGCTCGCAACCACACATTGCACCAGCTGTTTTCTTTGCACAGACAGCAAAGTGCATGCCTAATATCTCGATTCTCGACATGTGTTTGATAATATTGGCCTTTTTTTTATCATCTATTTCCTCTCTACGTCAGCGATATGATTCCCTCCTTTTCTTTATCTTGTCTATTTGATACCTCAGTACATATCCGCCCCCTATTTCTGTCACTTGATTCAAATCAGAGTGTCAAGATCATGCGTATGATGTGATATTCTGATATGTGTGTATGTATTTATGTAACTAATTTGAACGTTCGTGGTTGGTCTAGGAAATATACAAATATACATGAGAGAATTCTGTTGCGCATGTAACATATCATTTTATCGTGATGTATCTGTTCAGCTATGATATATAGCTCATATGTATATCTAAATGCCAAACATGATACCTAATGCAATAGTAAAACCTGGTCCCTCAAAAACATGCGGCAGATTGACAGAAGGACTATAATTGTACCTTGACATCAATGCAAGGAATCGTCCATTCCCTCCTGCCTAATAAACTGCGCAACCACTCTAGTCCAATACCGGTCCATGCCTCCTGCTGTCGTCCAGCGACGGCTGCGGTACCATTCGCAAGTATGACCGACGTCCGCCTCTTGATCTCTTCCGACGCGGCACCCGCAACCGCCGTCGCGGTCGAATTGATACTGTCCCTTACAAAAGACGCGAAGGAGGACTCATCCACTAACATCGTCGCATTCCCGTTGAAGCTTATGGCCGACTCATTCGCGGCAACGTACGACGAAGAAGGCGGAAACCGCGGCGCAAACCAGTCGCCCCGCAGATCAACGAAGCAGCGGTCGGACCATTGGCAGGAGGACGTGAAGAGGATTAGGAGCAGGGCGGAGCAGTAGATGCAGGGTCGGTGGAGGATATAAGTGAGGACGACGAAGGAGAGGATGAAGAGTGGGGAGGCGTTTGTTGGGATGAAGAGGAGGGGGAGCCAGCTGTTTTGTTCTGTTAGCACTCATATCTTTGTAGCGAATAGATGGATGGGTGAACAGAACTACAGTACCTTCTGAGACAAAACATGACTAACGACAGGTGATCGTAGAGAGGTGCGATGATAGTCTCTTCGAATCTCGTGTGATTCTTGAAATGATCGATTTAGGCAGATCAATTACTACGCATGAGTTTGCGCTTTGTTGTTGGACAGGTAAATCTTTTGCTCGAAAAGAAGAACTGCATGTATGCATGTATGAAGGAGACCTGAGGGCGCAACGAGGTAAACGAGTGCTTGAAGGCTGAACCGAAGGTTTGTTGGTCGTCTATTTGGTTGTCGAGTGGGTTGCGGCTGGCGATTTCTCCGGGAGGCGTAGCTTATTTCGAGGCCGGACATTCAGATATGTCAGCGGGTCTTGGCAGATGACGGTGTTTAGCTTTAATATGCTAGCCACGATGTCTACATGTGCATTCTAGATTGCTTTGTCATATAGCATAGATTCAGATGAGTGCATTACTTTTTTTCTGGTGTATCGGCAAGATTAGTTAGTGAATTGCCTGAGCATAGGATCTGTCATTTCGACTGATCACATCATGTCACGACTAGCCAGCTAGATAGTCTGATAGCCCTAAAGGTATTCATCTCTCTGGCACACTGATAATTGACTATGTCAGGTTAGATGGCGTTTGGATGCATATTTTTCAGAGCTCCTGAATAGTCGGAGGTCCCATGCTAACATTGGCTTAGCACTATTACAGTTGACAGTGCTCGTGAATGCCTGCGGCAAGAAACGAAGCGACTTGACTCCTGGTCAGGGTAAAATGGCGCTGTAGCAAGCTGCTTCCGGGGGGTTTGATCAAATCGTGCAATTGTATGATCACCTTTTCTTCGTCACTGCCGGGACGCCCTCGGTCTCCTTCAACTCTGCCAACCTCTTCTCCCTCTCAACAAGTCGGTCCTTCTCCTCTTTGATCATTTGATCGACCGTCTTCATCGCATTACCCAGCCTTTCCAACTCTGCATGTTCCGTCGCCCGGCTATACGGATTTCCAGGACTGTCGCTATCTGGAATCTCAGCGGTTCGCCCACCCCCATTCTGTATCAGGGCTTGCTTTCCCTTCCCACTTTTTCCCTTAGTCGGTTGACTTGGCACGTTCCCACCACCTGTCAAAATATCATAGAATTGCTCAACAGGTTCATTGAAGAGGACCTCCTCATAATTTTGACTGACAACTTTCTCCCTTCGCTCCCGCTTCCCTTCAATATCATCACCGTAGGGATGAAGCTTCAGACTGTGCCACAGCGCCTGAGGCTTCTCCGTCGATTCCGGCACAAAATACAATTTAATCTGAATCTCGAACTCTCCCCACCCAGTCTCGGTGACTTCGAACGGCGGCTGCTCGATTGTGCGCACTGATTGGGCGTATGTTTCGTGTAGTTTAAACTGCACTTTGCGGAGCCAGTAAGTTATGTCTTCGCCGTTGACGCCCTTGACGAAAACGCGCCATTGGTGGGTATGGTCGGGCGGAGCGTTGGCGGGTTTGTTTTCGGGGTCGAACGGGTACGCTTCGCTACCGAAAACTTGTTGAGATCAGTACGTTGAAGCTTTGGTCTTGATGCGATGTGGTGAGCTTACCGAATGGTCTGTAGACAGAGACGCCCTATATTCAGGTGAGCTTGCGCGCGAGTTCAGACACGGGGATATAAATGTACCTTGACGCGTTTGGTACCAGTAGCAGCAGGCATTTTCTCTAATGTGTGGACTCTTGATGATTCTCAAAGAGAATGAATGCACATAAATGACTGAAGATCGAATGTTATCAGGACCAAACATTTGGCGGCATCCGCGGCCGTAAGTGCACGTGACTGCGCGGGTAAATTTCAAGGTGAACTGAACCAGCCAATAGCAATACAGGCGGCATGGAGCTTCTTCTCCGGCACGGCGATCGACCAGAGCGAGTTGATTTTTTCACCCTCATGTTTGATGCTCTGAGTCACCATGGAAGTTTTGCGAATCTACCCGACTGATGCACAGTGTTGGAGCCGATTGGAAATATCCAGTGTTCCATGTGACGTGCTCATTCGAGCTCATGCAACTCTGCACCCGAAAACTTCCATCTCTATACGAGTGTCCGGACGAAACTATTCAGCTACCATTTAACGCGATACCTTTCAAGTCTTAGTCGCTGACTTCTAGTTTCGTCAAAACAATGTGTCTAGTATTAGGGTTTCGAACAAAACATACTCGATGCTTCTCAGATCGGACGAAATGGACGAACCGCGCGGCTAAGCTCAGAATGCGGCATAGCTGCCGACAGGCTCGATCCACACGTCTCATTACGTAGCTATACCATTACCGTTACCATCTCGACGTCCCGATCTATAAATTCGTTCTAGCACCGCGAACGACGACAGCATAGTCAATTGGTTCATACCAAGCTTTCCTATAATTAATCTCTGCTTGTCTGTTTGCGTGCGAAGATTTTACCACTCTTTCATCAATTGACATCCGCCCTACATGGCAGCAAAACGTCTCGTGGTAGCAGGCGGGAGCGGATTTTTAGGTACGTCTAGCTTCGCTGCACAACCCCTCTATAAACTAGTCTTGCTGACCTGATGCTTTTTCTACCCAATAAAAGGCTCGAGAATATGCAAACACGCCTCCGTCCAGGGCTGGGAGGTCGTCTCCTTAAGGTATCAATCACCACCACAACGTTCGTCGTCCATCTCTGACCGTGTCATACGACACCTATTAGCCGCTCCGGCGAACCCCAATGGGACACCGTAACCGGTTCCAAAGAACGACCAGGCTGGGCCAGCAACGTCGAATGGGCTAAAGCCGACATCCTCAAACCAATCACCTACAAACCATACCTCAAAGATGCGACGGCCGTTGTGCACACCATGGGCATTCTGCTGGAGGCGGATTACAAGGGTGTTGTGTCGGGGAAGGAGTCGATTGTCAGTGGATTACGGAGAGCATTTAGTACGACCAAGAGAGGCACTCAAGATCCATTGAACAGAGGCGCAGGGGAGGAGTTGAGGCCGCAAGAAATTGATGGGCAATTGACGTATGAGGTTATGAATCGAGATACAGGTATGAAAACTGAGACTTCTAATTTTGCATGTCGTGTTGTCAAGTACTGACTCAAATTGTGTCTACAGCGGTTGCGCTTGCGCAAGAGTCTTCCTTTGAACATGTGCCGACTTTCGTCTACATTTCTGCTGCCGGCGGCGCTCCGATGCTCCCAGGCAGGTATATCAACACCAAGCGGGAAGCCGAATCCATTATATCCCAATCCTTACCCGACCTTCGAAGCATCTTTATCCGACCAGGATTTCTTTATGATTCCAGCAGAAAGTTCACCCTACCCATCGCCTTGGGTGGAATGCTCGGTTCAGAAGTTGATTCTCTCCTTGGAGGACGCCTTAAATCTCTCGTCGGATCCATGATAGAAAAGCCACTCAAAGCAGATGTCGTCGCGCAGGCGGTCGTGGAAGCTATTGGCGACGGTTCGACGCGCGGTGTGGTTGAAACGAAGAAGATCGAGAATCTGGCGACTCAAGCTTGGCGAAAGAACATGCTGTAATTCGCTAATGGCGGCGGGAGAGATGAAAATAACTCCCAATTCTTGAAGACAGACACTCCGCTCACAGTGCTGTACCACGCTCAAAACTGTCTCTGATCTCTTTCGTGTACTGTAGATGTATATTAGAAATAAAGTCCAAATAGAAGTATAAAAAGCTCTCACCTTATCATAGAATCGAGCAAGCTTTTGGTTAAACTGCTTGTTCTTCTCATTGATGTACGTAACATCAGCATCCTCCTCACCGCCGCGACGATCTCGTCGCTTCTTCAATCGGACCTCTTCTGCCTTTCTGATATCAGAAACCAATCTGTCAACCGCCGCGCGGTCCGGCTTGTTCTCAGTGAAGTCTGTCGAGTCAGCCGTAGAATAAAACGTTCCGTTTCTGTCAACAGCAACAAGTTCTCCATCATCCGTTTCCACGATTTCCAATCCTCCACTTGCCGCCGCCCGTTCGACGGCGGCGATCTTTTCCTTTTCGTAACCATCCAAATTAGGCTGCATTTCTCGCAGCTGTCGTTTATACACTTTGCGAGCGTCCTGGCGATAATCTTGAAAAGCTACATCATCGCGATGTCGTTGCTTCTTTTCCATGCGTTTATCCCATCGTTCAGATTCCTCTATCGTCCAGTCCCAAGCTCGCTTGCGTTCGAAGTCCTCGCCGGCTTCTTCGGTGTCGGCTTTGAGGAGGTTATGAGATGCGAAAGCATGCTTGCGTGACAGGTTGGAAAGTAGAGCCGGATCTGTGGCGAGTCGTTGGGATTCAGCCACGGTCTCTTTCAGATTGCTATCGGTGGCGTTTTTCTGCATTCTGTCAGTAGAGCAACATACATTCTGAAATAATAGACCAACTGACTGCACGGGCTTTTAATGCCTTGAAACGTTCCAGTCGCTCCTGTGCTTTGCTGGAAGCGCCGTCGTTGTTTGAAGCTTGCAATTCTTCAGACTCTTCGCTTAAATTGCTGGATTTTACAGCCTTTACGTCTTCTTTGGTGGCCTTGGTAGCACCACTTGCCGGAACTGATTCTGCCTCGACGGACGACATTTTGAGTGCTGTTGATCTTTGTGATTGAAACAATGAGCCGCTTCTGGCTGAGTTATGACGACGTCAAATTCGCCCTGAGGAATCCGCGACGGACGAAGCTGCGAGGTTTGGATTATGTCATCAGCAGCACGAATACAGCTAGTAAAATCAGCGTAAAATTACACGTTTTTAATACCAATCCCCGCGTGAGACTAGCGGTTAGATAGGTATGGTTGTAATCAAAGCCAACATGTTTGATCACTCAGAACTCAGGAGACCTGTCGTCACCTTATCCTGATCAACTCACAACATCATTCATTCTCAATTTCATTTAATTGGAACGAATGTCTAAATGCCGGAATTTGGTGTCGCACCTGTCGAGACGACAACCACGTTATCACCGTGGGCTCTCAAATGGTAGCGCTCGTATCGACAACTCCGCCAGCGCTGCCGGTGACTCCACAGTGGCCCCATCGCAAGTGATCCGATATGCTTTATGCGGAGACCTTGAGATTCATACAACGACTGTACGGAAGACAATCCGGAATAAGATCAACGATGATCTAGAGCTCATTCTATCGAAGAGGAAACTCGACAGGCAACACCAACATGGACGCCTGATCTCTTTGCCGGGCAGTGCACACGTGCCGAGTGAGTTGCGAAACGTATCCAACTTGCAGGAATTGAAATTATGGTTCGAACGATATATAGCTGCTGGTTTCAAGCCAAGGTCAGAGCTAAGCGACTCGCTGAAGGATGCACTTGCTAGATGCGAAAAGTCATCTTCCTCTCTGGAGATTCTGTCTATATTGACTACTGTCTCATCCAGACACAAGGATGCGAACGTTGTCATTCCCAAGGCAATGATGAGTTCTGGTCTATATTATGCATTCCAAAGTCTTTCGGTACCTGCTATCCGCCATTATCTGCATCATTTAGCGTCACGTAAAAGTCCTTTGGGGGCGAAGACCACAGAAGAGTTGACTCGATGTCTTCTTCGGACGCTGCGAACGGTCCGCTTCGCCAACCCAATTTACGATACGCGTCCCTTATTAGAACTCGTGGCAGAAAGTCCCAAAGAACCAGAAATGACCTTTTTCACCATTGCACGAGTTGGCGAAAGAACTTGTTTACCTGCTATTGAGCTTCTGTGCGAACTGGGAGCAAGCAAGGCTCATGAAGACATATGGGATACGCAGGTGGAGCTTATCGTAAAAATACAGCGCTCCAAGAAGATTTTAGCCTCAGCCGTGGTCGATGATGCTTACAAGTCTGTCTTGCTATTTTTGAAAAATGACATGACAGATTTTGCGATGTCCTGTATACAAAAATTGTCCAAAATAGTCCCAGACATGTCGCCATCATTGCCCTTATCGACAGAGCTGGCCTCCATTCTGAATGGGAAAGGCTTGGAAGTACCTGCACTTATCCAAGAACCTATCCAGGAAGAGCTGAGGCAGGTACTAGAGCATCAGGCATTAGAGGAGCAGTATTCAATATCTACTGATGGTGTGAGAGTGGACGATGACATAGCCGACTTCTCGATCGTACAGAGTTTGCTCACACGTATCAACGACAACGGCACGTCTGTCTCAGCATCCAAGATTGCCGTGTTAATCGATGCTTTAAATGATAGCGCAGGGTTGACGATTCCGTTATTCGTTGAATCACTCGAAAACCACGACATCGAATACGCTTGGTCACCTCAGTGGATTCCGGGAGTCTCAGCCTCAGCCAAGATTTCGTTCTCAATGCAGGACTCGCAAACACTGGGCCTACTTCGAGCCCGGATTGCGAGTAGAGGCATCATCGTGAGCTCAGAGCGTTCCCGAAATCTCCTACAGCTTGGGCATCTCGTGCGACGCCATTGCAACTCGAATGGTGCTCAAGAGGATGAGGCAGGCCCTTGGATCAAGACTGGCTATCTCATTGTCTTTGACCGAATATCAGCAGAATATTTGGTCATGAATATGGGAGAAGACATCACGATCGTTGATCCAGAACATCGATCAAATATCGACCAAGAGTCAACCATCAACTACGAGCAACATCCATTGCTTGGCACACTTTCATCTGTAGCTATGCCTACCAGCGTCGAGGATTTCGACAGGGATATCAGCGAAGTTATCACGCCTGTGAAGAACGCAGCTGACCGCTATGTTGTTGATCTCGATCCCGGTGTCAGTCTGAGACCGTAAGATGCATGAAAGTTATCCTTGTCAAATCTGACGAGTCATGCGTACGGACATTGAAATATTTTATTAACGGAGGAGGTTGCAAGTGTTGACGTAGTCATTAGTTGGTTCGTAGTTGCAGGACTTGACAGGAGCCGACGCTATCTCATCCGCTTCAGTTTCTCCTTTCCGTCCATCTATCCTTGTCATTTTCTATCAACCTCAACCCATCAATTGAATACTAACTTGTTTCTTCATCTTTCATCATAATGTGCATCACTACACTGCTTTCTCTCACCAGCTTAGCTCCAACTCAACGGCAAATTCAATGTGATGGGCTGATTGGTCGATGAATTATGCAAGTGTCCGCACGGCCGGCCAACAGATGAACAAGAGACAGTATGTCGCGCCACGTCCGTTGATGATACATCTCAACGGATTTCGACTCCGTACCGTTTCCGAGATAATGAGGCAACTATAGCCGCGTATCCTCGGTGACAGGCTGCACAGCAAAAGCCACGCTAAGGACGGATGTGAATGACAACGCTGCAGTGATTTTTCAGCCAATTGCAGGGCGGATTAGGTAGCTTATGAGAAACATCCAAGCTAGGCCTGTACCTCCTTTCTGATTCTCTAGACTAGCGGGACTCGCGCCTGTCAGCTTAAAGAATTACGGCAAGGTATCAGCTGTTTTCAAATGTGATACATCCGATATTTCTGGTGTCACAACATGGCTTCATGCATGTACGTCTGGTAAGTACAAATGCACAGCACGGCAGCATGCGTCATGAACGAAATACACCGAACAACGTAGTTGACTTGTTCGTGGTCCGAAGTATCTAGCGCGAAATTGGACTGATCGTCCTCAGCTTCGCCTTTCGGATTCGTTGCAACAATATCTGATCATACTTCACCGGCTGATCATCGCCTATTTTAGATGCAAAGGAAGAACACAGAACTGCGCAGAGTCAGCCAGAAAGCTCCTCTCCGTTCGCCGTTAGAGTCGACGTAATGCATCATGCAAGAGCTTATTCGCTTCTATACTGTGTGTAGCCGGGTGTCTGCAGACACGAGTCGAGCTACACATCAATGACAGCAGCAGGCTGCAGGGCTCTTCCAAAAGTCTGCTTGCTCTCGTGTATTCAGTCAATTAAGGGTGCGAGTGGCAGATGCGCTTCTGATGGGTCCGGAATGGATTCCTTGATCAGTGAGTAACTGATTGGATTCTATGAACCATATCAGTGCTTCTTCCTATCGCCGAAATTTCGTCAATCGAGAATTGCTCCACTCATTTGCTTTTCTCAATGTTTCAACCACATGCACACGGAACATAAAGATCAATTTAAGTGAGCCCAATAAGAAAGGTTGCACGAACGAGTTGTTTCCTGGATGTAGGGGCGAATCGAAGATCGAACGTGTTCTAGCGATAGCACTGAATGTGGTTTTCACGAATGACCCCATCATTGACAGCTCGGCTCATGCCAGGGTAAAACAGTCTATTGGGTTCCAACAATCGTCAGAAAGCCCAATAGAGGCTTGTTTCACATGACAGCTGGGAGGAGCTGATCTCACAACTAGTGTGAGGTCTTCAAGTAAGGGTTACTTCTATGCGGCATAAGTTTCGGCTAAACACCCGCCCCGAAATGATGTCCTGCGCCGCCGAAACGCCAAACTCCCCGTTTCTTTTTTGAAATTGGCGGAGTCTCGTTGGTGGACGATGCTTTGTCATTGCATGAACATATTGAATAGTCCCAAGCGAAGCGATCACTATCAAAAAGACTCCACCCTATTCTCAGCATGAATGGGGTTGATTAGCCGAGATTAGTATCAAATGAAAGGGTGTATTTCACTCGACCCCATCATTTGCGAGATGTCTACGTTTGGACGAATCATCTTTAGGGAAAGCCGAATTTCGGAATGTACTCTGCATACCATCTTCACTCAGATAGTGCATATCCGTGATGTCAGAATGGGTCTCTTTGCGCTTTCTTCTGCAGTTTCTCGGGATTAGCCAGTGCATGTCTGTCTCAGCTCCGTCTGACCAGTCAATGAGGAATCTCGCAGCTACAAGCCGATAGTCTAGATGCATCGCTAAGTCACGTTCTGGCTCTCGCACGTTCTCTCAGCCCGTGAGACACGGCTATCATACCTGTTCTGCTAGTACCAAAAGAAATATGTGGATGACATCCTGACTCCGATCGCGACGAAAACACGCAGGCGTTCATGCATTGAATTTGTCAGAGATCGAGTGATACGTCAGAGATGCGGTTCCTGTTTACGGCCTGCATGTTTACTTTTAACTGTTTCTAAACTGCCCTTGACCACCCGGTCTGTTTGAGTCAGTCCCACTACTCAAAATGCCCAAGCTTCTAGGTACAAGCGAGGTTTGGCTCGTTCACATGCTCGTGACTCTGCCTAGGGCTGCAAACGTCTGTGTCTGAGCCATAATGATTATGTTTTGAGCAGCTCATGAACCGTGGTCAAACTACTTAACCTCATCAGGGCCTGGCATTGACGATCAACTTATCCCAGAAACTGGAACAATCCCGAACGAGGCTTGCCTGTGCTATTTACACTTTACTTTTGAGGGTGTAACAAGCTAGAGACCTTCAGCCGGCGAGATTTCTCAATCAACATGGCCTAAGTCTCATCACTCACCATAATATCGATCAAGCTAAACTTGATCTACGCCTGGCCTACATTCATCATGCTGGGCCAACATCTCAAATTCCATTAACCGAGATGAGACCATGAAAGCGGTATCCACACAGGACTCAGATTCGTGGCTGCTTAGGTATACTCTCAGAAGATTCCTTGGAACGCTGCTCCTTCTTCGTCGCAAAGACCCTCAAGAATCGACCTACATGTCGATCACCCTAGTGATGGCAGTCTCCAACATGATCATATGACACTATTCGTAAAAAACGGTTATTTGACGGACTGGGCGCTTATCATTGATATAGCAGTGCGTTTTGAAGCCTGTCAAGAATCGATACCGCTACACGGTCGTCTACTATAAAGCTTCGACTTTGCCACCTATTCTTAACATGTCCTGTCAGCCAAGCTCTGACTGTTCACACCTACATATTTGAGCGGATATAGAGCTTTGTCAGTCACAATGGCAACGTGCTTTGTCTGATGACGCTGTACCAGCCAGATACGGATACATAACATGCTGGTAGCCTTCACTTAACAGATACACGCTGAATCTAAAACGAAATCACGCTCGGGCATCCTTGATCCAAAGAGACGTCCAGATGCCTCCTCAACGCCGTAGCCGTGATAGCTACCCATTCGAAACAGGCTTCTCTGAAAAATTCCCTGATCTACAGGGTTCAATTCATCCCCTAGAAAGACTGTCAAGACGTCAACATGGCGAGCAACACGGTCTTCAAAGTCCTTTGACGGAAATGCCAAATAACGAATATACCATGAATTCCAGCTTTGTGGCCCCAGAAAACCGGCTAGTACTATCACCATCATCTTCCAGTTCTCAATACAGCATACCCAGCTCGTCTATTTTCAGGTATATAATAGAAAGATGGACTCATGGGTTCATGGACAAGCAGAACTGATAGGAGTGCTAGTGCGGTCTATCCTGATCATTCTTCTCAATCAACATATTGTCGTTCACCTGAAGAGTTTTATCAACCTCTTTACCCTCGACTAGAAAGAGGGGGCATGAGCATGAGCACATCTCTAGGCGAACGGAGATTATCAATGGGTCGTCATGAAGAGTCTTCCTCCGGGTAAGTATGCTCTTTGACATGTCCGCTTTCCTATGAAGTCTCCTCTCATTCTCTGATAAATGTCTAATCGACTTTGCTAGTACACGACATACTGGCCGAAGACGTAGTGGTATACCTTTGGGATTTGACCATCTTCTGAATCCTTCAGAGCATTCATCTTACTCAGTACAGCGGGCGAAGGTCAATAATCCGTCTCCTCAAAAGCTACGACTACACATTCGTCAACAACCCATCGCAACTAGAGCATGCTCGGCGGGCGAAAAGGATCGTCGTACCATCGATCCTCCGCCAATTTTACAATTGCTCTTGACCGACTTCAGACCAGACTCAAAGACCGACTTGGCAATCTTGCAGAATCCACGACTCGCTGTAGCTTGTCTATTGTATTCTGTGAGAAAGCCAGGGCCAGATGGAAAAGAAGTTCTTGTCCACAGCTCTCAAGTGGTAGAAACCACTAGAAGGCACCGTCGTGATGACGGTAGAGCCCCTAATGCTCACCGGGCCGACTCAAAGAATACTCAGCATATCAGTAGGCAATCAGATTCGTCAGATCAACGTCCTGTTCAGATACTTTCTGGAAGAACATATGTATCTCCTTTCCATACTCCATGTGACCCAGATCCAGAAACCGCACCAGATCTACACCAAGAACAATATCACACGACGAGACCGCCCCCGGCAACTTTTTTCGTATTTGCGGACCTCTCTGTCCGTACCGCAGGAGTATATCGCCTGAAGTTTCGTCTACTAGACTGGGGTCTAGCTCAGGAAACCGGCAAACCGTCGCCCATTCTGGCTGAAATTCTGTCCGATCAGTTCAGAGTATACTCATCCAAGGATTTTCCGGGTATGAGAGCCTCGTCTACATTGACATGGAATTTGAGAAATATGGGAATGACGGAGTTGAAGCCAAGGGACGGTAAGGGAAAGGGGGTTGCAAAGAAGAAGAGGAGAGGCGAGGATGATTGATTGAGTCTGTATGTGTAAATTAGGGGTCGATTAGGGGTCGAGATTGTACGTGTATCAACTTGTAGTAGTACTTCAGTCTAGATTGTAACATCTACAAATGTTGGATTTGATTTGAAACTAATTTATATACTGGAGGTAAGTACATCAACCGAAGACTTACATAAAATCCTACAACTCAAGCCACGCGGCAGGCAACGAAGGCCTGAACTTGGGATTATCCCACTCTCGCCTCAGTTTAGTAACATTCTTACTGTTCCAGAATTGCGGCTCGGAGCTCAAACGGTTCATGAGCTCCCAAGCGTTTGGATGGTTGTCTTCACGCATCAGAACTGCAAAATTTCTCGTCGCTTCAGCTTCGCCATGGGCACTCGCCATCTCATACCAATTCACGGCTAAACGACGCCAATTCTTCTTAGGGGCAAAATAGGTCAAGCTTTTGGAGATCCAGGCCCGTATGGGATGTTTTTCAGCTATTGTTTGGTCGCGGGATGGAACATCGCCCTTGAAAATAAGGTAGTAATAATTCCCCAATCGAAGACAGGCTTCACCATTGCCTGATACTGCGGCCGCCGCTAAGCATTGTTCGTACGCTTCCCAATTACCTTTCTGTTTCTGAAAATAAGCATAACTGAGGAGTGCTTGCGGGTCTCGGTATATGAGCGCGCCGACTTTCAGCATTTCTTCGGCTTCGTCCAATCTTTCAGCTTCATGGTAGATGTCGAAAAGCGCCTTCCAAGGCGGTCTGAACCTTCCAAAAAATGTGATGTCTTGGTTATACCGGGGGCGTCGCTCAGATGGATAGACCAGTTTATTGAGGTGATGGTATATAGTGATGGCTTCTTCTGTCCGTCCCCAGCTCCGCGCAACCTCTGCCCAGACACTGAGAGCCATAGGATCATCAGTTTCATAGGCGACCTTTTTGACTATCTCAATGTCGCGAGAAGCAGGGACCACGGCTCGATTTTTCTTGATTTGACTATCGACTCGGAGGCCCAATGTCCAAACGAACCCGGCTTCACTAGTAGCCTGCGCAGCCCATCCCATTACTTGTCCTTCCCATGGAGCATTTGTGTAGATCGCGCGCGCAACTTCGTATACCGTAGCAGGATCACCCAGATATACACTCTTAAGAGCATCGGCGGTGGCCGCGCCATTGTATGCTTGTTCTACTATTCTCCTGGCTATATCGAGGAAAGTCTTGGGCGTCATTTTGGGGTCGAGCCAGTCATGCTTTTGGGCAGACTTGTACATATGCATGTACCCCTGTTCGAGACTGGCTCTGGTCCGGTTGTAGCTTTCCAACCATACCGATCTGGGAACTGTTTGTGGGAGTACTTTGCCATAGCGACTGTCCGCTGCTTTGGCGGCGGGGGATTCCCTGATAAACTTGCGTTGATGCGACGCGGAGACTGTGTAGGGTCGTGTCGCCGAGCAATCGGCTAGAATCGTGATCGTTGAGATGGTTGGAGAGGGGAGGAATGAAGACGGGCTTTGAGCACACGACCGGCAAAGGGGCCGCAGTAGTTGAAAGGATCGCTGGCGAGACATTGTGGAGATGCTACATTTGAGCGATGGTCTGAGATTTGAGTAGAATAGGGCGCGTTAGGTTTCGGTGTGCCAGTAGACGGTGAGAAATTGCTGAAGGGGGAAAAGAAGCCTCAAAGAACAGTCACGGTCAGGTCACCTGTGTTGCGGGGAATAAAAGCCTCCGATTGGTCAATCGCCAGCACTTACAGCATATCCTCTTGTGAAGGCGGTCCATCGTCAGTCTGAGGAAATCAACCTCTACAAGATATTTACTCATTGCTTTAATTAGGTTCAAGAAGAAGAAACGAGGGCCCAAGTAAGAAATGTCGTGTCCGGTCATAACAAATTTCGCAAGAATACAGGCTACAAGCTCAATCTGCAGACCTGCCATAGCACGGTTCCAGCAAGCCACATCTACATCACATATCTCTGTCCGCAGTCATAAGTCTAGAAATCACCCCTCCTCTATGGCATTATCAATATCATCAGCTTCGACAGAGGTCACATCTTCTCCGCCCGTGTGCACACTCTCGTCCCTCGACCACCTCGTCCTAACTGTCAAATCCATCCCAGCCAGCCTCAACTTCTATACCCAGGTACTGGGCATGGCCCATCAATCCTTCACATCACCCTCAGACCCCACAAGCGCACCTCGGCACGCGCTCTTGTTTGGCAGCCAAAAGATTAATCTACATCAAGCCGGAAAGGAGTTTGAGCCCAAGGCGGCCACGGCGTTGCCGGGGACGGCGGATTTGTGTTTTTTGGCTGAAGAGAGTGTTGAGACTGTATTGGAGAAGCTGAAGGAGAAAGGGATTGAAGTATTGGAAGGTGGGAGGGTGGTGGGGAGAACTGGCGCGAGGAGTGCATTGAGAAGTATTTATGTGCGAGATCCGGATGGGAATTTGATCGAGTGAGTCCGGTGACACGACGAAGTCGTGCATAAAAGACATCTGCTGACTCACTGTCTAGGATATCAAACCCCACGGTGTAGTCTGATCCAAGTTCGATTCACTGGCTGTGGCCTAGGGATTATGATCGTGTCAGATAAGATATTAACCGTGATGAGAACCAATATTGTAATAAGACATTCGTCGAAGTAATCTATATGCCATTATTTCAGCTGAGAAAGTGGTAAAACAGCGACTCAACCCTCCATACCCAGGTTGAATCAGAAATTGCATCCAAACCAGACGCTTCTTGCTCCCATTGAAAGTAGATAATGTACAAATGTGACCGTCCACCAATTACATATGCATGTCAAAGCCGACACCTCCTTCAGATCGGAGCGCGAACACACGCAGAAATATCGTCCTCCGAGCCAATCCCGAGAATATACCCCTGAAATCGTTTCCTCTACTCCATCACGACCTTCGCACCGAGACCTTTGAGCGTCTCGATAATCTTCTCGCACTCGTCCTTGGCAACATTCTCCTTCAAGAGCTTGGGTACACTCTCGACGAACTTCTTGCTATCGACCAACGAAAGACCAAGCATGGACTTGATCTCCTTGATAACCTTGGGTTTCGAGGCGGCCTCGAAGGAATCGAGCTTCAAGTTAAAAAGAGTCTTCTCAGCGGCGGCGGGAGCTGCTTCCTCTTCTTCAGCGGCGGCGGCGGCACCACCTGCACCGCCTGGACCAGCGGCCATGGCGAAGCCACCAACGGGGAGGTCGGGGATGTTTAGGCGAGACTGTGCAAGGGTGAGAATCAATCAGTATGTTGTCTCCGGTTTATACGATATGCATGGGTTCTCGGAATCCCTGATGTAGCAATGCAAGAAGAGAAAGACCAACCTTCAAGCTCGCAACAAGATCCGCAGTCTCCAACAAAGTCAATTGACTAATCTGATCAACAATCTGTACGATCTTCGGGTTCGAAGGCGCAGCGGCAGCATCAGTAGATTGCCATCGGCGAACGCTGGGCACCGCCGTCCGTCGTCGTTGCTGAAATGTGGAGGAAGAAGATGTCGAAATGCGCAAGAAGGGAGCCGATGGAGAGGTAGAAGAGCGGACAACCTGTCTGCAGCAGCGAGCTGCGGCATGTGAAGAGATTGACATTATGGCGATTTGGGTTTTCGAGGATGGAATTGAGTGAAAAGAGAGATACTAGTATAGGAAGAGTTGGACCTTGAACACCAGCTTCCTCTCTTCCGGGGCTGTTGCTGCCGGAACTTCTTTTCTGAAACTTATTTTCTGGGATACCACGTGATCACTGTCACGTGACTGTATGTAATGATTGATGGTAAATTACGACATCATCGTACTGAAATTACAATCATTATGATTTCCCCAAGAAGACTTGAAGAGAACTTTGTTGTGGTCAGGAAAGCAAAATAGAATTAATATCGAACGTCCGCTGCGTCATGGATGCACTTCTTAAGGTTGTTATCAGTCATCTATTTGCATGAAGAAACAAATCTTCGCACTACTTTTGGAAAGAGAAGTATATTAATAATGACAAAGTATAAGATATCAAATCCATTAGTTCAATTCATTCTTCTCTTAGTCCTCGTCCCAGTTGGGATTCTGGCCAGGTGGCTTGGGTCCACCGGCTTGACGAGCAACAATGATCTGGTCAACACTTAAGACTGTGCGAGCAGATTCGGTCGCGAGGCGAATAGCCCAGCTCTTGGAGGCCATTAGATCAAGAATGCCTTCTTCCAGAGAATCGACTGTGCCTGTTGTCGAGTTGCCAAATAGATCAACACCGGTTGTCCAGTATGGCTCTTCGTCATCTTCTTCTGATTCCTCTTCAGACTCTTCGCCGGAATTTTCAGAGTCATCCTCATCGTCTTCCTCTTCTTCAGATTCGGATTTCTTGTTGCGCTGGTGGGCGGTGTACAGTCGTGAGAGGACTTCGGTGGCATCGAGACCTGCAGATTCAGCAAGTGTTCGGGGAACAACTTCAAATGCTTCTGCGTATTTCTTGATGGCATATTGAGCTAGACCAGGGGTCTTATCTGCAAAGGCAGAGATGCGCTCGGCCAATTGAAGCTCTGTGGCTCCAGCACCAGGGACGAGACGGGGGTCTTTGGTAATGGCTTTGACCACATTGACACCATCGTCAATGGCACGTTCGACATCATCAAGATGATTTTGCGTAGCACCTCGGAGAACGATAGTAGCAGTGCGAGTAACGGTGTTAGCATCTTCTTGACGGAAGACAGTCACACGGTCACCTCCAATCTCTGTAGTTTCCACAACATCGATATTACCCATCTCATCCGGCATGGGTGCACCGAGACGAGCGAGCGGTGTAGCACCAACCACCCGGCAAAGACGGCGGAGCTCAAATTTGGACATGATCTTGATAATCAAGATATTGAATCGGTTCAGGTAGTGGAGAGCCAATTCGCCAACTGTGGATCCAGCAACGACAACACGTACACCGGAGTCGTACAACTCCTTGATGGTGGCTTCGAGACGGTCTTCCTCTCCCTTTGTGAAGTCGAGCATCTCCTGTGCATTTTTCAAAAGAACAGTTCCTTTGGTCTCGGTCTGGGAGGTATCGATCGGGCAACTAAAGACACCGACCTTGGCCTTGCGAGCCTTCTTGATTTGTCCATCGGGCTCGCGGCCAAAGACCATACCTTTGACAACACGTGATTGTTCCAAGCTACCACCCATGATCTTTACCACTCGGACGTTGTCCACGTTGAAGTTGGCGGGGTTCTTAGGGAGGACTGCAAGCACGGCTTCGGATACGAGGGCGGCGAGGACTTCTTCATTACCGGACTGTTTGCTAGCGATGACGGTGGTAAGTGCTTTGCTGAGCTCTGCAGCGGAGCGCATTTCCTTGAGACGATCCACTTCAAGATCTAGAATTCGTTAGCATATGCATAACGCACGTCCTCGGTCCAGATTTCAGGGGGGTGGACAACGAACCCTCCAAGGTCTTCAAAGCGAACCCCTGCGCTTTCTCATAACCGTTCACAATATCACTTGTCTTCAGTCCCATTCTCAACAGCTCTTCGGCCTTTTTCAACAACTCGCCGGCAAAAACAATAACTAAGTTCGTCGCATCGCCCATCTCGGAGTCTTGTTGCTGACTAGCCATCACAAGCAGTTTGGCGGCGGGGTGGACGACATCCAATTCTCGCAGAATTGTGGCAGCATCTGAAGTAAGGAACATCTTTTGTAAATGGTTGATGACGATTTTGTTGCGGCCGTAAGGACCAAGAGAGGACTGGACGGTCTGAGAGATTGCTCGACATGCTTCGATGTTGCGAATCACGGCACCGTCTTCGGCGTCATGGCTGTGAATATCATGTGTCAAAAGCGTGATCAAATAAAATACAAGGATCGCTTCGCCGGAGAATCATAAATCTCCAAACACATCGTCATAACTCGTCAAACGCACCTTTGATATCCAGGCTTGAAGAGACCGGCCTGGGAGGGACCGGGGATTGACAACGACATAGCTCTCGCACAAACGCTGAGCGGGCGCTTGTATCACTATAATAAAGAAGGAAAAAAAGGTGTATGGCAATCCGGACAAGATGAACAAAAATCCTTGACTTCAAAGATTATCTATTATTCAACAACAACCTTCCACTGACAAAGCTTCCAGTCTATCGAAAATGTTCAGCGGGGGTTAATTTTTGGGAGAAGCTTCCCGCCAGTGCATACAAACACTGCAAACATCATAGCGGGGATTTAACCGATTGTTTACTCGTTCTACCAACCACTACTTACTTCAATGCTTCACTTCGTGTCACTTCTCGCTCTTGATCAATCGTCTCAAGAATTCTGTATATGACTCGATCGGATATGCCGTCGAGAAGCCGGCACTTTGGTATGCCACTTGACTGTCCATCATACAGTCTAGAAGTATTCAGAAACTCACCACCATTTAAAAGCCCATCACTTTCATCAATCAAAGCAATTTCACAAGGCATGATCTCTCCGTCCATTGATAAAGCAAGTACTTCCACATGGCTACATGAGGGAGCATAGCGGCATTGAAAACCGAGAAAGATAGAAGGACTCAAAGACTCAGGACAACACCAAAAAGAGCAGAGCAATAGGGGTGATTGCAGTTTCCTCTAAGCTTAATACGTAGTCCAAGTAGTCCCTTTCAACAAATAACATCAAAGCTGATATTGGCTGTGTAGTACCAGGCTTCTTCTCCTCGTCCCTGTATTTCGTGCTAGATGCTTTGCTATGGGCGTAGACTCAAGACAATTCACGTCCATCACTGTCCGGCTAGGAGAAAGCGCCTATTACATGCACCAGATCCCTGAGGTAGGTCTCACTGATGCTGGAATAGACTTCTTTTGCTACTAACACATTTACAATTCATCTAGGCTACCGGCAGGACTACCTGAGACCAATTTGCTGCTCCTTGCAACGTTCTCATCGTTCAAAGCGAAAGTGTCACACCTGGCTTTGTCCATGTACCCATCAAAAGATCCAATCAATTTGATGACGCCTGGTCAACCATCTTTCTGCAGAATCTGGTGCTGCAATCAACTTCGCATCAAAGGACCATCCAACGAGAATTTAGAGCAGTTTTCTTATGCGCTAATACTTCCAAGGTATATTCTCACCTAAGTACACAGGCTTTGTTAAAGAAGCATCCTATTTCTTGCATCTTGGTCCGCTGTATCTGGTATATCGTCTATACCCCGACATATCAGGCGCATTCGTTATTTCCGTCATTCCTACAGGAGTTACATTCCGGTCAGTGTCTAATGTTCCACGGAATGTACTTGAGATGACTGACTTGAAGAGCAACTAACAGCCACAAATCCCTTAACGCTGCAGCCTAATCGAAAAGAACACCCTTCAGCCTTGGCTATTCCAACACCTTTTCGCTTGCATCACACTCCGACAGATGAGAAGCCCTTTGCGGGCATACGTACTGAAGGGAAGATATCATGGATCTCTGTGGTCTGCGAATAGGGGCTGCGTAATGGCCATACGCGAAGCTTCATTGTCCACGTTGAGGCAATGCAGCTATGGTCCACAAGTTACTGGATCAAGGTTTGCCGTTATAGGAGAAGCTCAGATTACTTAATGCGCAGATTCAGAATGGCCGATTTGTGATATGACGCGCCTCTGAATCCGCAAACATAAGTATATTAAACTACTGGGGGCAGTAGTTGTGATAGAGTGGCAGATGTGGCTAATTTTGAATGGCTTAATTTCGCATTAGGACTTGTTAGTGACTGTATTGTTCTCTTGAGCATATGAAGCTGGTATATCTAGTGGCAATGGTAGTGCCGTGGTGTCTTAGGATCTGGTAGAAGAATTTTGGCTATTTATGGATATTAGGAAAGGTGTGAGTGTTGGCTCGACTGCTTTCGAGCCTTGGATTTCTCCTGATACGGATGATTTGACAAGCAGTGGATCGATGCAACAGAAAATGCTTGGATGTTTCTTGTGATGTACAATGAGGACAACATCACCGTAGCCGTCAGCTGGTGGTGACCACATTCTTCTGCCTGTGGACTACAGAATGTTCTCCAATCATGAAGTACAACTCGGCATCAGGCTGCATTTGACGGCGTGATATTCTCAATCAAGCTACAATTCATACTTTCAACAGTATTTCACAGAGCTATAAAATCCTGCTGAAGTCTCCACGGGCAGATCAACCTGGATCTACCTCAGATATCGATACGATCCCCAATACTTCTACCATAGAGACCTTGAAAGAATCAAAACAGCGTGTCTGAAGGAAGATATATCAGAAGCCACTTATACATTCATGCAGTCAATGCTGACACCTGTGCATACATCAGAGCCCCAGTGTATCCGCGATAATGGGGCCAAACCATGCAGATCGTGGTGAATATACACGTACATACCCGTGGACGCCAATAGCTACACCTGCATCAGTCATTCCATGGCCGTTACAGGTATTTATAGACATGCCTACCTACATGTAACATACTTTCAATATTTAGTCGAAACACTCGTAACGGAGTAGTAGTCTGTGGCTATTTTATCGAGCATTGTGTAGTACCTCTAAAAGAGTTCCATTATCTTCTACATGTATCAGATCGACATCTGGCCCCCTCTGCCGTAGGTGAAAGACCATTCAGGTTCTTGGATACGTGCATGATGGTCCTGAAAGTCGATCTTGTCATGCATGACATGCCATACTTACGATTTACTCAGGTGTGCTAGTAGCGTCGGTAGTTCTTCATACGTCCGGTTTAGAGATTTTTGTCGCTCCATCTTCAAACATGCAGCACTTGAGGTGGAATTACGGCTTGAGCTGAATGTAAACACTCAGTCTGAAAAGATACTTAGGTCCTTGGTACATAGATTTCCATGTGTACTTCAACTGCTACAAGTACCATGTATCTTGCCTGGTTTACGTATGTATGTAGGAAGGGTTCGTTTGGTTGAATGAATGTGGGTAGGCGTATAGTTATAGTCAATATCTGAAACCCTGGGACACAAGAGCCAAAGAGACATGACTTCGTAGAATATAGAAAAGATACAACCTCACATATATGGTACGCACAACAATTATTCTACTACCCCAATCCCTCAGCGATGTGAATCTGTACTGTCCGCGCGTGTCCATGAAACTTGCTACCATCATACTTTGGAGATAGTGGCACGCACCGTACAAGACACGGGCCTTTGCAGATCAACCTCCGGCGTAAGTACGTAGTACGTACACCTGTCATATGTAATCCACTCGGCGGATTGTGAAGTGGACATATAAGTTTGAATGAACCTTGGAACCCATATTTGGGGTCCGAAATCCGGGCTTGAATGGGACTCATTTGAAGATGACAATTTCTCTCTTGACTGCCTACCTGAATCGTGCCATTTCAAGGTTTGTGCTACTACGCACTTTGTCCGATATTGAGATTTAACCTAAACTCTAAGGCAGGCTCGTGGAGTACGAATCTACACATGGATTGCTGGAGATTCCTCTAGATTTTCGATGGAGGGAGTAGAAGACCATACTAATTGCTGTCATAACATCTCCGGGATGAGTATCACGTTTTCGGCAGCCGAAACGGATGTTCTGGAAAGTGACACAGGATATGTCGCCTGGTACTGCGTGGTACAAGTACGCACTAGTCCGAGTATCTATATCAAACTGCGAGGCAAGATCTCATCTTCGCAAAGCGAACAGATCCCGAGATCGATTGAGCAATGATTAAGACTCGGTTACTTTCGACGCCTCGTGCAGATAAGCCAAGTCATCGTTGATACTTGGTACTGTTTTGATATAGATCACAATCTAAATTTAGTAGTATCGGCGACTTCCGACAAAGCACGTCCTGGCTTGACACTGACTGGGCCTGGTTGCAGTCCAGTCCATTACCAAATCACACAGCAATTGCGTTGATAGCATCGGCACTTTGACGTATCAGTATGAAGGGCGAGCCAGAATCAGCCTCGGGCGAAGAAAGTTCACCTGTCACTTTCTTGGGCACGATTTTCCCTCGAGGCCTCGACTATCGACACTTGAAACAGTCCCTGGTCATTTACATCCTTGTCAATTTACTCGCTTAGGCTTTATGGATTACCTCACCATTTGGTGGCACGACGAGTCAGACTTTCGAGTCTAGCCACTCGGATTGTCAGGTTTGGCGGTGCTTAATTGCTGAGCTATTGCATGAGGTAACCTAGGTAATTCTCTGCGCACTTCGCATATAATACTACTTACGTAGTTACGTACTAGGTTACGTTCCACGTAACTATGAGTGAGTAGTTCTTACGATCAACGACGACCCAAAAACACAGTTCCAGTACCATGGACCATTTCAGCGGACCGCTAGCCTTACGAGAAGCGAAGCCGAACAGAACCCATCGTTTCGCCTTGCCTACTTATCTACTTATAGCATTGGCGGGGATGGGCGAGGTGTTCATTGGCATAACCGTGAGCGACGGAAGAACGGGTGTGAATACCCATACATCATAAGGACAAAAAGGACCCAAGCCAGTCCATAGATCAAGCCTCCGTGGCGAGTCTGGTTACTGGAAGAACAATGAACCAGGGTCTTGCAGTGACCATGACTCTCACGGCGGACATCTGGTCATTTTAACGGTCTCGATATAACCGATCGTCATTCGCCCGGGGAAAGTTGCAAAAAGGGAAATGACAGCCCAAAAATTAGACGGCTTACCACGGGTTGAACGGGGACGCGCTCCATGATCGTCATAATGGAATAGCTCTTATATGGTCAAAGTTGCTCGCGTCTGGAAGAAGCGAAAGTAACAACCGAATTTGTCGATATCAGTCTGCTCGCTTCCCCAAGAAGCATGGACCGGGGTCTCGTTTACGCGATGCAGAGCGACCATTGGTTGGCTCGTCGGGATTCGACGCTCTACAGGTTAGTAACCCTAATCCTATCCCTTGATTCCCTTCTCCTTAGTAGATTGATTTATCAAGTACGTATGAAGAAACGACACGGACCAATTGCACCCTGGAAAAGGTCACTGCGTCGCATTCTGAAGATCTCGATCCCGACCCTGGTCTCCTTCCCCTCGCAGTCCACAGCGCAACAGGGGCTGTGAGTTGCTGTTGGTTGAAGTAGGGCTCGATTTTTGAGGAATTCCAATTCGTACGTATCTGGCTTGTTTTCCCCTCACGATACCTCAGCAGCTAATGCACCCTGCAGAAGCAGTTCACGTGCTAGATGCATACGCAGTACGTGCATCGGTTTGAGTTTCCATTGCATCAATTTTCAGTCCACCTTCTACGGAGAAGAAGCTCGACGGATCAGTGGGCAAACGTCCACTATGCCGCATGAAGGCTGAAGCTAATCAACTTCAGTCTTTCTCGCGTACGTATGAGGCTAGTCGCACGATAGACAAAGTGGAGTGCAACGACGTAAAAGGTTGTGATCCATGTGGCCAGGCCATGCTTTCGGAACTTTCGAAAGAGTTTTTCTTTTGGGAGAAAGTAAGGGGTAGCTTAGTGTGCTTGTATTGTACGGCGTATCTTGTATTACACGAAATATACTTACGTATTAATCACGCACCGGTTATTTGAATTATGCTGGCTGTCTCTATTTCTTGCAATGCTTGTTGGTACGTACTTGATTCGTGTGACTCGAATCCTATCCGAGTGTTGTCTCGCCGTCGCGATTCAGGCTTCGTCTTATTGGTATCGGCACATTTCTACCTACACACGATCGGTGGTTTTTGACTCCTCGGATCCCTCTTGGGCTTTCCTGGTTGACCCGCCACGAAACCGCTAATTGCCTATTTAGGAAATCACTAGCCTCTAGGGCTCAAGGGACCGCGACACTAAGAACTTCTGGCCTGCGCCTAGTGTAAAGATGGCTCGTACATGCTGGATCCTGGAACGCTAGGCGATGCCAATGTAGCGCGATTTCATCTTTCAGCACTCCATCATGAACTGAAGTAAGCTTGCTGATTCACCGGACCCTAACGGTCTCATGACAGCCTCGTTGCTCACTGACACTGACCCTGGAGTTTCAGGCTTGGACACTCATGCATGCTGCTGAAACTTCCGGGACGTCGGCCTCCTTCCTTGCGCTCCATGAGAATGCATTGAATCGGCGCCTTAATGTAGAATCCTGCTTGAATCGGCCCACTGGAGCTATGATATGCACCGAACAATAGTCGTAACTACGTATACTGCAGTGTCCACCATCTGCGCCACAGTACGAAGGACGAACTCTCCCAGACAACGTTATCGCTGGAAGGGTTCCAACTTCTCAGATAGTGGACACCAGATCGCAAGATCTGTCTCACTAACTTAGACGATTTCGCCACGTACTTGAACCCTTTGGTAGTTGAGAGTCGAACAAACGTTTCCCACTCGGATTCTTGGGTCGAAATAACACCAGTAAGCATCCAGCAACAGACAGTCATGAACTCAACGTGCCACGCTACATAACAGACGGTCGATACCAGGGCCAAGCACGTCGATAAGTACTCCGTACTGGAGATATCTCTGAACTGAATGTATCTTACTCAGGTGTGTTGAGCAACATGGTAGTTCATGCAACTGCAGCAGCCTGGGATGCAATGAGCCGTAATGTACCGTAATGTAATGACCGCCTCGACGTGCAGACTCAGCCAGCCCGACCGGCTACTCAGGCGCTCATTGGCTGGGGTAGCAGTGTCTCTCACGTGATTGTGGAGCTTGCCGTACATGCTTTCCTTACGGCAGTCTCCACCATTCCAGACAAGACTTACCCTAGGTGAGAATTGTCCCTCAATTAAGTTACAGTCTCAGAAAACTTAGCATTCTCCTCCTCTGACTACGAACTAGTGCTAACGAACTAATCCAACTTAATGCTGCGGATTATTACTGACCATTGGCATTGACTGACTGGGCGTTGTGGCTAAACCTACGCTGTCTCCTATTTCCACTGGGTCCTGCGTTCTCTGTCAACTAATCCATCCTCCTTCTCTTACGACTATTGTTTCTTTCCCTCTCTCTTCCAGCTTCAGGGACTCCATGTGGAAGCAGCGCTTTTCGCCCAGAGAAGATCAAGCCTCTCGTTCTAGAGATTCGGGACTCCATATATCTGATCTGTCTCTTTTTGGGCGCTCGAAAAAGAAGCTATCACCACAGTCGAAACTGCCTGGTAAGTGCCCAGCAACTATTGATGTTTGACTCGGCGTGACTCCCGCACGCACCTCACCCCAACATGCGCAATTTTGCATACTCAATACAATGCCATTGATTGTTCCTGGTTCCTCGGGCACATAATACTGCAATTAATCCGGTCTTGTTTCTTTGCCTCTGTCCATCATTTCACTCTCCTCGCTGGCTGTCGTACTGCATGACCTGGTATCATCATGGGTCCCCGTTTCTGTCCGCTGGCCCCCTCCCCGCGCCCATCATCGTTACCACCTCCGTCTCATTCCGCCCCAATGCACCCAGGATTCGGTTCTTCTTCTTTGTGTGATAACTTGATCTCATTCAGCGAATGACCGAGCCATTTTGTCTTCTCCCTGCTATTATTCGTCGACATGGCGTCAGCCCAACCTGTCATGTTGAAAGAAAGGCTAACAAAGAGGTTGTCCGCCAATCGGATATAGATCAGCACCAATATTCTTCCTCTCCACGAAGTAATTCTCGCGCGGACTCCGTCTCGACAACTCGATCATTTCGTCCATCGTTTCGCAACCCGTCTGAATACCGTCCCGAAAGTCTTCGGTCAAGACAGTCATATATCTCTGGTCATCACACAACATCCAGCTCAGTCTACCCACCTCAGTCCCAGTCGCAATCGCAGCATTCAGACAGGGCGAAGCCGTGGCCGGCTTCGTCTCATTCAAATCGCTCACAGACCTCATTCAACAATCGCGCTGGTCGGAATAGTACCGCAATGATGGATATTGACCGCGCGCGAACCCGTAGAGAGCGCACGTTTGTCGGCAGCGCATGCGCCGTGTGCGAGGAACCTTTGGAACACACCTTGCGTGGTGAGCGAATTTTACAATTTTCATGTACTCATGTGTCGCATGAAGCTTGTTTCTACGAGTATATCAAGGAATTCGAATCTCAGTATTGTCCTACCTGCAATGCGCCGCTCGGTCTGGACACGAGTCGAGGTGGAAATGTCTTGGACATCGGTAAGTCGAGTCGTCTTTTCCGAACGGTAGTTCCGAATGGTCTACTAAACTGCGATCGCGTGCGCACAGAGAAGCTGAGTAACATAGTCCGCTCCGCGTCAGTCAGCGACGCCGCAACAACCCGAAGCACACTCACCACCCCGACCCCGTGGGATCATCGTAATCATAACCAGCAGGGCCATCAAGAAAGCCTCAGATCTTACCAAATGCAACAGCAGCAGCAACAACAGCAACAAGACCATAATTTCAGCAGGCGTGATAGCCGTGATACCAGTAGTCAGCGCGAACGGGTGGAACGATTGACCACGAACAGCTCTCGAAGACAGGCGAGTCATAGCCGTCAAGACAGTGGAAATACCGGCGTGGCGTCGTCGGGTGAATACACCGATGGGCAGCAACAGAGCACTGGTCGACGACACGATTACGATGTACAGGCTATGGAATCGGACTTGAGTCCTCGATCCGGCGCAATCAAGAACCCGATCCCCGCTCCTATTGTCACTGTGCGCAGCGAATTTCCCACGCTCAGTCGCTCCCGCCAGCAGCAACCTTTGACTTGTGTGGTTACTGTTGAGGTTCCTGATGGCCATTGGCGACCGGATATGGAGGACCTCCGATTCACGCCGCTAAATGCCCAGCTTCCTCCAGAAGATGTCTATTCGCCAATCCGTTCACCGACTGCCAACCCATCGCGTTCCACACTGGCCGAGTCACGAGAAACTCTGGATGAAATTGCGGAGGATCTTCGCCTGCGAGTAGAGAATTGGCATGGTCTGGAGTTTCAAAGGTATGTCATTCGACGAACAGGGGTAGAAGCCTCGCTAATTGTATAGATTTGGTAAACTTCTTTTACACGGATCCCTCAATGTTGGAAAAGATCGGGAATCGTGGCAAGAGCTTGAATGCTATCTGTTTGCTGAAATGCTCATTTGCGTAAAAGAGAAGAAACCGGTCTCGGACGCTGCTGGATATGAAAATAAACGCAAAACCAGCCGTTGCACATTGAAAGGTTCAATTCTGATTAAAAAGCATTTGCGCGAGGTGGATGTAGTAACAGGTACGGGCAATTGGGCCTGTAACAGACCGACAGCAGCTAACTCATTCATAGAGGAACCGATTCTTACACTTAATCTTATTGTTAGCGATTTACCTTGCTTCCATCTTCGCTTCCAGAACAGGGGTCAATTGGATGTCTGGCGTCGTGCCCTTGTTGGATTACACAATCCCGAACCTGTGAGGGACTTTGATGCCGACAGCGCGATTCCGGAAGAGGACGACTATCGCACAAACAAGACCAATAAGCGCCAGTCGTCGGCGACCTCGTCCTACGGTGCCAACAAGTCCAACAACACTGCCATGACCGAGTACACGAATACCATGCGAGAAATCGGACCCGCCACTTTCCATGTTCCACTAGACTTGGTCGTTGTGATACCCGTCTCATCATCCATGCAAGGGTTGAAGATTACTCTGTTGCGCGACGCATTGAAGTTCTTGGTGCAGAATCTTGGCCCACGCGATCGCATGGGTCTGGTAACTTTTGGATCAAGTGGTGGAGGTGTTCCCCTTGTCGGGATGACCACCAAAGCATGGAATGGTTGGGGCAAGATCTTGAATTCGCTCCGACCTGTTGGACAGAAGAGCTTGCGAGCAGATGTGGTTGAGGGTGCCAACGTTGCTATGGATCTGTTGATGCAGCGAAAGTCGAACAATCCGATCTCGACGATTCTGCTCATCAGCGACTCGTCGACCTCAGATCCGGAAAGTGTTGACTTTGTCGTGTCTCGCGCGGAAGCGGCTAAGTATGTTTAGAGCCTTATTCTCGCTGAATAACGTCACTGACTTGTTTAGGGTTGGAATCCATTCCTTTGGCTTAGGGCTTACGCACAAGCCCGATACCCTGATCGAGCTGTCCACTCGAACTAAAGCTTGCTACACATATGTGAAAGACTGGATGATGCTTAGAGAATGTGTAGCAGGTTGTCTTGGCTCTCTGCAATCGACCTCACATCAAAATGTCAAGCTCAAGCTTCGGCTACCAGAAGGCTCACCAGCCAAGTTTGTCAAAATTAGTGGTGCGCTGCACACGACAAAGCGCGCCACGGGAAAAGACGCTGAAGCGGCTCTTGGCGATTTGAGATTTGGCGACAAACGAGACATCCTGGTGCAGCTCGTCATTCAGCCTGATAATGCCACCCAGGAACATGTTCCGCAAGATCCTTGGCAAAGTCTGGTGTCTGGTCTTGAGGCGCTTGGAGGCGGCTCTGATGGTGATGAGCAGCGAGTCGTTAGTGTAGAGGAAATTCCTCTGATTCAAGCTGACCTTACATACGGCGACATTCTCCGCGAAGGACACTTGACGCACTCTCCTCGACCGTCTCTACTGGCTATCACTATGCTTCCTCCCAGCCCACGACCCAAGCATGGAGGACGCCCTTCAACACCTCCCATCCCTCCTCATCCATCGATCGTGCAACGACGAATGGAACTTTTGGCATCGGACATGCTAACCCGGGCATTGACCCTCGTCTCTCGCGGTCAACACGATCGTGCCCAGCATCTCCTTCACGAGACCCGGAGTATCCTCAAAGGTCTCGGAAAAGGAGGTCTCCCACCTCTGCCTCCTGGCGCTAATAAGCCCGGTACATCTAATGGTCTTTTGAACGACTCTAGTCCGGCTGGAACACCCAATTCGACGTCTCCCCGCTCGTCGCATTTCCAAGAAACCAACAGCTCGTCGGCTGCATCCGAAACAGCTACCATCACGCCCGTTGCTGCCGTCGATCAACATGTCATGGCAGCTCTGGACGCGGACTTGGAGGCAGCGCTTGAATGGATCAACCACCCGGCCGTGTTCAGCCGAGATTCTCGCAAAGCCGTGCTTCAAGCTATCGGTGTTGTCTCGTCGCAGCGAGCTTTCACATATCGCACGCCTTCCGAGTCCTTATGGTCGGACCGTGTGGCTGGCGTGAAGAAGTTGACCGACAAATCCAAGGATTGGCGTGAGATGGGCGACGATGCGTTGACGGAAGAGTAGTCTCTTGTTTAGATCTACCGACCTGTACGAGTCATGATTTTCTATTCTTGTACTTTCTTCCTTCTTTTCGTTTCCTTACATTCTTCATATTCCCCTTATTTATGATACCATTTCGTTTCGATATAGGTCTGCATTTGACTCTGTGGATGTATTTGTGGGGGGCCGGTGTTTTCTACGTATTCATTGATTGTTCGCACAGTATGTACAGTGTGTATATGATATGCTCTTTTCGTGTTCTATCTTCGATGTGATGTCGATTTTTCCACCACTAGAAATACTCCATAAGTAGTTTTACTGCGTACAGATAAGCAAATACACCGAGAGCCCATTCTGATGCCGCCATGCCGCAAACAGCTAGCCCTGCTTACATAACCCGATCCCGTCCGGCCCGGTGAAGAGCGACAAAAAAAGTCCCCCAACAAACTGAGTTAGTCTTTGCTACTGCATTTTCTCGGAGCGGACTCCGTGTCAGCTATCTTCTTTCCGTTTCCTTCTTGTGTCTCCCTAATCCCCATCCTCCCCGTGATTTTGTGATTCTTCATCAATTGCATCTTCACATTTATCACAATGCTTTCCCGATCATTGTGGGCGCGCCAGGTCGCGCCGCTCAGGCGCCAGGTCGTGGCTGCTCCTTTCGCAGCTCGTCGTTCAGTAACCACCGACGCCGCCTCAGCGCATGCTGAGAACATTCCTCAGGTATCCTTATCGGAGAGCTCATCTTCACATCATATGCTAACGGTGCGTCTACAGGAAGATGATAAGCCCTTCACAGTCAGACTCTCCGACGAGAGCTTCGAGACCTACGAGCTTGACCCACCTCCTTACACTCTGGAAACTACCAAGAAGGAGCTGAAGCAGATGTACTACGACATGGTAGCAATCCGGTATGTTCTGTCTCCAGGGCTGTCATATACCCATCTAATTCAACCAGACGAATGGAAATGGCCGCCGATCGTTTGTACAAAGAAAAGAAAATCCGCGGTTTCTGTCACTTGTCCACCGGTCAGGAAGCCGTCGCTGTTGGTATCGAACACGCCATTACCCCCGAGGACAAGCTCATCACTGCCTACCGTTGCCACGGTTTTGCCCTGATGCGCGGTGGTACCGTCAAATCCATCATTGGAGAGTTGCTTGGCCGTCGTGAAGGTATCGCTTACGGAAAGGGTGGTTCCATGCACATGTTTGCTCCCAACTTTTATGGTGGAAATGGTATCGTCGGTGCTCAGGTGCCCGTTGGTGCTGGTTTGGCGTTTGCTCAGCAGTACAATGGCGAGAAGACTTGCTCTATCTCGCTTTACGGTGATGGTGCCTCCAACCAGGGTCAAGTCTTTGAGGCTTACAACATGGCTAAGCTCTGGAACTTGCCTGTTCTTTTCGGCTGTGAAAGTGAGTTCCTCATCTCCCTTTCGGGTTGTCGGGAGGATAAAAGCTAACTCTATCTGAAAGACAACAAATACGGAATGGGTACCTCTGCCGCTCGATCTTCTGCCTTAACCGATTACTACAAGCGCGGACAATACATCCCCGGTATCAAGGTCAACGGAATGGATGTCCTTGCCATCAAGGCCGCCGTTCAGTACGGTCGTGAATACGCCACCTCCGGCAAGGGCCCGTTGGTCTACGAATACGTCACCTACCGTTACGGAGGACACTCCATGTCCGACCCCGGTACCACCTACCGTAGCCGTGAGGAAATCCAGCGTATGCGCAGCACTCACGACGCCATTGCCGGTCTCAAGCAGAAGTTGCTCGACTGGTCCGTTGTCACCGAAGAGGAGCTCAAGGCTATCGACAAGGAGGCCCGCAGCTTCGTTGATGAGGAGGTTGCTGTCGCTGAGCAGATGGTTGCCCCTGAGCCCAACAACCGGATCCTGTTTGAGGATATCTTCGTTCGTGGAAGCGAGCCTCTGTGGATGAGGGGTCGTACCATTGACGAGACTTTCTACTACTAAACAGAAGTCGAGTCAACTAATGTTCAATAATCACTTTTTGTGTCCTCGATGACCACCAACAAACTTTTGTCTATGCTTTATTGCAAACTTTGTATTGCGGAGTTCAAAAGAAGCATGAACCATGTATCTTGAATTGGGAGCCACATTGTATCTTTTTGCCATATCACTTTCTTTTGTTTATTAGAGTTTCCTTCTACCTACTCTGTTCTATTGACGTTGGTGAGGTGTCTGACGAGTGTAATCTAGCTCAACGCAATACACAACAATCCGTGAATACTGTACCTCTAATACTACCATAGAGAGTTTACGAACGAGTCGAGAGGAGAAAATGTGTGAGATTAAACTAGCTGGTAAGTATATATGTAAGGGTATCTATAAACAACACATGCTCAAATCATACATCACGCAAAAAAAAAGAAGAAGAAAAAAAAAGAGCAAAGCGAATATCGTCTTTCTGATCGTTCTCTGGCAGTCGAACAAGAGTTTACAACGAAGACCCTTCTTGCCCAGGCTCCTGCCTCAACATCTCCATGATCATTTCCTGAGTCTGTTCCAGCGCGTCAAGTTTGGATGTGAATGCTTCGCGGATCCTGGCTAATTCCGCTTCGAACTCGGCGCGAAGTTCGGTTTTAAATTCTTTTAGTATTGATGGGAATATCGTCGCGGCTGTTCCTTGATTTACTGCGTCTATTGTTGATGAAGATGAGGAGGAAGATGTCGTGTTGCTTTCGGTTGTGGTGGTTTTATCGTTGGTGGTGGTGGTGTTGTTGTTGTTGTTGTCGTTGCCAGTCAAAGCTGCCACAATAGGAGAGGCAGTACCATCTGCTTTCTCGAGAAGTTTGTTGAGTTTTGTTAAGGTCTCGAGAACGGCTGAGGTCAGATGATTGTCCACTGGCGGTGCCGCCACAGGAGGAGTGTAATATGGTTGCGATGGAGGATACGGGTATAATGGATGTGTCGTCGGGTGAGCAGGGCTCCGGAACATGGTATCGTATCCATCTGGCATCTTCATGCCTGGCGTTGACGGCAGTGGAGGACCCATTGCTGATCCTGCGGGCATAGCGTACGGCGAAGGCCCGTAGGAGCTAGGTGCCGGAGTCCATCTGGACGGTGTCGCTTGCCACGATCCCGGCGCTGCAGACGCGGCAGATGGAATACCCTCAGTTGATTGCCTCTTCCCAGCAGGCGTCGAAGAAGATGGTACAGGCGACGAATGATTCGAGCCTTCCGCAGCAGCTCCAGCAGCAGAAGAGGGTGGCTCCTTCCTCTTCCTCATGGCGGCCCTCTGATCCCTAACCTCAATCCTTCTTTTCTCCGAAGTCTCAAACTTTTCCCACGTCGGGATCCATTCGTCCAGCACCTTCTTCCACGGATCCGTCGCCTGATCAGCCTCAATCTTACCATCCTTCAGATCTGCAAGATACTTGATCCGTTGTCTCGTGACGAGATCAACTTTCCTCCGTACAGAGTGCCAGCTATACGGACCGCCGTAGTTCTTTATAAACTCATTGGCGATATTCTTCCACCATTCGCACAGTTTACTGCGCTCCCCGAATGTGGAGCTGTGCTTGATACACAATTCGAAGAGCTTGATCTCCTCCTCGGCGTTGAGGCGACGCGCATGATTGTTGCGAAAACTGAATTTTGGTGGGTAGCCCAAGGGTGGCATTCGCTCACCTAATCTTTGGCCTGGGTGGCGTGTCGTTGGCTTCTCTGTGCCGTTTGACTCATTCGCAGCAGCAGCACCTGGATTGGCTTCATTTCTGATGGAGGATCTGAACTCTATATCTTCGCCGTCAGAGTCGCCTTGCTCCTCTATATCGCCGTCTTCTTCGTCTTCATCATCGTCATCGCCAGAGCCGGAGACACTCAGAGTCTCCGGCCGTGTGAGCGCCTCTTCTCTAGTTGACGAGGATGGCCCCCCATTTGTGACGTTGGAGGATGTATGATTACTACTCATTTTATCTTTCGCGACTTGACCGGAGCTTGCTGAGCCTTGCATGACAGACGGTAACCGCCACCGTCCATACCCATTGTCCTGTCGCGCCAAATGTTGTTGTTGTGGCGATTGCTGCGCTTGCTGTGCTTGCTGCTGTCGTTGCTCGCGCTGTTGAGTAGCAAGTAAGAACGAAGTGCCTTTGCCTTCTCCCTGCCAGGGGAACATTCTCTCCACTCTCAAAACTTAGAAGTCGACAATGTCGATGTTTATGTTGGCATATGGGCGTGATGACCTTGGTATCCAAGTATGGTAACGACGCGAATAGACAAGAGAAAAAAAGCGCAAAGAATTTTTTACGAAAATTTTCGGGCAAAAGTGGATCATCGGATGGATAAATTACTGAGCCAGCCAACACAAGAGTTGTGTAAATTGTGTAAATTTTTTGGTGGCTTGGCGCGTCGGTGTATTTTACGGACATATGTATCCTGTACGGAGTCTTACGTATTGTACTTTGATACATTTCAGAGTGCAAGGATACGAATGTTTTTATCATTTACATTCCCAATGTTATACAAATACAGCTGGCATGAATACCAACACCCAGATGATGTAGAACCTCCGCTTCTATCATTACATAGTATCAATAAATCGAATAGAAAAAAGGCCGAGTTAATACAGTGCAGGAAAATGAATCGCCAGAAAGTCAGGGAGATCACCGCCTACGAAGGTACCAGGCAAAAGCAGGTGTCTGGATACTCTCGCCGAAAGGACTAGGCACCTCCGAGAGTCCAGGTCGCGCAACGGGGTGACGTAAATAAACCGCTGCGCAGATCTTGTGGTTGACCTCCAAGTACCGAGGAATAAATGCAAAAGCGTTCATATAGTCGCGAGGCCGCCAGGGCGTTGCATACGGCTTGCTGGTGTCGATGGGATTGTCGCGCATTTGGGCAATGGCTTGTTTGAGGATTTCGAATTCGTCTTCGCTGAGTTCAGAGGCGTCGACTGACTGGGGATCTGCGGCGGCCTGTCTGAAGGCATCCTTGAGTTCCTCACTAAGGCCGCTGGTGATTTCTTCGGCGACAGCATTTTCATTCTTAGATTCGATGTCCTTCCTATTGCGGTGGGAAGAGCTGGATTCGGCTTTCTTTGCTTTCAGAAGACCGAGCAGTTCGGAGAACTGAGACTCGAGATTATCGGCGAGGATGGTGCTGGTGGCGGACTTGGAAAGGACACTGCGAACGACTTTCTGGAACCCACGGAGTTCTTGCTTCTTCTTTGCGGGCAGGACGTCCTTTTCACGAGACATGATGGTTTTGGCCTGAGCAAGGAGTCGCTGTAATGTCTCCTTGGGGCTCTGCACTTCTTTGGTTTCCTTCTCAGCTTTTGTTTCGCTGGATTCCTCGGCATTGTCAGCTGCGGTTTCTTCGTTTTTCGATGCTACTCTTCTCGCTACACGAGTCTCTCGACGTTCGACTTTATTCTTTGGCGCACCAGTTGCGTACATGACCCGTTCAGGTTCCACCTGAAAGAGATCGCCGGGATTGAGAAGGTATCCAGGGAATTGCATCTACGCAATCAGCATTAAGCACTCATATTATGGAGCGTAGGAAACCATACCTGCTTCCCATTTACAGTAACGGCCCCATGAACCACAAATTGCCGCGCCTGTCTCGTGCTACTAGCAAACATCGCTCTGAATATAGCAACATCCAACCGTCTCTCTAGCGGCGCAAAAGTCATATTCGTATATGGCGTGCGTTTGGGTGTGTTTGTTCGACCTTGACTCTCCAATCCAGAACCTCGACCCGCAGAAATGATTGATCCATCATCTCTGGCTAGCTGTTGCGGATTCATAGGGACAACACTGGCGAGTCGGCGGGAGAACATTCGAGTCCATTGAGACTCGCGTATCTGCTCGCCGTGGTAGGATCGGGCTGTAGATTTGGCGGTCCATTTTTGCTGGAAAAAGGTTCTGCTGGAGGTTGGAGGAGGGCGGAATCGATGTAGGTTATATAAGTTGTACTTGCTCCATGATTGTCGAATTTTCTACAAATAACAGTCAGTCCAATGAACCATCAATAGGATGAATGCACGCATTGACTTACAGCCTTACTCAAAGGCGTCGTTGCCCTATTCCTCATGGTGCCGGTGAGTTGACGATAGACACTTCAACTCAACTCTGGCTCGTCGACATCTAGCAGCTGCCATGCGGAATCTTTCGAAAAACATCAGTTCCCGAGTGCACACGTGACTTCATATTGTGTTTGTACTGTTTGTCTCCGTCCCTGCCCCTTTGTCTCTAGGCCAATCAGCATCATGCACTAGCTTACTAGCGCTCTCCCCTTGGCCTATAAATAAGTCCTCTTTCCCCCTCAACTTTCAATCTTTTCTCTTCTTTCTTTTCTTCATACTTACCTTGTTTGGGTGGCCGCGATCATCAAGGCGGGCCACCACAGATTGGTCCCTGCATTGCACAGCGCGGAGGACCGGTTTGTCCAAAGGCCTTTTGGGTCTTTGGCAGGCGTATTCTTTGGCTTCCTTCACCTCCGGTGCTTACCTTTCTTTTCATCGTTCTCTGGCCTTGCGCGAGGGTACGGAGAAGAGCAAATTTTCGAGGGCAACTCCGTAGTACAAATGTTGAGTGAGCCCATGGCTATCTTAAGATTTTCATTGCATCGGTCTTATTCTGTTTTACTTCGTGCCTGTGCCTTGCGATATCTCTACATCTGGATCTTGCCTAGATTCACCGTGTTACTGCTCAACCTGTGTACCTTCCTTGCCACTTAATCGTCCCCCCGTCGGAAAAGCATCAAACAGCGCCTCGGCCTCCTCAGGACTCATGTCCTCTTCCTCCAGGAGCTGACGCGCCATCTCCATCGTCTCCTCTGTAATACCAGCCTCCAAAAACTGACCCTCACTAAACGCCAGTCGTGACAGTACAAGCCGATGCTTCTGTTTTGCACCACTCAAACGCGACAGTCCTTCATGGAGATTCTTGCCACCGCCGCTTCGGATAAGTTTGTATATCAAGTGAGTCAGTCGGTTGATAAGGGCTGTTCGGATACTGTGCTCTGGACACAGTGTGTACAGACGATCCATCTCGTCGTATAATGTTCGAAAGAGGCGTGGGAGGACTAACGGGTAGGAGATGATCGCGGTTTTATTCGCGTCTATGGTCATATCGAAGCTGTAGAATGTGATCATCTCAAGAAAAGTAAGAGCTTCTAAACGCATTTCACAAATCTGTAGAGGAAGATAATCGTCTTCGCCTTCATCAGGCTCGATGCGTTGAAAGAGAAGACACGTGACACGCTCAATGAAGTGGTATTCGACCTGTCGTTGTTCTGCTTCTGAAGGTTGAATAGTCCCAAAAGAGTTTCGTCGGAGGCTTGTTGATAGTATCTTGAGTGATAAGACAATATCCTGCAAAGGCTGGTGGTCGTTCAAAGTCATCAGTATTATATCAAAGTGTATGTTGCGCCATAAGTGTTCGTGAGAATCGTCATCTTGTCGACAAGCCAGCGCTACTAGATACATAATCTCCAAAGCAAAGGTTGAGTCGACATCTGTATGTAGTACCGTCCGTGGAGTTCTTCGACTTTCGCCCTTGACTTTAGAAGATACCGCAGAATGTTCAAAGCGAGTGGCCGCATTGACATAAATAGAGGCCTGAAGGATACCGGCTATTTCTGAAATCAGTTGCGGGCTGATCGAGTACAAGTCAAGCAATAGAATGAACTTGATCGAAGCCATAAACACGGGCACGACTTTATAGAACTTTTCCACAAGAGCACGATCCCACAGCTGGATCAAGCAATGTGCATATTTCACAGGGTAGTTGGATGTCACTCCACTCATCGACTCCAATACAATAGAGGATATCTTTATGTCAGGCTCGGATGGAAATGCAAGTCCAGCCATAACCTCCAAATCACTTTCCGCATCGGGATGGTTTCTGTGATTCAGGATCTGTGTCATGTGAAATCTTTCTTCAATGCTTTCTTTTGGAATATGTTCTCGTTCCTCGGTAGAAGTATCCATGGAGTCTAAAGCTAGTGTCTCCGCTGCCATCGACCCCAGCTCCCGACTTAATTGAAGTGGTGCCATGGGTATTGGAGCGTCGCTTACTTTGCGTTTTCGCTTTCCAGGTACATTTGGCGTTCCCCTTTTCGATCTTCCACCGGAGGATTTGGTAGGAGATGCAAACCCAATCTCATCGTCATCGAAACCATCGCGAAAGGGAAGTGTTCTCTTTTTTTTAGGCGTTTGAGGTGCTTCCGTTCTTTTCTTCGCGCGAAGGTTGTTTACTCGCAGTGCTTCATCACGTAGCTCTTCTCTAAGGAACAAATTCTCTGTTTCAAGTTTGTGCCGATCGTGAATAGCAGCTTGCTCGACTCCTTTGTTCTTCGTTGTAAGTTCCGTCAATTGCGCTCTGAGACAAGTAATCGTGCGCTCGAATTCTTGGGCTTGTTTGGTAAGATTCGCTCTAAGGATGGCAACTTCGCCGGTCTTCTTCGTCACGTCTTCTCTTGCGGATGTCAACTGTTCGTTGATTGCATTATACTGGCGAGAAAACTAGCTCCGTCAGCTTGCTTCATTCGATGGGCTTAGACCCATACCTCTTCAATCCTCGTTTCTATTTCACGATCATTATCCCGGACGGGTTGAATATGCTGTTTTTGGACTGGCGTATGTTGTCTCTGGCTTGCGGCGCGATCGTGTAGGACATTCTGAGAAATTGGCGGGTTTGGATCGACAATATCTTCCAAGGGTTCATCGTTGTCCAAAAGATCGGCGTCCAGATCGATGACCTCTACCTCGCCATAGAAGCCCGACTGGCGGCGGTGCGAAGGAGCATTGTACTGCGACGCATGGTTCAGCTGGTCTCTGTTCGTCTGAACACCGGTGTGTTGACTGCGTTCGTCGTACAGCGGTGGTTGAGTAGCTTGCCAGGCGCTTTGCTCGAGTTGAAGCAGTGTCCCTGCGGGAATTGCATCAAAGTCCAGGCCATCGTCGAGAAACTCATCATCGCTGTCCATTCCACCAGCCTGTGAAAGGTGCCATTAGAATCAAGACTTGGACTTGATGTGTTTGTTATGTTTCAAAGATGTATCATTTAATGTCGATGGTTATCTCCGCGCTCCGCACGAGATTCGCCCGCCCGGCGCCAAGCCTTGCTGCGCCTGAGGAACCAAGGCTCCTAAGTTTTACAACTGACGTCGTCTTCCTCTAGATTTCCCTCATCCCATCCAATGCAGACAACGCTCACTTTTCCTTCTCACCCCCCCTCCCCCCCTCACCCTTCATTGTACCCTCCGATTGACTTGTCTGTATCTGTCGCGAATCTAAAGACTTTGTTGTTATTGTCCGTGACAGTGCAAGGCAAATCTCTATCTTCCTTCTAATTTCTCCATGATGGGCCGAAGAAATGTTAGATTTCCCCATCGCTCGAACGGCGACCAAGCCCAGCGATCGAGCTTCTCAGAAGTGAGCGATGGCGAGACCTCAGTCAGCAAAACAGAGAATAAGCCACAAGAGGTGAGTTTGCGAGTCGAGAATTTTGTCCTTGCGACGACCTAGCTGACAACCGAGCAGGCCTCGGACGCTCCGGCTCTCTCGGACTATGAAAAGAAGAAACAGACCTTCATCACCCGAACGATATGGACCTTTGTCATGATTGCTGGATTCTTCAGTGCGATGTTTTCCGGTCACATATACCTCATTGCCATCGTTACCGCAATTCAAATCGTCTCCTTCAAGGAAGTTATTGCGATTGCAAATGTTCCCAGCAAAGACAGGGATTTGCGGTTCACCAAATCACTGAACTGGTACTTTTTGGCTACAACCATGTACTTTCTCTATGGGGAGAGCGTCATCTACTACTTCAAACACATTCTGTTGGTGGATAGGATACTGCTGCCATTCGCAACACATCATCGTTTCCTTAGTTTCATGCTTTACGTTTTCGGTAAGATTTTATTCAGGGGTTGTCAAATCAAACGCGGCTAACGATGTAGGCTTCGTATTCTTCGTGGCAACACTTCAAAAGGGTCATTATCGTTTCCAGTTTACCCAATTCGCTTGGACTCACATGGCGCTGTACTTGATCGTCGTCCAAGCTCATTTCATCATGAACAACATCTTCGAGGGCATGATCTGGTTCTTCCTGCCCGCATCTCTTGTCATTACGAACGATATCTTTGCATATGTTTGCGGTATCACTTTCGGTCGTACGCAGCTCATCAAGCTATCGCCAAAAAAGACCGTCGAGGGCTTCCTCGGAGCATGGATCTGCACTATCATCTTTGGATACTTCATGACCAACATCTTGATGCAATACAAATACTTTATCTGCCCCGTCACAGATCTAGGTTCCAACGTGATGACTGGCTTGGAATGTGAGGTCAACCCAGTCTTCATCCCGAACACGTACACCCTACCCGATTGGCCTCTTTTGCCCAAAACGATTCAAGTTGCGCCGATGCAATTCCACATTCTTGTTTTCGCGACTTTCGCATCTTTAATTGCGCCCTTTGGTGGTTTTTTTGCCTCTGGCTTAAAGCGCACATTCAAGATCAAGGACTTTGGCGAATCGATCCCGGGACATGGCGGTATCACTGACCGCATGGACTGTCAATTCATCATGGGATTCTTCGCGTTCATGTACTATCAAAGCTTCATTGCTCTCCACAAGGCCAGTGTCGGAGACGTCATTGAGACTGCAATCAATGGCTTGACGGTCGACGAGCAGCTTGAGGTTGTCCGTGGACTTGGTAAATACTTGTACAACCAAGGTGTAGTCACTGATACGGTACGTTTTTTTCCGATTTCTAACTGTTCGCTTGCTAATCTTCTTTTACCAGGCTCTTGAGTGTATAACTGGCGAGCTTTTCAGGCGATAGACTTGGAACACCCTCTTCTTCACGTGAATCATACGGAAACTCATCATTTCCTGGATCAGAGCTTTATTCCTACTCAAATCACATACAATCAGAATCTTACATATTTTAATCTCATGAAAAGTCATCAGCCCAGTCGCGCGTGTTTGGAGTGCATCTAGGGCGTTCTTGAACAACATAGTGATGACGACGGCCTTTCTGCAAACAATATAATTTGTGCTTCTCCTCATCCGAAACGACTGCAGGTAGCAGTCGATTATCACTCTACTGATTTCTTCAGCGAAGCAGGGAAAAGGAAGGGGACTTCGCCTTTGACACATCCTTTTCTCATCCTCCATTCACGTTGGGAACCAATATACCTCCGAATACATTGCTTTTTCCATGTCATGACGGCAAATCCACAGGGGCTATTCGATAGGCAAATCGTTTTCTTCTTCACCTGACCATTATTGTACATCTCCTTGGTCTTGTTTTCTAAATTCACTCTTCTGGGACGGATGTCTGATTTGGAATGTTTAGGACTTGAAATGGGTTTATGGGTAATCAGTGTTCGAGTTTTTGATTTTTGCTATTGTTCTCATAAAAAATGGACTGGATGATGGTATTTTGCGATAGTATGGGATTGGTATCATATTTATTGGCTTAATACTTCGTATATATTGGAATCAATTCATATTATTTCCACTTGATATTGTCTACGCGAACCGAAGAAACTTCTGAGAGAAAAGAGGGAAAGATGAAATCATAAGGAAGGGGTATCACTCAATCAATATGTGAACAGTCCGAGAAGACCACTCAAAGTACCAGCGCAAAAAAAGACCCATCCACAATGCGCGTATCCCAACAAATGCAACCAATCGAACCCAATCCAAAGCAGAACCACGAAAGTTGAAACATCAAACATACTCCGAGAACCCATGCGATCAGTCTAATGTCGATGAGATCACTCCTCAACCTCCTCGAGGATATCATGAAAATAGCTCGAAACAACCTTCTTCTCCGCCTCGGCACGCTCAACATCCAACATGAAGCGTACCGTTCCATCACGACCGCGATCACTCAAGCCTGGCTTCTCGCCGTTCGCAGATACCGGCGTGAGCGGGTTTGGTGGAGGACCGGCCGCTGGTGCTGCTGCTGCTCCATTATCAAATTCGCGGTCTCTGTGATCCTTGCCTTTGCCTTTAGTTTTGTTGTGTTTGCCGTGCTTGGAACCAGGACTGGAGCCGGTGTCGATGCCGTTGCCGTTGGGTGCTTTGCTACTGGCAGTGGCGAGTCTGGTATCTCGCCAGTGAGTAAATCGGGGCAGTCCTTCGTCTTCGCTCTGCTTGTTGAGCGGGATGCGGATTGCTAGAAAGGCTTCGAGGGGGTACTCGGGGCCGACGACGGTGGACGTCCGATGATGAATGTATAGATCGAGTAAGTCCAGCAGTGTTTCTGATGGCACTTTCATAAGCTGGTTTTTTCTCGTTTCTCAAGGGTGTGTGTGAAACATACCCATAACCTCAGCACGTCCCAGGTTCCAATTCTCATAGCCCCTCCCAGTCTCAACGTCCTCCAGCCCAGTATCGAGAAGACGAGACGCCAGTTCCAAACATGCGAATGCCATGGTGCCCGTGGTTTGCTTCAAAGGCGCAAAAGTGCGATATAAGTCGAGAGAAATGCAGTACGCCAGTACTCCCACTTCGTCATCCTTCTTCAACCCGTGTTGCTTGAGGAGTTTGACGAGCAGTTTCTGAGGGTGGCGGTTGCGGAAGTCGAAGCCTGATGCTTCGAGCATTAATCGTTCGAGGATGATGATTCCTCGGGAGTGTTGGTCAAATATCTGAGCACGTTAGCCAGAGAAAAATAATTTGAAATAGAAGGAAGGGAGCTCACGGCGTCATCAGGGGATACCTGTTCCGATGGAGGGAGTTTCAAATTATATGCTGCGCATACAATATCGCGACTCTTTTTGAGGGTATCTTCAATTTTACAGGCGGTAAATAGAGCCGCCGCCGCAGCATCCTTGAACGAGTCAAAAGTCTGCACAAATTGCTTCGATGAAGAGAAACCTACCATATAGCTGTACTGACTGTCGGGATGAATGAGTCTGAACTTGTGGTAATACACACATGCAGTATTATACGTTCTCACGGGTCTAAACATCATTAGCGAATGGGTCGTTCTGCATTAAGATGACTTGATGGATAAACATACAAATGAAGAGCCTTGCGAACATTGTCAATCCATGTCACACCAGAAATTCGAATATCATCTTCGCGCTGTGGATCAACCTTCGTCGCCGCTAGACATTCCTGAATCGTATGTTCAAAAACATACGGTTTCGCAACCTGAATAAAGGAAGGATGCGGATTCGGGACTTGCATTGCCCTTGGTCCTGTGGGCGGCTGCTGCTGTTGTTGCTGTTGTTGTCGTTGCTGCTGTCGGTGTTGCTGAGGCGACATTTTGTGGCCTTGGTCTTCTAGCCGGGCAGGAGGAGGTCCATGGTGCTGGGGACGGTTGTGAGGATTGTTTCGGGCGGCCGGGTGATTGCCGCCGCCTCTTCTGGGACGATTGTGGTGCCCTGCCATTGTTTATATACACCGGAGTATGTTTAGTTGTTGTCCTGGTGAATGGGGCTGGGATGATAGATGTTACAAAAATTGAATTGACGGGATCGCCTTTGATATGGTAGGTGGTCCGTGCACGCTCTCCAACTACGTATATCGACTTGGAGCATTTACTTTACACTCGTCTTCACTCATCTACAAACTTGCGGAAACCCCAACCTACATCAAGAGATAAATGCGAATATATTTGCCTGTGAATGAATACTTCCAGACCTAATCACGACCATATTGGCTTATCAACTTGTTCATGATCGAAACAGCCCCAGATCTATATCCTCCTCCAAAAATAGCATGATGATTCAAATGATGATACCTAGACCAATCGTCAATAGCGACCAAGTTCACAATGGTAGAAAAAGACTTACAGTTCATAAAGCTTCACACGATCCTCATACTCCTCCCATGGCTCCGTCATCGGCACGACGGAATGATACTCCTCAAAAAACGCCTTTCCGAACCCGCCAAACATGTGCATAATCCCTAGCTCATACTCGTTATGCGCATAGCAAGCTGAAGGGTCATACACCACCCCCCCTTTATTGACTTCCTCATCGTCCGTGGAGGGCTTGACGATTCGGCCTTGACTGGCATTCCCGCTCCATAAATCCCCATGGACGACAACGGGGTATATTCCTTCTCCTTGCCCGTTGCGATTGTAGCCCAGGTGGTCGTCGGCCAGTAACCGTGGTACGACCGTTTCTGCAGTTTTGGTGACCAATTCTCGTAGCTCTGCGTCTGATCCATTCTTTCTCTCCGATTCGTTCAGGATCATGAGTAACCTCTCGTTCGCATAGAACTCAGCCCAAGAGTCATGGAAATTATTTGGCTGGCGCGTATTTCCGCAGTATGTCGGTACAGGAAAGCCATACCTCTTTCCTGCTGCTGATGGCGTTGGAGCAGGAATGCTATGTAACTTCCCCAATCTCTGCGCAAAACTTGCCTTCGACTTTGTGGAGCGTGACCGACCGGATAGATCCAGGAATTCAGTAACCAGAAAGTATCCTTTGCCATGGTCTAGAGAACCCCATCCCAAAGCCCTAGGACAGAAACCAGGCACAGCATCGGCTATGGCGTTCAAGGAGGCAAATTCGCCTTGGAACATTTCCTGACCGTCGGGAGAGGTCTTGAGGAAGTATTGTCTCTCCTCTTTCTTCTTTCCTGTGTCTTTGGATGAAGCGTTGTTTGGCTGAGATATTCTGATATGTCCTGTGCTAGAGAAGCCTGACCCTAGGCCCGAGCTTGATAGACTGGCATTCAAGGGACTAAGGTCAAGGGGTAAAGACAAGGCTCGGAGGATGGATGGCGGGACTGGCGCCATTGCTTTTCGCTCTGAATTTGGAGATGTTCTTCTTGGTTGTAGTAAGGTGATCAAAATTAAGAACATCAGAGTTGCATGCTTATCATACGAGATATCGATGGGCGCGGGTCTTATGACGTTTGTGGGGCAGCTACATACACAGACAATCAAGCTTATAACGACAACTTGAACACGTTCTCTGCTAACCACCTACATATGTATATATGAGAACATATTATCATTGCTAGATGTACCATATGTATAACGATTACCTCGCTCCCCGATGCCAAAAATGTAATCCTATACCAACTGACCCATAAAAAGACGATTCTCCCATGTACATGAATGAATGAGTTATGAATATTATAGTTCCAACAGATCGAGACAATAAAGCAATTGAGATCAGCCAGAGAGGTCTCTATACATTGACATATTTGCGGATCTGATGTAGAGCGGTCTTTGTTCGTTCTCGTACGTCCAAATCCGAATCTTCTTCGACGCTGCGAAGTTGGTCTATGACGCCTAGTGATTTGAGTTTGACTGCTCGTTCGCAGGACGCTTGGCGGTCGCTTTGGTCATCTTCGTATGTCAGGTTGATGACTACCCAGACACAATTCACTCGGACGACGCGGTTGGGGTGCTCGAACAGCCACATCAAGTTCTTGAGCAGCTCACGGTGAGTGAAGAGCAGATCTCGTTGTTTGGGTGGCCCCGCGGCAAGATTGACAAGTACGTAGGTGACTGCAACGAGAATTTCAGCTGGCATGGGTGGAGGAGGAGGATTGGCTGCAGAATCCCGTCTGGTGGGAGTTGGTCGAGGCCGCATCTTTTCTGCTAAAATGCTCAAAAACTCGTGATGACCAATTTCGGCGAGAAAGAAGTCGACAATCTCTGCCGCACCGTTGCCACACATAATATTGCGGACCAAGTCTAGAGCTTGCTCTTGTACTGCGATATCATCTTGTCTTGCCTGTCTTGATTGATCAATTTCTCCACTCATGGCCAGTTTCTTGCGTCGGTTGGGATCTGCGAGCAGAGCATCAAAACCACTATTTCCTGCCAACTCATTGTCTCTGGAATCCTCCGCCCTAGAAGCGTCCTCCATGGGATTCAGTAAATCAACCTTCTCACCGGCCGAGTTGGACGTTCCCATGCCCATCTTGAATTCAGCTGCAAGACTTCGTTTACTAGTAGGATCCATTGACATGATTTCTGCTAGCCACGGGGCACTGAGGCCAGTCACGATTCGATTCTTGATGTCATTTGTTGAGTTATATGCAATGTGTTTAAGAGCCCAGAGAGACTCCAAGCGAAGTTTTGTATTGTTGGAATGCGCATGATCGCAAAGAATAGGAAGGATACCAGCAGATATTATCGCCTGTTCGCTGGTTAGTTCATCCCTGGTACTGCAAATCCAAATTATAAGTACCTCTTTCATAGGACTAAAGTCCAAAGCGATATTGCATATCACCGAAGTTGCTGCTATTTGTACCTCGATATCTCGATGCTTGATCAACTCAAAGAGAGGAGTCGCGACTCCGGCATCGATCAGACTTGTCCTAAGCACACTAACAGAACGTGTGAGAGCCCTAGCAGCACCGCATGCTGCAAGTAGAGTGGGGATCGAATTCCCATCCGCAGCGGTATTCTTTGTTCCTGATATATCTTGTGTTCCTAGTGCTGGTCGTGGTTTGAGAGAGTCGATTATGTACGGGACGACTCCGTTCTCACAGATCGCCTTTCGATATTCGTCTCTGAATGGCGCAAGCGCTGCCAACGCTCGTAAAATACCTTCTCGGTAGCGCATTATATGGCAGGTTATGGGACTATAACCAACAGGCCCCAGTTGAAGGGTAGCTGGTATAGATGACTCCATATCTTCGTCTTTGCTTTTCGCGTACCACATGGGCTTGCCATTTTCAGAAAGAGGGTTGTATGTTTCTTTGAGCAATTGAGAGAGTATTTTAATCGCGGATGCTTCAACAGCATGTTTTTGCAATTCCTGCGTGTCCATCACCAATGTAGCAATGATGGATGGTACTTCTTCTTTCAGGCTGAGAACCGTTGATATCATACCATCATAGTCAGAGTCCGATTCGTCCCTGAAGTTATAGTCCTTATCAAGCATTCTCAACAATAAAGGAATTACTAGGTAATTGAACATGGGAATCCGATGCTTTCTGGCTAGTCCCAGTCTGAAAAGACCAGTAACAAGACGAGCTGCCATCACACGAGACATGCCATTCTCCGTTCTGACCATATGAAAAAGCCAAGGAACGATTGCACTCTCATCTTCTTCATAGGAGGGAGCCTCCAGGAACGAGAGCGAGCGCTTGTGAAACGATCCAATTGGGACCAGAGGAGGGAAATTTGTAGAAGCATTGTTCTGTGCAAGGGGAACGACGGGCAGTAGAGCATCGATGGGGTTCGTATGGTTCTGTCGAGGAACAGCTGATCCTGACAGATACGGCATTCCCCATGGATTTCTCTTGATGTCCGTTGGTGAGAATTCTGGTAGCCGTCCCGGAAATACGGTGACGATACCCGGCGACGTTAGAAAATGTTCTGCACGCCACTTCGAATTCTCAACGATGATTGAAGTCGCACGCAGGATTGGTCCTAACTTGGCTGTTGATGGGGCTGGCTGCGGGAGCATGGACAATGCTCCGTCTTGACCTAAATGGTTCTCTGCTCCGGGCAGTACGAATCCCTGGGCAACAACGAAAGATGCAATCTTCAAGGCCAAAGCATCTAAGATGCCATATTCCGCCAAAGCCGCCTTGTGAATCTCCTCGGTGCATAGTCTGGTGATGATGTTCGCCGCAAAAGTTGCGCATGCTTGTGTTGCGGTGGAAGACGAATTTGAAGCAATAATACGCGCAAAGCAACCGATAGTGTCGGCGGTGAACAATATGTCTGCCAAACGGTTATCTTGAGGCCAGTTTATGTTCTGTAGTGGATATCGATCCGTAATGTTGCTCAACGTCTTGAGAATGGCGACCGTAAGCAACTGCGGGCAATCATGTGATGAGATTATGGAAAGCATAGAGGGTATGGCTTCGCTAGCCATGATGGGTGAGATAAAGGCAGGTCCACCTAACCTGTTGTTAGCTTTCTGCTAATCGTTGACGCAGCTCAATGCCGGCTTCATTTACCTTGAGCCAAGCTTCCGGTGATGATAACAGCCTGCAAGCAGAGTTCCTGATCCTCCGTTATCGAGACTCTCCTCGAATGATCCCCTCGCCGTCGTCCATCGGACATGACTTCCTTGTTGGCCTCATACTGTCCCCGAGACGAGCATTCCAGGATCCGCGATAATACCTGCACAATACCGGAACTAATCCATCTTTCTTTTCTCTGATCATGACCGATTATTTCATGTTTCAGCGCCCGCAGCGCAGCCGTCTGTTCGGAGACGGAAGTGGCATTCAGTAATCGATTGAGGAGCGGCCCCTCCTCCCGGGCCATCTTGTGACAAAGCGCTTCTTGTTTTCGGATGTAGCCGATCGTTAGACCGGGAGAATTCAATATGTGATCTGATGGTTGAGTTTGTTGCCGAGGTTTTCCGACGACAGTCGATGCGTGAAGCCGAAGTGAGAGTATTCAACGGCGTACCGTATTGAAGATCTGAGAGTGATGACGGCACATGTATGGTAGGTACTTGGTGACGCCGAGCAGGGAGAATGTTGATCAATTCGTCAGGCTAAGATTCATGCTTGAAGCAACAATTTGAATCAACACTGTGCGTTGAGGATACCATCAAGAATCGTGGTTGATAATGAAAGAGGGTTGTCTGCAAACATAGATGATGATACCACTGCCTGCCTGCTCTATGCGGTCTCGGTCTCTTGGCATGAGCTCTATCGATACGGTATCTTACCAGGTCGCTGTAATTTTACGGCTCATTATTCTCTTTTGCTTGGGTAAATATGTTTTTGCAGTGTATTTACATAATTCGAGTCACGTGTCGGAGCTAGTCTCCCGGCAATCAACGCCAAGAGCCATCAGTCTTGTGCCTTGATTGGTTGATTGGCAAGATATAAGCCTATATTGTAGCCCTAGTCACGTCCGGCAGATTATTCGCATTGAACCATTGCGTTCATGTCGGATGAAGGTTGCTGGTTGACCCGTGGAATATTCTGCAATTGCTGCAGCCCACCTAGGAAGTTCTGGAAACTTTCTTGAAGACATAGTCGGTCCGCAGCCTGCTTGGATAGCCACTCGCCAAGATGAGCCATGAATGACCCTGAAGGCGCCGCTAGCATTGGAACTAGAGGCTCAAGCAGATCCCAGTCTCATAGAGGATGATACGAGTCGATCTCAGGCCTTTAGCATCTCATGTCTGCCATTGCTTGGTCAAGCAATGCACGTAAGTGTCTTTAATTGATTTTAAGTACTAACCGACAGCTCTTCCATTTGCAATGTATCCAAAAGCTCCAGATGTCCTATCCTTCTAGTGTCTGAATCTGAGTGCGTTGAACAAACTGGCCCTCGCTTTATGCTTCGTAGTCGTACGTACCTGCATTCATAATTGATGCGTCCTTAGACTCCTCATATCTTCGGCATCAATAGCATCTTCTTCCGAAATGCAAGGAACTTCTTCAGTCAACCTTTCGGAAATGGCGCCTACCTAGTCTGGCGCCGTCGATTCAACGATGACTGACATCACTATACCTCTAGTGTCAAGTATGCCTTTAAATGTAACTGGTTTCATTTCGAGCTCTGGTGCTACGCCACTACTGAATGTATGTGCATATACCAACGGAAGAATACACTTCATGTTGATGTGGGTACTTGTTTAGGTCGGACTATTATAGTATCTCTTGATCAGTGATTACTTTCACTTTCTAAATTCATACGTATTGTGATTGATATGAATGGGCAGGTTACAACAATTTTGAATACGTTTGTGTCCTCGTCATTATCAGCTAGACCATTCTGTGACATTCACGTAGGTAGATATCAAATAATAGGAAAACAACCGATCCGATGCCTCAACAATTCAGAGCTCCCTGGTGCAATACGATTGGCTCATTACTCTATACCCGCACTACGTACTAATATTCAGGACAACATGTCTATGTGATTGTTCCTGTCTCTTGCCTCATTCATTTCTTTGCCAATTTCACCCTCAACGCCGGGATTTCTACACCCACAACATCTCCACTAGCCGCCATTTCAAAGACAAACAGATCGAGCGCGGCGCCTCCATATTTGTACTTGTCAACATTCCTCCAAGAGACACAAGTCGGCGTTCCGGCATCTGCAAACTCATTCATGTCTTGATACACCGCTCGAAACGCCAGAGTTGAACCTCCGGATCTAGTTGTAGAAGTCAAGTGAGTCGGATATATTCGCATGCTCAGCGCTTCATAGTCGTCAATATTGTACAATGTTGCCAATGGCTTTCGGAAGTCGGTACCGTTGCTTATGAATGACTCGATTATCATTCCCGGGAGGGAGTCCACAGAGATTGATATCGATGAATTGAGTCCACCTGCAATGTAATTCCCCGAAAATGCAGCACCTGCATTTAAGACAGCCATTTTCATCAGCGCCTCGACGACCACTTCACCCACGATATCTGCATGCGCATTCAAGTCCGCATTGGACTCTGAATCAGCTGCCAGTATAGCAAAACCAACACTATAATCCGGTACCAGACCGAAATAAGAACTGTACGCGCCGAAATTGTCGTATACTGTATAGACATCGATCATGGAGGTGTTTGGGTATTTCCCGGCAGAGTAGATAATCCAGGGCAGACCGAGGGAGTTTGCTGGGTTGGAGGTGTGAGTTACGGGTTTGAGCCAGCGGTTGGTCTGGGACGTGGAAAGGAGAGCGGATGATAGGATTGCTTTCCCTGCGATTGCAAGGTCGCGGACGGAAGAGAACATTGATATTGCACTGGAAAAAAGAAAGGGTCAATTCGATTCGAGTAGTCCTACACTAGGATAGTGAACTTACGGTGCTTCATCTCCGTACTTTGTCGTCCATTCGCTGGCCGTCTTATTGCCGGGAATCACGCCCGAGGTAGGTGTTGTAGGAGTCGAAAGTGTTGTTTGATTCATGCCCAATGGTATAAGAATTTTGGTGGAAAGAGTAGTCTCAAAGGGCTTGCCTGTAATACTTTCCACAACATAACTGAGAATTTGAAATGCGTCGTTCGAATATACTGGACTAGTTCCGGGTAAGACTATCGGCGGTTGTTTCGTTAATCCTGCAAGGATTTCTAGAAATCTGTCAGTCGAGGACTTTGCATGGTGAGAATTTGTAATGGCTTACCGGCTCGACTGCACTGCGACTGGAAATAGCATGCAGATATCGTATTTGTAGGCAGATCCGGGAAGCCGTATGCCATAGCATTATGTAATTGACCAAGGTCTCCGCCTCCAACTACTTGTGAAGGCAATTAGAGATGCAATGATAATTAGCAGCTAAGTGGACTCACAATCTCTAGATAGACCACTCATATGGCTAGCAAGCTGACCAATAGTAACACCCTGCCAGTCAACAGCACCATAATTATTTCCTTGAGAGGCTTCACTAAGCTCTGGAATATACTTTGTCACAGGGTCGTTCCAGATCTCATCTCCTGCCTCAATCAAGACGCTCCAAGTGGTAAACACTTGAGTCAATCCGCCAATACGGTAGATACTTTCCGAATCCACAGACTGTACACCAGTAGTAGAATTTCTCAATGAAGGAGCAGTATAGTGATATTCAAAGAAGAAAGGTTCATCGGCAGCAGTTCCCTGATTTGTAGAGAACAAGGCGACGCTAAAGGATGTGGTATTTGGAGTTACCTGCCCATTTGGTCCAGTCCCAGTTTGCATCAACTCGTTGAACTCAGTGTTCAGCTCAGTCAGGGCCGACTGAAGGATGGTAGAGTCGCTATTCAAAGAGAATGGAGGATATGCTGGTCCGAGTAATGGACATGGCGTAAAACAGAGGGCATGGGAAGCAAAGAGGACGGAACCGAGAAAAAGTAAAAGAGGGACCATGATGATGGCGAGAACAATAGTCATGGGCATGAATGGTAAGTATTATCATTTTTCTCAATCGTTTGACAGTCTTCGTTCATCTTATAGCGCTTCACGTCGGCTCGGAGATAGCACAGTCTTGCCCGAATAGGGGTACGACGAAGAGACCTTCGGATCGGAAATGTAAAACGGCTTCAACTCGCACACTGCCAAACAGAAACACGAGCTTGATTCGTGGTGTTTCAAGACAGTTTAATGTTGCCGCCTTGAGATTCCAAAGGAACGATTTCCAATGTTCTCAGAAAATCCGCAAGAAAAGATCTCTCCAGCGCGACTACCATGTTAATCACCAGCTGAATGCGGCATCACTGGCCCAATCACCTATCATAGGACCGAACATAGAGTCAAATATACCGTCTTGAATCGAGAAGTAGTTGCTAAAGTCTGCGTCCGCTGATGTCCCTTCTATACGTGACTGGTCTTGAAGGTACTTCAAATCACCTACATTCTCATTTGCCTCGTCAATCCACTTCTGAGTCCAAATCAGACGCTGCCGGAACCTATGAAAGACGTCCCTGTCTCCATTCATATCTACCTGCTCGGTACACAAGGTGTCAATTCGTTCTCTGCATTGCTCTAGAACATTTGACCACAAGACTCGACGTTGAGCCATCTCTGTAAAGCGTACATCGGACTGGGACGATGACGCCGCAACAAGAAGCCTGCTGGCAACCAGCGTAGCAAATCCTACTTGCATCCATTGCGTATTGTTGAACGCTGCTTGCGAGCCGAATGGCAGCGCAAGATATACGTTGACCAATGAGTTGGCTGCCATGAGAGCTTTGCTCAGAAAGTCATTTCTGAGGAGATTACTAGGCATGGTGTGAGCTGATACCGACGATCTGAGGCCAGACAAACTCAATTGATATAGAAATAACTCTGCCGAGTGAAAGTGCATTGCAAGGAGGGCTATTGCAAATCAATCCGAGGTTCTTAGGCAAATTGAGGGAATCACTCACGAGAATCAGATATTTCAAATGGCAGTTGAATCTGGAATGCCTCCAAATCTGCGATCAAGGATGCGACATACAATTCTGCCCCGGAGCCGGGAGTCCCCAGCTCGGATGCTTGTCGGGCTGATAACTGATCTATTTTGTCAACGATATGCTGTAGACGAATCAAGTAAAATAAGTGTTTGTCGTGAGGGGCCTTGGCTGCGTCGGATACTGTTTTGCAACAGTCCTCGATGTATGGTGTGTGAGGAAAATGGAATTGTTTCTGTACTAAGACCGCTACTCTAGTATAGATGTAAGAAAATACCCAAGCGGGACCAGAGGCAATAGCATTCAGGAACATTTCACTCACGTTGACGATAAGTAGTAACAACCAGCGATGGCTCTTTTCTCGTCTAGATCCCAAGATGGTCGATTGCAGGTTTCATCCTCAGTATCTTTGTCGGCTTTGAATTTGAGAGGAGTCTTCCAGGTCTTTGTCAGTGGTGGCCTGTCGAGGCGGAACTCAATGATGATGCTGATAGCTAATTGCAGAAATTGTGTATATCGACTTGGGCGTGTATGGTAATGGCTCCTTCGACACGATTAAGTATTACGCACGCAAATGTCGGGACGAGCTCATGGCGTGGTTGTACTCACCATGCAAGGTAGACCAGCAATCCCTGCAGTAGTTCGAACGATAATTCCCCATTCACAATCATACGAGAAGCTATAGCCACTTTCACCTCCATCCCCAATCTGCGCTGCAACGGCATGTCTGCGAATGAGGCCGATGCAAGTATAGCTAGAAAGAGGAATTTCTTCTCCCGACGAAGATACTTTGCTGATATATCTGGCGGAATAATGACGAATGGGAAATGGGGTGTCAGCTTCTCTTTGAATGTGTCCACCAAAGATGCAGCGGTATCCATTGATAGTATGCCTCTGGTGATAACGTCCTCTTCCTCAAGTGAATGTCTATCGACTTCAGGGGCTTCAAGGTCATCAGATGAACCGTGCCGTGACCTGGTCAGTTTGTTGATCTGAGATTCAAGCGCCTTAATCTTTCTATGCTCGGATTAGCTCAGGCTTGAAAACGATTGGGGGTCTCATTACAAGTCCTTTTGAAATCCATGAAAGCGTCGACGTGCTTTTCTATCAACGCACTGCCTTGCCAGACGGTTACATCTACTTGAGTCAGCATAGCACAAACAAGGTGTATTACAGACCGACAGACCGATTGCACGCGCCGTCCCCATTTCGAATGCAGCGCACTTTGGAGTCGGCGCAACTTTGACATGTTTTGGGCTGGGATTGGGATGTCTCCATTGATTTTCAGGGGTATCATGGAGACGGCTGAACAGTTGTGTAGAAGTGCTGCCTGGCAGGTCCTGATGACATTCACGGCTGATGTCAAACTGTTTCAGATGGTGGTTTTGCATTCAATTTGCATGCAAATAATTAGCTTCATAGCACTTAACTCAGAAAGGAAATAGTTGATGTTGATCGGGTACCAAGGTACCTGACGGAAGAGTCGGTATGGCCATCCATCATCTTCATCGACTGTACCAGCCAAGTTGCTGCAGCCCTTACCGTACTGCCACTTGAGCATGGGTACATGATGCCAATACGGCGACAGTTCTGATAGTCCGATAAAAGGTCTGAGATACGACCCTGATCAGAGGCTAGCCCTTTGCCATTCAGTGCACACAGCAAACTCCTTCCCAAAAGAGCATCTCTAAACGCGCGTCGTGGCATTACGTAAAACAACATCGTGAGTGCCCACTGCCTACTGCAGAGTTTACCCCGGATCACCTTCGGGTGAGGCTGTAGGACCGCTGGAATGGGATGCTTGTTCTCTATCACGTAGACGACTCGCATCCTGATAGGTACTTAATAGTATATAGTGTTCACTCCGTAGGGCATAGGATTACCCTGGCCAGCTAGCTATCTACATACGTAGTAACTTACTAGTAGGTAGAGAGATCCAAGGAGGAATGAGCATCAGCGTGACAATACCATACATCCTTCCAGGTGTGTGTCTTACGGAGAGAGCCGGCAAAAGACGAGGAGGTCTGGTAATCATTACGTATGGGAGAAAAAAATCCGTTTCGTCTAGCTTCTTTGAGGCTAGTGGCGATCCCATTGACAGCTCGATGGGCAGTTCGTGGGCGCATCAGCCAATCATTTCTAACGAATCACGAATGCTAAACCCAAACGGGATCATGGACCACAGCACAAACGGACTCAACGCCAAAAACCGGAAAGGGCCAGAGAGGATTTTTGCAGCACTGGCTGACTGGGCTGACTGGCTGGCGCTTTTAATATATGCCGCATTATTATTGTCCATCCTTTCCCCTCGTTTCTTTCCTTCTTTTGCCCTTTGCGTACCTTGTTCCTATCGCCAACTTAGCACCCACACGCACTCGACGATAAACAGATATGACAGGCGACTAATCGCCATATCGATACTACTTCTAATAAATCCAAACACAAAATTAGATTGTTTTTCCTACCCAAGAATGGTTAGTGGCACGATTGTCGAGTCCTGCGCTATTCCGTCCCTGTCGTTTGGTGTGGCACGTGGCTGGATCGCGGCCGCTGAGTCGAAGAAGCGAACATGCCGACCATGATCATCTCGTCCCCATCCTCTGCAAGCTTCCAGTCCGGGGCATGCTCCTCCCCTAATCATTTCTCTGCTTCTGCAGCAGCATCCGGCCCGTCCACCAGTAGCAGCGGTGCTGCTACTGCTGCTGCTCAATACGCCGCGTCCGCGCGCGTATCTCCTTACTCAAATTTCAATTCTCCTTCACCATTCGCCCCTCCCGCCGCCGCTGCCAACCCTGCCTCGTCTCCTGCTTTTCGTCAGCATCGTCACTCCGCGTCTCGCTCGCTTTTGTCTCACAGCGTGGAGGAATTACGCGCTGCCCTGAAAAACCACACTGTAGCCGCCACTACTACGACTACTACTACCACCACCGCCTCGCAGGATCCCGCTTCGGGGCCCTCAGGGGATCATTCTCGCGGCTGTATGTCCGCTGGACCAGACACCCTTGGGGGCGACTCCCGCCAGTCGTTGACTAATGCGAGCAATATAAATACGACGAATCCGAATGCTGATGACGCCGTTCAGCCGGCCCAGACACAACCTCAGTCGCAGCCGCCGAAGACTGTACCTCAGGTGCCGATCAACAATGCACCGACAGACGCAAGCGTGACTGCTATTTCGCCCTCGGATGTGAAAGGGAAACGTCAACTGGCAGATGCCGCGGAGCATGCTGTCGGCACTGCAAATAGAGACATCGAGACGACACAGAATGAGGACGAGACAGAACGGAGCCGATTAAAGCGATTACGACCGCCGGTACCGGCCGTCAAATTGCTACCTCGACGATACGAATTGGTGCACCCGAACGATTTGGTGATTTTGATTTCGAGCATGATCATGGAATTGATCCATTACAATGACACCATCCCTTTACAAGGCGGTCGGTTGACTCGTTTTCACTCGCGGACACCACCCCGTATATCGGTGCGAGACTATTTACAACGTTTGACGACGCATGCCACTTTATCGCCGCCCATTCTTCTCAGTATGGTGTACTACATCGATCGTCTCTGTGCTCTGTATCCGGCTTTCACTGTTTCGAGTCTGACGGTCCATCGTTTCTTGATTGTGAGCGCCACGGTTGCCAGCAAGGGTCTTAGCGATAGTTTTTGGACCAACAAGACCTATGCTCGGGTAGGTGGTATCACAATCACCGAACTAGCGATGCTCGAGCTGGACTTTTTGTGGCGGGTGGAATGGAAAATTGTTCCGCAGCCTGAAGTGCTGGTTGATTACTACCTGAGTCTTGTCGAGCGATGCGAAGGATACGCATTAGAGCCGGAGCAGTCCGTATTGACGTCGGCGACTTCGAGCAACATGGAAGGCGTGGTTGCTACTCCACCTTCGACCTAATATTGTCACTTTTATCATTGCATATCCTCGGCTCATTCCTTGCGTTATCATTCCTCGTTCGTATTCTTATCATCATCTCATAAAACTAGAGAGATCATCTCACGGTGTTTCTGGTTTTCTGGTCTTCTTTCGGTTGGTGACTCAAAAGATATTGGGCGGTTTATTTCTTTTTTCGTGTGTTTCTCTGGATTCTGTCGAGATGAGTATACGACTTTTATTTCGTGTTTCTGCCTACTTTCTTGTATCTATTTGTCTTATCACTAGCATTTTCAGGTAGTGGAACTTTAGCATTACTTCCGCAGATGATATCTATTTGTGCAATTTATCGCATTTTCATAAATTTCAATTTCCTTGATGAAGAGAATTATTTCTTGATAGCCAAGACAAGCTTTTTACCTTTAAACCCAGTCCACTTGGATCGCGGAAGACGACTGCGCGATACTCAATCTGGATTAGTGCGGCACAAACCCTGTATAATATCAAATCGAACTACAAATTGTCGACTCGCTGATTCGAAAATACGGATGAAGTAGACATCATGGATGCGTCTGATCTCCCATTCAATGGACCAGAGATCATCCCACGAAAGGGACGTATTGTGCCCGTCCCTACCGTGCAGGAGACAAATCCGACACTTGAATTTGGTTCGTTTTTTTTTCTTTTACCGAAGTCGTGTACAAAGATGATTCTAAGATGATATAGGGGATGCATACACTGTTGAAATCATACAGAAATGTGCTTCGCAGGTTACCAAGTATATCTATTTCTTGTCTCCTATTTGTGATCCTCTGACTAACAGGCAGAAGAGTACTCGACAAGGCATTTCCCAAAGATTCAAATGCCCCATTCACACATCTGCGAAGATTCGTAAAGAGAGAATTCTTACCGAATACAGTCAAGACTCGGGTTGAGAATGACAAAACGGACACTTCATTGCCGGAAGAAGTCACGGAAGAATGCGCTGAGGTATCAGAAGATGGACCAGCTCAATTACCACCGCCAGTGACGATATTTGTCCTAATACCCCCACCATTACCTGAAGAGGAGCAACTGAGAACACTCCTAGCACCATTTGTCCTTTCCTCCTTATCAAGCCAACAGACCGATGAATCTGAGTTGAAGACGCTAATCCCAGTCCACCGTGTAATGATACCCCTTCAACCCCCCTTCAACACCTCCCAAGCAGAAACATGGTCCAAAACCTACTGGCCCACAAGCTTCAACGCCGCCTCCCCGCGCGGCATGATTGCGCCTCCACCCAAGATCTTGGGTGTAACGCAGACGAGTATTGCGCCCAAAGCGGGGTACTATCTGTCGTTGGCTGGCCACGTTGCGCGAGAAGCGAAACGGATGGGGAGAGGCAGGGCGATCGGGGTTGTTATTGTTGATCCTGCTATTGCTGCCAGCTCCAATGACCGTGGGAACCCTCAAGGGGTTCAGGAAGGGGATAATGGTGTGGTGGCTGTTGCGGGAGATGCAAGATATTGCGCACCTGGAATCATGGATCTGGAGAATATTAATGGCAATAGATATGAGGCTAATTGCGAAGGTGGCCCGGAGTTTCATGCTATTATGCGAGCGGTTGAGATGGTTGCCATGAGACGGAGGGATGACAAGATTGCGACGACGACGGAGAGTTCTGCTACCATACGCAATACGACACTTACGCCGCTCGAGTCGCATTACTTGTGCCGTCCGGCGTCTTCGTTGCAATATACATCAACAACGGATACAACCACAACTACGGGCAGAATCCTTTCGCGTGCTGCGGGTGGTTATCTCTGCACAGATTTGGATATATACATTACGCACGAACCATGCTTAGCATGCTCGATGGGCATGCTCCTATCGCGGTTTAGAGCTATCACGTTTCCCCGAAGAGGCAGACTTGTCACTGGAGGACTAGCGTCGATGGAGATTTCACAGTCTTCGAGCAAATCGGAGCTTGAAAATAGTGCCAACGATAACGGGAATCAGGATGAACACGGCAATAAAGATGGAACACAAAAACGACAGATATATTACGGTCTTCATTGGAGAAAGGAGTTGAATTGGAGGGCTATGTGTTTCGAGTTCGTGGATGACGAAAATAATGACTCAGACGAGGATGGTATAGAAGGGATAGGTGATTATCATGCTTGACGTTCTTAAGGTGATGTTTTTATAGCTGGTCTAGAGACTATGGAGCAGACCTTCCAAAGTAAGGTACTTTCCTGATTGACTTCATCATGAGATATTCTACCTGTTATCTATAATCATGTATAAGTCCATATAATTGCTTCTATAAAAGCCTCGGTTTGGTAATGTTGCCCAAAGAGGACTAGCTCACGGTGAGGAGGGGCCGCAAGCTTAGCTTTTTCCTCGCCGCAAAAATCCGTCGCCGACCCCCGCAGACTTTGAATTTATTCTTCCCTCATCCTCAACAGTATACAGCTTTCGCTCAGTGCCGTCATGAGTTGTGACATTCGGCGGTGACACTTCAGGCATCATTGATCTTTCAGTAATCAACCGGTGCACGATACAATTATCAGCGCAACCAACCTCTGACTCATCAGCTATAATGCGCATTACTGAGAAAGACAAACTGCGATGATGCAGAGTGAAATCAAAGTCAGCCTGGGCAAGGCCCAGGTCATTGATAATGTACCGAAAGTTATCAAAGAGCTGAAATTTGGCGCATTGTACGTTTACTTTCTTCTTTTCTTTGTCTTGAAGCTCTGAAGAGAATCACGCTAACGTCGCGATCACAGATCAGACAACGATGTTATCAGCCAAGCCGTCGTCGAAGTTTCGGACCGACGATTCTACGATCTTGAAAGAGATCGCGTTGTTCAAGAAAATGGCCCCCTTGATCGCAGGCTCGGTATCAGCGGCAAAATGGAAACATGCCTGACGTGCGGGTTGGGACACAAGGATTGCAACGGCCATTTCGGACACGTGAAATTAGTACTTCCGGCCTTTCACATCGGGTACTTCAAGAGAGTCATTGGGATTCTGCAGGTTATTTGCAAGGAGTGTTCGGCGATATTATTGCCGGAGGCGGAGAGGCGCGCTTTCCTCAAGGAGATGCGTCGGCCAAGGCTGGATAATCTACGACGCTTACAGGTTGCAAAGAGAGTGGTTGAGCGATGCAAGAAGACGAGAGACTGTCCGCGCTGTGGTGCGGTTAATGGTGTGGTGAAAAAAGCCGGTACTGCAGCGCTGAAAATTGTGCATGAAAAGTTCCGCCACTTCAATCAGTCAACCTCCGTCAAAAAGGTTCCGCCCATCAGCAAGATCGTTTTTGATAACTCGTTGGCAGAAGCCAGAGCTTCGAATCCGGATGTCGACCGATTCTACAAAAAGGCCCAAGATGATTTGCACGCGCTGCGGGTAATGAATCTGTTCAAGAAAATTACGAATTCGGACTGTGAGCTTTTGGGACTTGATCCCACGGAAGTTCGTCCGGAGACTTTTCTTTGGCAGTATATCCCTGCCCCTCCGAATTGTATTCGTCCTTCAGTCAGCCAGGATGGTGCGTCTAATGAAGATGATTTGACTGCAAAACTTGGTGACATTGTGCAAAGCAACATTACACTGAGAAACAATTTGAGAAAGGGAGCACCGGTACCGACTTTGATGGAATGCTGGGACTACATGACACTACAGATTGCCATCTATATCAACGGTGATGTACCTGGACTAAAAGGCGAGGCTGGCAAACCAACCCGCTCGCTGGTTTCGCGTCTCAAGGGAAAGCAGGGTCGATTCCGTGGTAACTTGTCCGGAAAGCGTGTCGACTTTTCCGGTCGTACTGTCATCTCGCCAGACCCTAATCTTCGGATTGACGAGGTTGCAGTTCCCGAACTCGTTGCAAAGAACATGACCTACCCGGAGATCGTCACTCGTTACAATTTGGAATACTTGCAGAAACTGGTGCGAAATGGTATCAATAAATGGCCTGGTGCGAAAAAGGTCATCAAAAAAGACAGCGGATTGACTATATCCTTGAAACATTCCGCTAGGAGTCTGGACTCAATATCCAAGCAACTGCAGATTGGAGATCTCGTGGAACGTCATCTTGTCGATGGTGATATTGCGCTCTACAATCGACAGCCCTCTCTGCACAAACTTAGTATTCTCTCACATTTTGTCAAGGTCCGTCCTTATAGGACCTTTCGCATGAACGAGTGTGTTTGCAATCCATACAATGCCGATTTTGACGGTGACGAGATGAACCTTCACATTCCTCAAACCGAGGAGGCTCGTTCCGAAGCGATGGAACTCATGGGTGTAAAGAACAACTTGGTGACACCAAAGAACGGAGAGCCGATTATTGGTGCTATCCAGGATTTCATCAGTGCGGCATATGTCTTGAGTAGCAAGGACAACTTTTTTGATCGAAGATCTTTTACACAGATTTGTCTGTATATGCTCGGACCTGAGACGCGATTTGATCTTCCGCCCCCAGCTATTCTCAAGCCTCAGATGATGTGGACTGGAAAACAGGTTTTCAACATTCTCATGCGCCCAAACAAGGACGATCCTGTCAAAGTCAATATTGATGCAGCTTGTCGAGAATTCAAAGCACCCAAAGACGGGCAGCCAAAGGATCTAGATCCCAACGACGGTTGGTTGGTTATTCGAAATTCCGAGATCATGTGCGGTGTCATGGATAAGAGTACAATCGGATCTGGAAAGAAAGATAACGTTTTCTACATTATGCTGAGAGATTTCGGTCCACCAGCTGCAGCAGAGGGAATGAACCGTTTATCCAAGCTCTGTGCTCGCTGGTTCACCAACGTCGGATTCTCCATCGGTATCACAGACGTGTATCCTAGCGAGAGGCTGGTTCGAACGAAGAATGAACTAGTCGAGACAGCCTATGCTGCTTGTGACGAGGTCATTGCCCAGTACAAGGCCGGAAAGCTAGAAAAGTTACCGGGTTGTGACGAACTTCAGACAATGGAGAGTCAGGTTTCCGGTATTCTGTCCAAAGTCCGTCAACAAGCCGGTGAAGAATGTATCAAGCAACTCAGCAAATACAACGCTCCTCTTATCATGGCCACATCTGGGTCCAAGGGTTCCAGTATCAACGTGTCTCAGATGGTCGCAGTCGTTGGTCAGCAGATTATCAGCAGTGAGCGTGTGCAAGATGGTTTCCAAGACCGAACTCTTCCTCATTTCCCGAAAAATGCCCGTCATCCGCCGTCAAAAGGTTTCGTCCGGAACAGCTTCTTTTCTAGTCTGTCTCCTACCGAATTTTTTTTCCACGCCATGTCTGGTCGCGAAGGTTTGATTGATACTGCCGTCAAGACTGCCGAGACTGGTTACATGTCTCGTCGCTTGATGAAGTCTTTGGAGGATTTGTCTGCCAAGTACGATGGTACTATTCGTACGTCGTCTGCCAGTATTGTGCAATTTAGCTACGGTGGAGATGACTTGGATCCCGTGGATATGGAAGGCAAAGCCAAACCTGTTCACTTTGACCGGACGTATAACCACGCCATGGCCATTACACATGACAACAACGAGCGAGGTTTAGAGCCGTCGGAAATCAGGACTATCACGGAGGAAATGCTATCCCAAGAACGAAAGAGATACGTACGCAAAGGTCTTTTCGGCGAGGATCTCCCATACAATGACGAAAGCGATTACGGTACTGATCAACTAGGGGGTGCACGTGCTTTCCTCGACTCTATCCAGGAACATATTGAGAAAAAGGCAGCAGCTATTGAGAAAGCAATGGATAGCTCCCTTTCAGACGAAGAAGCTCGGATGGCTCTTGATCACGTTGGGAAGCTGTCGGAGGGATCGTTGAGATACTTTATCAAGCTGTGTCTGTTCAAATACGAAAAGGCCAAGATCGAGCCGGGCCATGCTGTGGGTGCCGTGGGAGCGCAGTCCATTGGAGAGCCTGGTACTCAGATGACATTGAAGACGTGAGTTTTCGGTTTCTTCAAAGAAGGAGACATGCTAACGAGATAGTTTCCATTTTGCTGGTGTCGGTAACTTGGCACTTACACAGGGTGTGCCCCGTATCAAGGAAATCATCAACGCTTCTAAAGAAATCAGTACTCCAGTCATTACGTGCCACCTGGCTGTTCCAGACAAGCTTCACGCAGCCCGTATCGCCAAGGGCAGAATTGAAAAGACCTTCTTGCGCGATATCATTCATTACGTTCGAGAGTCCTGGACAGACAAAGAAGGCTACATTACAGTCAAACTGAACTGGGACACTATTGAAAATCTACAGCTCGAATTGACACTACCCCAGATCAAGGAAGCTATCACGAGTCACCGTCGCTTCAAGGGAAGCGATCTCACAGTCGACGTTCTTCGATCGCATATCAAGGTCCGAGTGGACATGGACCCGAGCAGTAAGGCTGGCTTGACCAAGACGGATATTGCAGCGACCAGTGCAGACCCGTATCTTCGACTAAAGCATCTCAAACGTATGCTTCCGGATATTCAGGTGTTGGGACATCCGCAGGCCAGGCGTGCTATTATTCATGCTGAGCATGGGCTTCATAAGCTGCTCGTTGAAGGATATGGTTTGCGCGCGTGTATGAATACTGACGGTATCGAGGGAGTGAGGACCAAGACCAACAACGTCATGGAGATGCGGACGGTGCTGGGTATTGAGGCGGCGCGAGAGACCATCATCAACGAGATGGGTGAAGTCATGAAGGACATGGACATTGATCCACGTCATGTAAGCTTGCACTTTCACTTCTTCTCAAAAACACAACCGCTGACTTGTATTAGATGCATCTGCTAGCAGATATCATGACTACAAACGGAGAAGTTTTGGGCATCACCCGTTTCGGCATGGCCAAAATGCGCGATTCCGTCTTACAGCTGGCATCTTTTGAGAAAACCGCGGACCATCTCTTCGACGCGGGCGGAACGGGTCGTACAGACCGCGTGGAGGGCGTGTCGGAATGTATTATTATGGGCAAGACCGTCTCGCTAGGTACGGGTGCAATGGAAGTTGTGCGCAAACTCAACTTTTACGAGGGCCATACGGGGGCGAAGAAGACGGTGTTTGAGGATGTGTGGTCTGAGGTCCATCGCGAGCCGAGGAGGAAGAAGAGGTAGCTATCTACTGGATGATGTTATGTATTACGATAGAGTTGAATCAAGATGACAGTGTACACTCGTGAGGCACCTTAGCAGCTATCGAGTACAGTGACTCACGAACGTGACTTGACTATATAGGAGTAATACATGAGTCACAAAGTCACCACATCACAGAGTGTCGCAGATGATACCGGCGTACTGGTCAGACTGTACAATATCATGTGCGTGTAGAGATTGTGCGGGGCTACAGCGGGCCGGAAGATCCATCCATCAAGCTTATCGCGATTCATTGGAAGTAGATGGGTATGCCATAGTATACCTTCAATACGTGGATCTAGACACAGAATCACAGAATCCATCTAGAATCCAGGGACAAGTATTGAGTCAATAGAATGAAATGGTTAATATAGACAGTAATGTAATAATGTTCACCGCCACATGGGTCAAGGCGGTCAGGCGACAGGCGGGCAAGCATTTGTCATTTGACTCGGGCGGTGCTTGTCTGGCTGCCTACTCCACTTCCCCTCGACCGTCATCTCCATCTACATCTCCATCACCATCACCATCCTCATCCTCTCCATCTTCATCTTCATCTCCATTTATCACAGCCTCCATCCTCTATCAATCAGCTATTTACGTACTGTGTGTTCGCCAACGTCTCACATCTACCTGCATATCTTATCACAGGTTTGTCTTTGCGATCGTTCGATAAGACCCGCATCTGACACGCACAGCAGCAACCATGCGATCCAAGTTCAAGGACGAGCATCCCTTCGAGAAGCGCAAGGCCGAAGCCGAGCGTATTCGCCAGAAATACGCTGATCGCATTCCGGTACGCTTCTCTCTCTCTCTGTTTTTTGTAAAATAAACGTATTTCTAATGTGTTGACAGGTCATCTGCGAAAAAGTCGAAAAATCCGACATCGCAACCATCGATAAGAAGAAATACCTCGTCCCCGCGGACCTCACAGTCGGCCAGTTCGTATACGTCATTCGCAAGCGCATCAAACTGTCGCCCGAAAAGGCCATTTTCATCTTTGTCGATGAGGTGCTTCCGCCGACCGCGGCGTTGATGAGCAGTATTTACGAGGAGCATAAGGATGAGGATGGTTTCTTATACATCACGTACGTTTGTTTCCCTCGCTCATGCTTCGATGGGTCCACAGTCCGACGAAAAAATTCGCTTGATATCAAGATGCTAACGATGGCTAGATACTCCGGCGAGAACACATTCGGTGACTGCTGAAGAAGAACCCCCCACGATGACTTCTTGGAATGCTAGATGATGCGATGTGGAATCTAATTCATACTCAACGGGACTGCTTGCTTTTTAGAAGTGCTGCGATGTGTCTTGTCTTTATGCCGTCCGATGCGTCTTTAGTTGCTCGACTACCCGACAACGTGAGTACTCGGTGCACAAGATCATATCAGATTGTGGGTTTCGTGCTGGCGTTATATGGATCACATATTTGCTAGTCTGACACGAATTTCATTGCTTGCTTTGTACGGACATATCTATCTGCTGCTTGATTTCTTGTCAGGCAGCGGCATGCTGCCGAGGACATGGTATGACACGTGTCTGTCGCAGCCTCCACAAAGCTGGTATAACAAGACAGTTCAAACGAAGTAATTTACTCTTTTATTCACTTGTAAAACATACATTAAAATCGTTATACTCAGTATGTATTCTTTCTATCGGACTTAGACCGGACCCGATCCACAACTCCGGCCCATCATCGGAACCTGCCTAGTCCCAAAAAGGAATAGCGCTAACCTCGGAATTCTGCAATCCTCAAAATATTCCATCTCGTCCAGACCGTTTTCTCTTCGTCAATCAGTCAATCAATCATTGATCTTCTTCTTCTTTCTTCTTTTGTGTTTCATCTTCTTTGCTCGTTTCTTCTACCCGTAGGGCTCAGGTTTTTTAGTCTGCAATCTCTTCTGTCCTTCTTTCTCGTCCTCTTCCGAGCAGTTCGATTCGAGTTCTGTATAACGACAAAACGAAGAAATGTCTCCTGCCATGGCTACCATTGGCGCCGGCTCGGCTGCAAAGGATGTCAAGAGGGAATCCGGAACTGCGCGACTCCTCGGTTCTGGTATGTCTCGCTGTGCGCTCGATGCGAATGGATGAGTTGTTGACTGTCGTGTGATAGGATCCGCTGGTATTGCGGAATTACTTGTTTTCCATCCTGTATGTCTTCCGATACCGGGTTGATATAGTACACGACTGACAGCGACAGGTTGATACCATCGCCAAACGATTGATGAGTAACCAGGGAAAGGTACGGTTCGATTTAGACGTTCCGCGGAGGCGCAACTAACGCATGCGATAGTCCAACTCAGCTGCCGCGCTGAACCAGGTCATTTTCAAGGAATATGCGACTGCCTCTGTTGGCCGCAAGTTTACTTCTCTCTTCCCGGGTCTCGGATATGCTGCTGGTTATAAGGTATTTTGCTGTCTGCGGATATTCGTTAAGGATATGCTAATTCAATAGGTCCTACAACGAATCTATAAATATGGCGGTCAACCCTTCGTTCGCGATTACCTAGCACAACATCACGGCTCGACCTTTGATTCAACCTTTGGCAAGGGTACTGGAAAGGCCATTATGCACGCCACTGCTGGAAGGTCCGTCTTGTTTTCCCCTTTCAGATAGATTGTTGCTGATGGAAATAGTATCGTCGGAATCGGTGAAATCGTCCTCTTGCCTCTCGACGTCCTTAAAATCAAACGCCAGACCAACCCTGAAGCCTTCCGTGGCCGTGGATTGTTCAAGATTATTTCTGATGAAGGAATGGGTTTGTATCGTGGTGCTGGATGGACGGCTGCTCGCAACGCGCCTGGTTCTTTCGCTGTATGCCCTCTGTTCTCCTTCTTCTTGTGATATAAGAAGCAAGAAGCTAACGGTAAATAGCTCTTCGGTGGCTCCGCCTTTGCCAAAGAATACATCTTCTCCCTTCAAGACTACAACGCCGCGTCCTGGAGCCAAAACTTCGTCGCCTCCATCTTCGGCGCCAGTGCATCCCTCATCGTCTCCGCCCCCCTAGACGTCATCAAGACTCGTATCCAGAACCGAAACTTTGAGAACCCGGAAAGTGGTACCAGAATCATCGCAAACATGATCAAGAACGAAGGTGCAGGCGCCTTTTTCAAGGGCCTCGTACCCAAGTTATTGATGACCGGCCCCAAGCTTGTATTTAGCTTCTGGTTGGCGCAGACTTTGATTCCTGCTTTTGGAAAGGTTATTTAATCTTTACTTCTCAGATTAGAGGGCATAAAATGTTGTAATCGGCCTTACTTTCTTTTTTTTTTCCAATTCGGTTGGCGAATTGTTTGCGTTATTCTTTTCTATCTACTTCTTGTTATAGAATTTTTTTCTGTGTTGTGGGATGAGGGGGTATGGGATTTATTGCATGTATCATGTATGTAATTAATTAGTTAATTGTTATATATTCACTCCTCTCTGATGGCAGTAGTCTGAAGACTCATTCGCTGGTAACTTAGGTACATGTGAACGTTGAGGATTCAAATGATTGGTCCGTGCGTCTTCCCTGGACTACTTCCTACGTGCAAGTCTCACGACGACAAAATGATTCGAATCGACCGAGTCTGACAGACAAGATACCCATCTCCAACGTCGCTCTTTCACCTCAGCTACTGCAAAGCAAAGTAATCGGGTCCATCGCCACACACACACAGCTTCCCCTCTAATTGCGCCCTTACGCCGCACCAAGAGAGTCCGAACATCCTCCTCATCGTCATCACTGGGGGGTGCCTTTACCAACCACGATCCCACGTACATAGCTGCATTTCGCAGCCTTCGCAAACACATTGTACGAAGGGAGAAAAAACCATGTCCCATCCCTACCTGATCTCCAAGTACGCCTTTCCCCTGCCATTTTAACCCCCAGAATCCATGACATCCTAACCATGCTCCCGTTCCGGGGAGAATAGAATTGCAGACCCCGTCTTCGCCTTCCTGATCGGCTCAACATCCGCCGCACTGAGAATCCAGCGCGACATGCGCGATCAATCCGCACAGGCACAGCCCCTGTCTACCACGGGGGCTGTTACGGCGACGGCCACGGTGAAGAGTGAGGAGGTCTCGCTCTCAACAATTGCCGAAATTGGGGCTAGGAGGGTTGGAAGGTGGTGGAGGGGGGAATTTGAGGGCCTTTGAATAGTCTACTGTTTTTATCTTTGTGTGTTTGATGACTGGGAGTAGATTATGGGTAGTGTACCTTATGGTATATGTACTATATTTGGTGGACAAATCGTGGACAATTGCTGCTTCTGATTCTGAAAAAGGTGTATTTTCAATGTCTAACTACGATGCACGAACGAAATGAAATAATAAAGTAAAATTGATTAGCGCATTGCGCATCTATGCTCATAAAACATAACCGTCATAACATTAGCGCCATCTCGCATAGCAAGGAATTTTTGGCCAACAAAGGAAATGATAAGACAAATGAACAGAATTTTAAAAACTCCCAAGCTCATCAAACTTCAATTAGGCGTTTAATCAAGCTCCTCAGGGCGCTCCTCAACCTCATCAGCCTCGCGAGTGGCAGAGGCACCGGTAGCGCCTGGTGCAGCTCCAGCTCCACCGTAGGCGGCTGAGATGATGGGGTTGGCGACGCTCTCGAGCTCCTTCTGCTGAGCCTCGTACTCCTCCTTGGTAGCAGTTTGGTTGCTGTCGAGCCAGCCGATAGTCTTCTCAATCTCAGCCTCGAGCTTCTCCTTGTCGGCAGCCTCGATGGTGAGCTTGCCCTCACCGAGGGTGTTCTTGAGGGAGTAAGCATAAGACTCAAGACCGTTCTTGGCCTGGATACGGGAAGCCTCGGCCTCATCCTCGGCCTTGTACTTCTCGGCCTCAGCCAACATGCGCTCGATCTCCTCCTTGGAAAGACGGCCCTTGTCGTTGGTGATGACAATCTTGTTGCTCTTACCGGTACCCTTCTCAACAGCAGAGACGTTCATGATACCGTTGGCGTCCATGTCAAAGGTGACCTCGATCTGAGGAACACCACGAGGGGCAGGAGGGATACCAGTGAGTTCGAACTTGCCGAGCAAGTTGTTGTCCTTGGTACGAGCACGCTCACCCTCGTAGACCTGAATCAAGACACCGGGCTGGTTGTCGGAGTAGGTGGAGAAGGTCTCGGACTTCTTGGTGGGGATAGTGGTGTTGCGCTTGATGAGAGGAGTCATGACACCACCAGCGGTTTCGATACCGACGGAGAGAGGAGCGACATCGAGAAGCAAGATCTCGTTGGTAGACTTGGAAGAAGTGTCACCAGAGAGGATAGCAGCCTGGACGGCAGCACCGTAGGCAACAGCCTCATCGGGGTTGATGGACTTGTTGGGCTCCTTGTTGAAGAAGTCGGTGACGAGCTTCTGGATCTTGGGGATACGGGTGGAACCACCGACCAAGACAATCTCGTGGACAGAGGACTTGTCGGTCTTGGCATCACGGAGAACACGCTCGACGGGCTCCATGGTGGAACGGAAGAGATCCTGGCAGAGCTCCTCGAAACGAGCACGGGTGATGGAGGTGTAGAAGTCAATACCCTCGAAGAGAGAGTCAATCTCAATGGAAGTCTGGGCAGATGACGAAAGGGTACGCTTGGCACGCTCGCAAGCAGTACGGAGACGGCGGAGAGCACGTGCATTGGTGGTCAAGTCTATCAAAAAGTTAGCATATAGTTCGTGGATGATTCCTCATGTCAAAGACAGGCAATCGTGGGATGAGTGCACTTACCCTTCTTGAATTTACGCTTGAATTCCGAGCTGAAGTGGTTGACGAGACGAGAATCGAAATCTTCACCACCCAAGTGAGTGTCACCAGCGGTAGCCTTGACCTCAAAGATACCTTCCTCGATGGTCAGGAGAGACACATCGAAGGTACCGCCACCGAGATCGAAGATGAGGACGTTGCGTTCACCCTCAGCCTTCTTGTCGAGACCGTAGGCAATGGCGGCAGCAGTAGGCTCGTTGATGATACGGAGAACGTTCAAACCGGCAATGAGACCAGCATCCTTGGTGGCCTGACGCTGGGAGTCGTTGAAGTAAGCGGGGACAGTGATGACGGCATTGTTGACGGTACCACCGAGGTAAGACTCAGCAGTCTCACGCATCTTGATCAAGACCATAGAGGAGATTTCCTCGGGTGTGAACTGCTTAGCCTCGCCCTTGAACTCAACCTCGATGACGGGCTTGGTGGCCTTGTCAACGATCTTGAAGGGGAAGTGCTTGGCATCGGCCTGGACCTCAGGGTCGGAGAACTTGCGGCCGATCAAACGCTTAGCGTCGAAGACTGTGTTGTGAGGGTTCATGGCGACCTGGTTCTTAGCAGCATCACCGATCAGACGTTCCGAGTCGGTGAAGGCAACGAACGAAGGGGTAGTTCGGTTACCCTGGTCATTGGCAATGATTTCGATACGGTCATCACGGAAGACACCCACGCAGGAGTAGGTGGTTCCCAAATCGATACCGATAGCGGGGGCCATGGTGATTGTGTATGTGTAGAAGAGGAAGGGGGGGTATCACAGGAGAATAGAAAACGAGGATTGATGATAGTGTACAGAAGATTCACTCGAGGATATGTGAGTAAATTTAAATTGAGAAAATGTGTGTGTGAGAAAGAGAAGAATTGCAAAGTAAGAGCAGCTGGAGGGCCTGATACATATAGGTGTGGGCGGTGAGTCGAAGCTTCTAGGTGCCAGATTCTAGTGACTTCCTTACGATTCCACGGCTGGCTGGGTCATTCCACTGTGTGCCAGAGCTGTCTGGACGCCCCACGGCCATTGGTTGAGGGCAGTGGCCCGATGGATCCAGAGGCTTCTTTTGCCTCTTTATCTTCATGTAACTATCACTGTTATTTATCAACGCAGTCATTGTATGATGCTATACCTGTATGAGAGCGCGTCTGTTTCTTTTGGACAAAGTCATGATGTTGGAGGTGGGAGTGGGGCGCGGCCTTATGACGTACCCAAAAGAAGAAATTTCTGTCGTGGTATTGCCTGATTGCTAAGGCGTCCGGCTCTATTTTGGCGGGGTTCTGCCCGTTACCTAAGGGATGCGACACAATGACGCCCTAGTTGTGGCCTGGGGCGGTTGGGAGCTCATCACGTGACACGTACGCACCGTCACAGCTCTACGTAGTACGTAGGCCAACCTCATGACATTACCCGTCCATAAGAGGGAGAGCTAGCTCTTCTTGGGCTTAGTGGGAAGACTATGTATGGTCCGACAACAGAGGCATGATTATAGGGTTATAAATGTGCAACCCTAAGACCATCATTAGTCAGAAGCCAGGCTCGATGCCTCATTACTGACATTTTATGGTTGCATAGTTCTGCACAGTACTCGAAGAATAGGTGCCGTAGTTTACAGAATAGATTTTACGACTGCTGTTGCTATTTTAATACAGAATAATTATTCAAGGTAATCTCCATATATTTGGAGCTCTATATATTTAATACTAGTAAGGCTAAGATGCAAATTAACATATACCCAGAAGCTTATTAGGCTTTCGCTATCCCGAGTCAATTTCATATGAAGCATGACTGAGCGCATGTGTACAATCCCAAGTGGTCATAGCGCATGTACAGGTACCCTCAAGGGAAGTCTACAACAAAGCCCGCAATAGATACATGCCTACATATCGCAGGTGATTTTCCACTCCTCGAATGGCTGTTGATACTACCAGAAACATACGATTTGCGAGCAACACCGCAATTTTGAGATGAGCAAGATGAATCGGAATTGCTGATTGTGGGAAGAGGTGGTGATGAAGCCAGAATAGAGCCAAACAAAAAACAGGTGCATTTATGATTGTCTCTGGTGGGACTTGTGTATTGATAATTGATTGGACGTATCACAGGGGAGGAAGATCGAGAGGGTAAGTTTATGAAGATTGTTGATGATTCCAAATGGCAGATCATCCGGCTTAGATTCCAATCCCCTCTTATAAGACACTTATAAGATATTGTATTGTTGCCCATTGCCGAACTCCATTATTGATTACATTTCGTTCGAAATCCTCAGGGTCCTCAGAAAGGGTTCTACAGAATGGTTATACAAATGGATATCGGCACACTTCCTCCTTGCTGTGCGCATATTGACTAGTGAGGTATCATATGATCATAAATAATTCAGTAGTTGCCTAAAAAGTAAAACTCTTCAAGTTTGATATCAGATATACGGTGTGCGCGTTAGATTTTGGGGTCTAAATCTTGAATTACTGACTACTTATCAGCCACTGCGGCTGTCTTGTCTGTGTGTGATATTATCAATAGAAGATAAAAGGAGTCTCTTGAGGTTGGCGTCGGCGAAACCGGAGATCTTCCATGGCATGTCTGGATGGAATGGAAACCCTGATATGACGAAGAAATAAAGCTTGGACCTGATAGAATGCCAAGGCTGTCCTGGACTATACCACATCGTACTCCACATGCTGTGGTCTGTAAGTAGGATTCTGTGATGTCACGGCCACGTTCTATATACGTCCATGGCTGCGAGCTTAATGCGTTTCTTTGCATCCATATCCTTGGGTCTTCCCTATTGTTCCTTCGTATTATGCTCCATACCCAGGAGGAAAATGGAGTAGATTGGTATCCAAGTGGCCGCTGGAGTTTCGGGGATTTCAACGGCGTCTACGTTGAGCACGTATAAGCCTCCGCGCCGGGCACATTGTTGCTATCATCCAACGTTAGTCCACTCGGTTCCGTTGTGGGGCTTGGAGGTTCTCGACAATGCGTTAAGACTACTACGTACTCGGTAATAGTGCTGGGGCTTTGTATTTACAAAGAGGCGCTAACATCAGCTACATGTATTTTGTGAAGTGACCAAAGACCGGTAAATTACTATCCCATGTAAGTTAGAGTAGTCAATTTGAGGTAATGATACCAGCACTACGGCGTACTCGGTAGTCCCTACTCGCTGTGCAGAATATGGCGTACGTATTACCATTGCAGAATGATTGGATCTCCTGGGAGCGCCAAGGGGCTACTGCCTAGCTTGCATCGAGCCGTCGAGTGTTCCGATACCTTATTTTCACTACATGCCAACCCTGGTTCATGTTATTATATGAGCTCATTGCGCACCTTTTCTATGTCTTCCTGTCACGCAGAATGAATATGTAAGGCTGCAACAGAATCGCTCTGTGGCACGTGCCGCGTTCGTTCGTTCGTTCATTTAGAGACAATTACCATCTTGTCTCTTACCGAGATTTGTGAAATGATGGCGGTGGTCCAGTAGTACTTCGTTGTTGGGGATACCAAATGGGTCAAGCCTCGTCCCACAGGCCACATACTATGTGATCATGCACTACCTCATGACTTCAGTCCAAGGCTCCAGGCTTGATAGGTCAGAAGTGATTTCTGTGCCATGTATATTTTGTTTCTGAGTTTGGTTGCCTTATCTTTCGAATGGTGGTGGTTCAAGGGGCTGGGTTTAGCTTCAAAGAGTAGGCAGCATTGTAGGAGCCTCTGTCTCAGTTTCAGTTCGAGGAGCAGATTCAAATTAGCCTGCTGCCTGTAATACAAGCTGTCTTGCAGCGAAATGTAGTGGCAAGTGCTTGCAGCCTCGTGCCGCCTAGAGATGACTCTGTTGACTACCTCTTGCTACGAACCTGCCTAGCCGGGTGCTGATGTCAGATCTCGAAAGTCAAGAGGTAGTCTTAGGTTATATGAGGGAAGAGCGAAAAGGGGGTTTCCATTTGTGGTCTAATAGCTTTGTCTCTTGCCTCTTCCCGCTTCATGCGACTTCCGCCTGTTCAACCTCTTTTGTTTGTCTACGCTGCTTCCATATTTCACCATCACAATAACGCGAATCTCCACCGTTACTTGAGACCTCCAGAGATTATATTCCAGCCACTATTGTCCTTTGCGTTGTTCTTAATTTGACGATGGATGACGACCTACCGTCAGTGCGGTCTACGCCGTATTTCCCTTCCCCACGACCAAGTCCTCTTGGTGAGCTGCCAACGCCACCCGACTGTTCCCGTAAAAGGGTTCGCCTTTTACGAGACTCGGACGAGACTGAGGGCGTCATCTCACTCGAGGCTTACCTATATCGGACCAACCCGTACAGGTCGTCCACTCTAATACACCCCCCCCCTTGGCCCGTAAGCTTCAAGAAATTATCAGAGAACGATGAGCAGGAATTTCGACCCTACTACCAGGAAATTGAGCAGATCCTGTATGGGAACGGGTTCCCTTATATGCATGATCGTGCGGATGGACAAAATTCGCCAAAAGGGAGTCTCCAAGTGGGATACATGTCAAAGCCAGGTTATCCTGGTGGCGAGACTAAGATCCAAGTGTTTCTAGTAACGTATTTCGACGGCGGGCTTCCGAAAAGCCTTGGGCCTGCTCGGGATCAGATTAGGGATCTCTTTTGGATGAATGGAATCCGGGTTCACGTCGAAATCTGGATCTCGGGGTATTTCCAGCAGTTCCTCTATCCCATACACCCAAAACACCCTGCTGTTACCGTCTACAACAATGCAGAAGAAGATATTGTGGCCTGCCTCAATATGAATCTTGGCCCAGAATGGAGAGCCTTGTGCTTATTCAACGTTGGGTTCAACCCCGAAGAGGTTACGCCAACTATCGTTGTATATGTGCCTGCTCAAACTTACGCCGACTGGTCAAATCTCCGTCTACAAATCCTGTCCTACACGAACACAGATCCCGCCCTCGATGTTACCTTCCGTCCAGGGGCTATCGCTGCTCCCATAAACTCCGGACTTGCGATACTAAGTGGTCCACCAGGAAAACCAGGATGCTCTATAGGCGTGGAGGGAGATTCGTCTTCCGGGACTCTCGGTGGTTATTTCAATTTGGAATTTGGCGGAAAAATTCGGAAGGGATTTTTGACAAATTATCATGTCGTTGCGCCGCGGAATGTCTCGGCGAATATACGAGACGAGGCCGACCGTTTTGGCTCCTCGCCGACACACGATGACGAGTCTCGATGTGTGGTCATTTCGCCTTCGGAAGAAGACGTCCGCGAGACGGTCCGAGAGACTAAACAATACCTGAAAAGGGTCGAGGAAGAAAAATACAGCTTGTTCAGAAAGAAGTTACTACTCCGAAGTCGCGGAGAATCCGATGCCCAAGTCATCGCTGCCATGTCTAAGATTGACGCGAAGATTGATGCGTATAAGAAAAAGCTGTGCGAGCTCGATACGATGCCATACAGCCTCGGTGGAGTCTTTTTGTCTAGTGGTAGAGCTTTGTTTGACTCTCGAATTTCCGATTGGGCTTTTGTTCATCTTGGTAGCGGCTTGCCGTCCGTTCCAAATGTTATGCCTTCATACACAGAGACTCACAAAAGATGGAACTCAGGTCTTCGTTTAGCGTCCATTGCTGAACCTGGAGCACCAGCCACAGGTTTTGGGGAAATACGGGAGGGCACTTCTTATGTCAAGACCGGAAAAACGTCTACTGTTACTGCTGGCGTTTGTAACGGAGTGCGGCTGTATATGATGGAAACCCCTCGATTTTTGCGTGGAGTACAACAACCTCTGACCGGCACTCGTGAATTCGTTATCCTCCCCACTGGTCGGGAAGCATTTTGCGAACCAGGAGATTCGGGAAGCCTTGTGTACGATGCCTATGGCAAAATATGTGGACTACTTTTTGAGTCACTCGTCGACGAGGTTGGTTTTTCCCTTGGAGTCGTCACGACTTTCGGGACTGTTCTACGAGCGGTAAGGGAGGCAGGAGGCGTCTTGACTGATATCAGCGCTCCTAGTCAGTAGTGATATGGATATTCCCTATGCTCAAACATCATTCAAGTTTCTATTGTTCTTCGTCTGTGCCTTCTTCATGTAGCTGGTAGATCAATGTGGTTTAGAATGAAGTAGCTCGCTCGTCTACTGATATTACGTACTATGGTAGACTCAAAGTAAAAACGGGAGGCCTTGCGAACTACATTTAATTCACGAGATCGAGGAGGATTCTCTTTTAGTGTCCAGGAGCGAGTGCGAATATCTCCTGTGTAGCTTGATCTATTGACTTATCAACCATATGATCATAATGAAATAATCGACTATACCGTCGAAAAAGACGAAGCCTCTGGAACAATCGCTGATCATTCAGTTTTCTTGAGCCTAGCAAACGAAGGCGTGAAACAAGGTCTCGTTACTCAATCCCTCACCCTTCCGTGATGATATCTACTCGATACGTGCCATGGGCGAGGATACCTCATATCTGGAGCTCTAGCTTGTTGATAAACTACTGTGACCGGACATCATGCCTGGTGTGCACGTACACGCCTAGGCGCAGCAAGCGTCTCAGCGCTTCCGACATCGCCTTTGTATTGACATCCGGACCTCGCGAATATCGATACACCCGGCATACTTCTTCGCAGGCACAACGCATTCAGCTTGATCAATAGAGTTTGTACATCTGAGTCTATCTTAGGATCCTTTTCCCTGTACGTCTCGTGTCTTGAAACTAGCTCCGCAAAGAGGTTGGTAAATTGCTTTGCTAAACGCTCCTTCTAATTCACAAGTGGAAAGATGACTGGTTGGTGTCAACAGTTTCCCCATCGCCGCCGCCACCGCCGTTGTATTCACACCAGATCAAGAGGTACGGTAATCGAACGGAGAGCCAGCCCAGGCGCGACAAGAAGATATAAATTATGCCACAGATAGATTCTATCCAGCCTGGAATGGATAGTCCGTCAAGTGCTCGTTCAATCTGGAGAGGCGGCGGCAGGCTTTGTGGATTAAATCCCTACGGCACAAGGGACTCCCAGAGAATGCCGCTTGCTTGAGCTTGCTGGTTTCGCTGTGAGAAAGTACCCAATGTTGACATCTATAGACCCCAGGTCTCTCGTTGACTGCAGTACAAACGTGTAGCGATTTCCTGTTTTTGTCCGAATTTCTATATCGAATACTCGCGAGTTCGAGCGCGAATGCTGACTGATGAATTGGATTATAGTCAGCAGTAAGGATCCTATGCGATGGAGCTCCTAAACAAGTGAAATCATTAACAAATACTACCAACTCAAGAAGTATGGTAATGACGTGGTTCGAGAGGGTATTGAGCAGCTACTAGACGTTCAGTTTGTATTCGTACATGCCGTCTGAAATTCGATATAAACGACCCTATCATGAAGCTGAAGGCATGTTGGTCGTGCACTATGGCACTCCTTGCATCGAGCCCTTAAGCCAGCCCAACACAGCAACATTCAATTCAAGCTACAGTGAGCCCAGCCTTGTTGCAGGCGGTCAAGTAAACTTACTCTTAGCGTGTCGACGCTCTCGCCCAATCAACAGCCGCAGACGCTATACTGTCCCTTGCTCGCTTGATCATCTTCGCGACCTTGAGCATCGCGTTTGTCTACCTCTCTTCCTTTTCTTTCACTCTCAGTTCTTTCCCGACTCAATATTCTTCTCTCTCCATCGCTCCTTTACCAACATTCCTTCTTTTGATTGACAAGCAAACAATCTCTCGACAAGCCATACCCCACCTCAATTCAACACTTCAAAATGGGTGACCACTCAGTAACCGACTACTCTGACCCTGCCGCCAATGCCCCCGATGCAGCTGCCTACGGTAAGGGCAAGGGCAAGGCTGCTGATACATACGGCGATGTGAACATGGGCGAGGAAGAGGACGATGAGAGCTCAGAGGAGGAGGAAGATGAGATGGTACGACCCCGCATGCAGACACTGTTTGTTTAGAATGACATGGTTGTTTATTTATAACGCGACCATTTATTGCTACGACTGTCAAGCAATCTTCGACTAGACAATTTGACTAACGTGTGTGGCTTTTTTGTTCCAGGGCGCCGAAGGTACAATGTCCTCGCCTGAAGACTGCACGCCAACCTGGCAGTAAACAACAACGCACGCAACAAAGTAACTAACAAGAACCAACAGATGACGACGAAGAAGAAGGCGATAACCTCGAACCCATCTCCGCCGAGAACATCATCGAGGGCGGTCGCCGCACACGCGGCAAGCGCATCGACTTCGCCGAAGCCGCCGAGAAAGCCAAGGCTGAAGGCGACGACCCAATGGACGACGAAGATGATGACGATGAGGATTTCCACGGCGAGGACAACGAGGGCGATCACATGCAGGAATAGAGGATGCAGATGCCACTACGCGCTGTTCTCCTGCTTGCGTGATGGGGATTGGGATTACGACTGCTCCGAGGGTCTTATGCGTTGATGCATTTATCATGTTCGAACCTGCAAACACGAAAAGATATGACTGAATATGCGATGGAAGATATCCCTGGAAACGGATGAGTCGCGTTGTTTTGCCCAGAACAGATGACGTTTAGTCAGTTGAGATTACCCATTGCAGTGCGCTGATCAAAACAACAATCAAAACAAACATCATTCATTCTACATGGGACATCTTTACCAATCCATATTCCGTAGATCATGGTCATGTTGGAATCTGTGGAAAATAGATACAGACTTGTTTATACAATAAGCCCGACTGCAGTAATTGCTAGATATTGAGTAGGGATTTGTATGTGAAGGATAAGCTTATCTCCGCATCTAACCAAAAACACGCCAAGCGCAGGGACGTTGGACTCGCCGCAACTCATGTCCGGACAAGTTCACAACAACTAACCATCTCATCTCGAGACTCCCAACACCATGTCCACAGACGATAGTACCACACATTGATCTTGATCTGAACATTTCCGAGCCTACCAGGCTAGAAGCCTGATTAGTATATCATGGCGTCACGGTATGGTGAACCTCCCTCTGCTCCTTAATCGCGGTACTAATGAATGAATAGCTTCTCCCACTCGAATCTCCACCAACGAGATCCCCGCTCCTCTTCCTCTCTCTTCGACTCCTACAGCGGCGACCGAGGCTCGCGACCTAGCAGCCGCTCACCCGCCACAAATACTACTTCTTCAACCTACGCAAACGCATATCCCGGTGCTGTGAGTAATGGATACCCGAATGGCGGCGGTGGAGGACTGTATCCCGGTGGTCAGGCTGGGCAACATGGCTACAGAGCTGCGACGCCGAATTCGAGGTTTGTCTTTTCGTTTTTCGGTGGTTGGCGAGGTCTCGGGCTCACTGTGGTTGTGTGGATAGGGGTCACTATTCGGATGCGGTTTTATCGGAGCTGTAAGTTGTCCCTCTTCTATGACGTGGAGGGAACGTGAGGGAATATTGGCTGACGTGCTGTGATAGAGAATCTCAAAACGACAATGAAGTCGAAGGGATAACGGCCAAGGTCAAGGCACTCAAAGAGGTATGTTTCCTGCAACTGATACCCAATATACCCAACTGCAAACTAACATGTACGACAGCTTACTGTCGCTATCGGTGATGAAATTCGCTCCTCATCTAATCTGGTACATATCTGATCAAATCTAATACAAGAATTCACCACCATGCTGACGAGATGAACAGGCAGATACAATGAACGAAGCTTTCGACAGCACCCGCGTCCGTCTCCGCGGAACCATGAACCGCATGCTGCGCATGGCTGAACGAACGGGCGTCGGCTGGAAAGTCTGGCTTGGTTTCTTTCTGGCTGTGTTTCTGTTGTTTGCTTATGTTTGGCTATTTTGAGGCGATACTTACCTGCAGCATTATCTTTTCTCCATTTGGTCATGTTACTATGATTTGGCGGAATGGCTGGAGGAGGGTGGGTTTATAGCAAGCATGGCTATTGCATGGGTCGGCGTACTTCACTTTTGAGCTCGCTTGTATATATACAGGTATTAATGAAAACAAGACCCCCAATAAACTACAGGCCAATCAAAAAAAAATAGGTCTAGTAATAAATTATCAGTCAGGGTATCTATACATCCATATCCGCAATTCCAAAGCCAAAAATGCCAGGCAAAAGTCGTATCAGTCAAGACTATCTCTAGGCCCGCCCCGTCTCATAAAGCGGCCAAATCTACTCTGAGCCTGCCTCATCCGCGCACTCCGCACAGCTTGACCCCGAGCATAGCCCGCACTCGTGATGGAAGCTCGTAAATCGTCGTCTTCGTCTTCGTTATCCACGCCCATCATAGGTGAGGGTAGAGTTTCATTATCCGAGTCGGTCTCGGCACCAACACCGCTCCAGCGTTGCAAGAATCGTCGCTGAGCTTCTGTTTCACGCGTTCGACGCATTTCTGCTTGTGGTGGTGGCGGCGGCAGACGAGTGCTACTGCGCCGTGACCCTCGTCGTGCTGTGTTGGCACTCGCCGGTGTTTGCGTGTTGGTCGAGACGACGCCGTCGGGCCCGCTGTTAAACGGGTCGTGTACGTTGGTCACGTCTCCGTCCATGTCAGAGTCTTCGTTGTCTTCCAGCTCCGAGTCGGTATGCTGCCATTCTTCAGCTTCTGGGATGTCGTCGTCCATGTCTTCGTCTTCGAAGTCATTTGCTTCGGGTATATCATCGTCTAGATCACGGACCGGTATCTCATCACCGGCAGGCATTTCATCGTCATAATCATCTTCGTCGTCATCGTCATCGTCATCGTCGTCGTCTTCATCCGGATATCCATCGGGTATATCATCGTCCAGATTTCGGTCCATAAGTTCTTCTTCATATGCTCCTTCACCCTGCTCAACAAGACCGTCTTCATCAGAGTCTGCAAACCCATCTTCAGCCTCAGGTATATCATCATCCAGATTCCGTTCAAGCTCATCTGCTCCAATCCCATCCCCTTCCCCTCCAGCACCGGCATTATCTCCTCCCATCATCATCATATCCTGCTGTTGCTGCTGAAGCATCGTGTCCCCACCAAAAGCATCCATATCCGTCACACCGGCACCTGCCACACCTCCTGCCTGGGCCGCAGCTACCATAGCAGCAACATTCAATTCCTGCTGTGCCGCAGCCAATCCTTCCTCCCGCTCGGCTTCCTCCTCTCTCATCCCCTGCATCGTCTTGGCTATACCGGCCGGTTTGATCCACGCAGCTCCAAAAGAGGCAATGTTCTCTTTTCTCAGTCTTAAAGCGCGTTCTTCAAGCTGTAACATGGCGAGACTGTTGGACGGCGTGGTTGAAGAAAAGAGCGCGCGGGCTGACGTTGGTGCATTCGTGAGCGGGTGGCCATTGCCGTTGTGAATTTGCTGTCGTCGAGGCGCTGATGAGTCTGAACTTGCGCCATTTGTGCTGCCTCTGTATCGTGGGCGAGAGGATCCGAACCAGAGCTCGTGTGACTGTTGCGTTGTTAGTGTATGTTTTTGCGCGTAAGAGTGGTGGACCTACATCGCGAGGCGCGACAAGAGGAACGGACATCATTTTGCAGTTTACGAGTGGTCAAAATGGAACGTTGTCTCCGTCTAAGAATCACAAAAAATGTAGAAAGTGTGCAATGTAAACAATTGGTGGGAGCTACGATAAGACGTCCGCGGGGAGTGGTAGGGTTATTTGTACTAGGTTACGCCTACATGCTGCAAGCCAGTCTGCCATCTTGTTTATTCTGGACAATCAGCAATTGATTCCATATAAATTGAAGGTTCGATCTACCCAGGATACATTATTTCTTTCTATCCAGTTTTCAAGCTTCAGCTGTCAGAACGTATGATAGTGCAAACAGAGCAAACACAACGATAACGTCCGTAGGCAAGCAGCTGGGCGAACTAATTCCGACATGGTCTGATCTGGAGCAACCACCAGCTGACATTATTCAACATCGCGTCAGATTCCTCGTTTTCAAGACCTTTTCATTTCTTTGGGAGTCACAGAAGGTGTTTTTGAGATTTCTAATCGAGGTTTCGTCGAGCCAATTCCACATCTACCAGCACAATGGCGTCTCGACTCTATACGCCATTGAGCAGAGCTCTTCCTCGGAATAGCATTTCACGACCAGCGCAAATAGTTTCTCGATTGCCCAGGACCCGGCCCGCAAGGTATTACAGCTCTAAAAAAGAGTCTAAAGACCAATTTATAATCTGGCGACCATGGCTCCGGCTTGCAATTGGAATTCCCTTCATCGGCGCACTCATTTATTCTATGGTTTGTAGCTCCTCCTCCGATGACAATTGCACAAACAGCTACTTACTTGTCAGGCAACTGAAAACGCCGCCGAAACAGAAGCCCCCTCAATCGCCGAAATAGATAAAGCCCTCAAAGAAAAAGCACCCATCACCGAAGACTCCCCGATGCGCCTGCGCATGGAAAAACTAATCAAAGAACACCAAAAGAAAATCACAGATGAACTGAGCCGCATCGACGGCAAAGCCTTCCAAGCCGACGAATGGACTCGTCCCAACGGTGGCGGTGGTATATCCTGCGTCCTCCAGGACGGCAACGTCTTCGAAAAAGCCGGTGTCAACATCTCTATCGTGTATGGCGAACTTCCGCGCCCAGCAATCGAGCGAATGCGCGCAGACCACAAGTCATTTGTCGGCGCTGACGTGGATAAACTCACCTTCTTTGCTGCGGGTCTGTCGCTGGTGTTGCACCCGCATAATCCCAACGCGCCAACTGTGCATCTGAATTATCGATACTTTGAAACTTCGGACCCGAAGGACCCAATCAATGGGGATAAGAATTGGTGGTTTGGTGGTGGCACTGATCTAACGCCTTCGTACCTCTACCCCGAGGACTGCAAGCATTTCCATCAGACGATCAAGGATGCCTGCGATCGTCACGATAGTACATATTACCCGCGCTTCAAGGCCTGGTGTGATAAATACTTTTATATCCCGCATCGCGGCGAAGCGCGCGGCGTAGGCGGCATCTTTTTCGACGATCTTGACGCACACTTCCTCCAGAGCTCATCACACTCATCCCAAAACCCGCAAGAAACTCTCTTCTCATTTGTCAGCGACTCTCTGGGCTCATTTTTGCCTTCCTACGTACCCATCCTGGAACGTCGAAAGGATATGCCCTACACCCCCGAGATGAAACAATGGCAACAACTTCGCCGGGGACGATATGTTGAATTCAACTTGATCTATGATCGCGGCACGAGTTTTGGTCTCAAAACTCCCAATGCCCGAGTTGAGAGTATACTGATGAGTTTGCCGCGGACGGCGAGCTGGGCTTATATGGATCCCGTGTCGGGCACGAGGACCGGTGCTGCTATTGTCGCTCAAGCGGAGGAGGGGTTCGAGGAGACGGAGGAAATTTCGAGGCAGAAGGAAATACTAGAGGTGTTGAAGCATCCAAGACAGTGGGTTTGATTGGTTGTCCTTTACTTCGAGCACTGGGGTTGGTGTATGATTCGTTATAAGATGTATATAATGTGTGCTAGAAAAGTTGCAGTGATACATGTACAATAGCTACCAATGGAGTTCTATGATATGCAACGTTTTGGTGCAAGCAAGTAACGAATGATGTACAAGAAGATAATGCAAACGAAAGACTAAGTGGTATAAAACCCCGATGTATGCCTGTTGGAAAATTTCAAAGGAAACAATAACCATGACGCGCAAGAAATGTAGGTACACGAGAAAAAAGTGAAGACTATTAAGAAAAGTTGTCTAGCGAGATAAACCACTTACATCAATCATTTCTTCTTCCCTTTTTCCAGGCTAGGCTTGGCTAGTTCATCATCGACCTGAACTCGCCGAAGACACAAGACTTCTCTGCCTCGCCAGCCATCCCTTTGGTTCTCCAGTCCCTGAAGTGACAGGATGACGGTACCGCGCAACTGTGATGTTGCTATGTTGTAGACGGCCTTGGAGGTCGTACCATGCTGACATGACAAGAGACAATTCGCGAGATTGGCGGTCGATGATTTCTTGGAGCTCGATCTGCTCGCAAGGGTTAGTGACTGGCTGGAATGTTTCATAGATTGGAGAAATGGACATACCTCGCGCTCTTTGGGGATGCTGTCATCTCCTTGATCACCCCTGGCTCCTTCGATGTGCTTGATCTGCTCCTGTAGTGATTTGATGAGTTCACTTTGTTGGTCGATATGCTATCATCCCCTGTCAGCTCACGTCGCGTTCCATATAGACTGGCAAAATGCTTACCTCGGCCCTCTTTGCGAGCGTCTCCGCACTCTTTTCCGTGACCTCCGCAAAATGCTTCAACAGCTCAAGACCCGACTTCTGAGGCGCATCGGGGTTTTCATTCATTGCCCTCGCCGCAAACTCAGCTAACAGATCCTCAATCTCCTTCATGAAATCCTCATCTTCAGCCCGCATGGCGGCCTGTTTCTCGTCCAAGCAGGCACGCAGTTCGTTGCGTTCAAACACCATATCCCGGACCAAGGCCTGCGAGGCGTCATTTTCGGCTTCGAGATGGTGGATCTTCCGGGTAAGTTCGTCCCAGTCTCCGCGGATTTTGGTGATTTCGCTTGATTCGGAATCTTTGACTTCGGCAATCATGTCGAGTTTTTCTTTGCTGACAAGTTGTACTATATAGTGGTAAGCAGTGAGTGTATCCAGCAGGAGACGAAAACTTACGCTCTGCTCGGGCATCATCGAGTTGTCTCTTGGTGCTATCGATCAGATCTTCGGCGTCGGCAAGCTTTTGACGAATGTCGGCATATTGGTCGTATAGTTTCCAGTATTCGTCGCTATACCTGTTAGCTTTGTTTTCATGATCCATCGACATAAGAGGCACCTTTGTGTAGACTTTGCCTGAGCAAATTGTGCTGTCAAAGCTAGATTTTCAGAGTACGACTCAAGGCTAGATCCAAGCTGTACATAGTCAATATCGAATTTCTACAACTCGAGAGACCGGACATACCGTATTGGTTGTCTTCAATTTATGCACCTCCTTCTTCAGCTCCTCGTTCTCCGATTTCCTGCATGATGTCAGCAATCCATCTGATACGAGACAGAAATATACTTACAGCTGTGTCTCTCTTGCACCGATATCGTCTAGATCTTTCTGCAAAGTACTCTGCAACGTCGGGGACGCGTTTCCAGGCGTGTAGGAAGGACTGTCAGTCGATCCCTCTAATTCTCGAATCCGTTCACGCAATTCGCTAATTAGAGCCTCGTCTCTGTCCCGCTGCTCTTCCGCACTCTGAAGACGCTCGGTCAAAGCATGATTATTAAATTCCAACTGTTTCTTCAAACTCTGAATTTCATGACGATCCTGCTCAATGCGCGGCAGTACTCGTCTATATTCTTCAAGCTCAACATCGCGTTCCGAAGACCGCTTCTGGTTGGAATCGGCGTCCTTTAGCTGCTGTTGAAGGTCCTTGACCTGATTTTTGAGGGTTTGATTCTCCTTCTCAAAGTCCTGGCTTGCTTGCAGTTTCTGGCGATATTTCTCTGCAGCGTTCGCTTTGCGGATCAGTTGCTCTCTTTCCGTCTTCATTTCGTCGTAGTCGTCCTGCAGTTTCTGGAATCGCTGGGTTTTGACGCGCATAGACTCCAGCGACATCGTGAGACTGTCAATTTCATCCTGAGCAGCTGATATTTTCGCTTCTTGGTTGGCAATAAGTTCCTCCTGCTGCCGTGACCTGCTCTCCAGAGCCTTTGCGCTGAATCCCGCATCTCCTTTGCCCGACTTGAGCGTCACCAATCGATCCTCGGTTGAAGCAAGCCGAGTTTGTAGAGTATCGTTGTTCTCCTGCAAACGAGCTAGCCGATTATGCAAATCTTCCAATGCTTTCTCCATCTCTTTTTTTTCTGTTGCCAACCGATCATTTTCTGCTAAGACCTTGCCAACTCGTTCCTCGAATTGTAGTTCCGGGTCAACTGCGAGGTCCCGTTTCCCAGCGCCATCTCGATCCTCTTCGTCTGCCGACATATCCTCATGTTGTGAATTGTGAGCCTCCTCAATAATATCTTTGAGCCCCTCCTGAGTCGGCGTACTCAACTTCTGCAACGTCGTCACATACGTCTCGGCGTTGGGCGAGCTAATAGCCGCAATCAGGAGTAACTTGAGTAACTTATTCGTCTCCTTTAACGAATTCGACTCGGATATCGCTTTCAGATCTGGCGACGGATCCAATCCAGAAGGAATCTCATCGTCAAACTGTTTGCGAATATATCCCGTCAAGAGTTTGTGGAGGTGTTTGAGGTTCTGCCATTTCGTGACCCAGTGGTCGGACGGGTTGCGCTCGGGGAGTTCGTCGAGGAAATATTGAGGGTCGATATCCTGTAGTATTTCCCATAGGATGATGCCGTCGCTGAGTTCTTCGGTATCTCTGATTGTCTTGCCGAGAGAGAAGCTGTTTATCCATTCGAGGAGGACTTTAGCGACGCTGTGTTCTGAGGCCATTTTGTGTTTATGCACGGGTCCGGCCCCCTGACCATAAGACAGTAGTTTAGTAGTCGAGTTGGGTAGTTTGTGGCCAATAAATTCGGTCGACGGTCAACATCGCAACTTCTATCAAGCCGAAAGTTGCTTAAAGCATGCTCGTATATATTCGGGGTCGAGTCAGCATGGTGTTGTTCATCAGGAGTGCCTGTCGCGCCGCCTGCAGATCCGCGCGTTACTCCGTCTTGGTCTCCGCTTAAGCTGTCCCGCCATAGTTTCGTGCAAAACTGTGTTTACTTCCAACGTTGTAGTCTTCATACACTATTTTTACAGTTACGATGCAAGCAATGCGATGCAAGCAAAGTCATCAAATTCGAAGGAACGTCATCTATTTAAAACAGACCTTTGCCAGGAACGCCTATGCAAACCCTATATAATACAGTACTCCCACCAGAACCCTATCGATACCTCATAACATGTTCTCATAAACCGAGTGGGCAACTATTCGCTACTCCTCTGCGGACATTCATTCTCCCAACGATTGGAGTCATCCTGTGCCTTTCGCAATCGCTAGTCTCGAGAAGGAACCTTACTGTGAACCGAGATCGCCGTCAACCGTCACGACCTTGTCCTCTTCAATGACTGGGAGGAAATTGGTAGCTGATCCTTGAATTGTCTCGATCGCCGATGAAGAAGCTTTGGCAGCAAAGCCCCTAATGAGATGTTAGTGTGTGTCTGGTCGAAAGTTCGGCGGAGCGTAGTTACTTGAAAAGACCTAATGGAACAGTAATTAGCTTGACACCTCTGCTACAACAGTATACAATTCAATGAACTTACTGAACTCATGAGTGATCCAGCCACCCTGTAAATGAAGTCATCAGCATACGTTGGAACTGCATTGTTCATAATCACTCACAGCATCAGTTATAGCCTTCTTTGCCTCGTTCAATACCGAATCTGGGGTATTATCGGGGTAAGAAACGACGATAGGTTTCTGGACCTGGACTGCTAGAGCAAACTGAAAAAGTCCAAGGATAAGGACGATAAGATATTGGTGGAGCAGCTTCATGGTGGCGGATGGATTGATGCAATGTCGAGTATTGTATATTCCGTGTGCTCCGTATCGATACGCCACTGAGCGGAGCGGGATTGGTGTATGAATGCTAAGTGGGTTTGAGATAGTAATGTGTATTGATCAGCGACTAGAGTCTCTCTAGCAGCGCAGGACAAGGTCGTCAGCTTTATGTGATTTTTGCAGGAGATTGTGGTCTGATGGGGATGAAGAGGAGATGGCCTGTCAGTTGCGTCACTCTACGGAAGGACCAACCGTTTGATGCCTCAGGTCTCAATGTCACGCGACCTTGCCTTGTCCTGTTTGTCTCGTTTGTCAATTTGGGAGACTTCATCTATTTCCTTCCCTCCACATTATCCGTTTGCCCTCTTCAATCAACGCTTTATTTTCACCTTCAAGATCGGTCCTCCTCGCACAATACATTGATATTCTACATATTCTTGTCCGGATATCATTGATTCCTTCCGCGTTGCGTTCTAGCGTGCATGCACCGTTGATCTTCTCTTCGAACCGTATCTCAACCTCGATCATTCTCCGTACATGCCCTTGACTTTCCTAGACCCCGGTGCGACATTTGGATAATAACGATATAATAATCTTGGTGGCGGACAGTGGATTGAGAGTGCATCAGTGGGCTACGGATTCCAGGTTGTCTCATCAATCGGGTTTGGGCGTTCGCATGACCTCTTTTCTCAGTCTCGCAAAGGTAGCTAGCTAGCTGGCAAGGAACCATACTACAAGAGCCTGTTTTATCATCGTCATCTTTTTCTGTCATCACATATTGCGCTTTTTACGAGAATCAGAATTCTTACTTTGGGTGTCTCCGTGGCCTGATACGTTTTTCTAAACCAGCCACGTTGTGGTAAGAAACGAAAGAATCAAGCAATATCTGATGTTATAAGAGACAAAAGACAGAAAGAGAGAAAAAAGGACCAAAAAAACAAGTCAAGTCACAGAAAAAAGAACAAGTAGAAGCTTCGCTTCAAAAGGGGAAAAAAAGAGAACAGAAGGATCTTTCACCAAACACAGTCTCGCTAACATCTATACTTTCGCCTGAGAATTCCTCGTACATCCACTCTTCATCATGTCGTCAGGACTTCCATCCGACGAAGTCGCGGAGGACTACAAAAACTCGTTGGAAGATCTGACGACAAATGACAAGTTCCAGATCAGCAATTTGACCGTCATAGCTAAGGAGAATACAGAACACGCCATGGCAATTTCACGAGTCTTGGAGAATCACATTCGAACAGTAGGTGCTTGCCCTTTCCTATCGAGCGTGTGTGTTTATGCTTGTATCTGCGTATACGTTCTTGATTTGTGACGTGCGTCGTAGTATCAGCCTGGAAGAAAAGCTCTAATATTGCTTTTGGTAGACACCGCCATCTCAAAAACTACCTGCTCTGTACGTAGTCGACAGCGTTGTCAAGAATGTAGGAACCCCCTACACTCTCTTCTTGGGCCGAAATCTTTACCAGACCTTTATGAACGCATACACCTTGGTCGACCAGCAAACGCGGAGGAAATTGGATGAGATGCTCAAGACTTGGAAGGAGCCTGTTCCGGGTTCTTTAGACCCTCGACCTGTTTTCCCGGTTGATATTACTCGCGGCATCGAGAACGCACTGATCAAAGCCAGAACTGCTGCACTGCAACATCAACAGCGAAGTCAACCGCAGGATGTGCTTGCCCGAGGTCGGAATTCTGCAACACCTCCATCTTGGACACATAGTCTTACTCCTCAGCCGGGCGCACATCAACGATTTCCATCAGCGGGTTCCCAAACAGGTCATAGCATGAATGGACAAGGACATGGATCGGAGGTGAGTTTCAATAGGTATGCATCGACTAGATCGTTGCTAATCCGTCTATAGTTACATAAACCTCAACAGGGTCAAAACGTAGATCTTGCAGCATTGCATCGTGATCTGGAGAACCTCATTGGCACTGCGCGGGCAGAGTTTGCTGCCAATCCCTTCGATGTATCGGTTCAACAGCGTCTTAAAGCATTATTAGATCTTCAAGCGATCCTGCAACGCCAGCAACTACCACCGGACCAACTTAGACTTGTCAGAGATCAAGTCTCTGCTCTAGCTCCCTCAAAGCCCGCGGCTCAGCCGTTTTCTCATCCCAATGTACCTATTCCGAATATCTCAACCCCCCCGACTCATCCAATCCAACAAGGAACACCTCAGCCTAATTTAGCTGCCCTGCTAAATCCAAATACACTTGCTAGTTTGATTCAAGCAACAGCAAGCCGCCAGCAATCGACTCCTCCGCCAGCCGTTAGTAGTGTTGCTCCCCAAACTCAACCATCCGTCACCCCCCAGCCTACGACAACTCCAGTAGCAGAGAGTCCTCTCATCGCGTCGCTTAGAGCACGAGGACTTCTTCCTCCTGTCTCTGGCACAGGCACACCTCCAATGGGAACCCCATTCAGTCTTCCTTTTCTTGTACCTGGGCAGACTCCGCCCGCGCCAATTTCTACTCCGCAAAGTGCGACAGACATCACAATCAATGTTCATATGAGCACAGCTTCTATCAAAATGTGAGTGAGCAGAATACCCTATTGTGATGGTTTCATTTAACAGTGTATAGTCCTCGTCCGGTGTTAATAAACAGCCTTTACGATGTCAAAAGCAATCGTTGTGGCACGTGTGGGCGACGCTTCACCACCACCGAAGAAGGCAAGCAGAAAAAGGCTCGCCATCTCGATTGGCATTTCAGAACCAATCAACGTATGACGGATTCCATCAAACGAGGCCAAAATCGGAGTTGGTATGTTGATGAAAGGGTACGTCTATTCATTATTGATTCCCATTGAGAAAAGCATCTACTGACATGATACAGGACTGGATCAAATCACGAGAATTCGACGATGACAGCGGCACATCAGGCACTGGTGGTACTGGCACAGCCACTGCCGAAGAAGAAGACGCAAAGAAGCAGCCCCAAAAGCAATGGATCCGCGCACCAAATGACGTGACGCTACGGAACGCGCCATGCCCGATCTGCCAGGAGAAGTTTGAGTCGACGTGGTCAGAAGATGTGCAGGACTGGATTTGGCAGGATGCACTCAAAGTAGGGAATCGTGTTTATCATGCTAGTTGTTATGCGGAGGTCACCAAGGATGGTCCTGCTACTACTGCTGCTCGAGCGGGAACTCCTTCGGGGCGCACGGGTACACCAGACTCGGTGTTGGGGAAGAGAAAGGCTGAGGTGAGTGCTGTCTCGCAGGTCTGTGCTCTACAGACAAGTACTAATTGTGTATAGGATACGGATTCACCAGGCTCAAAAGTTCGGATCAAGACAGAGCCGGCGTGATTGAATCATACGATCTATTTGCATATCTTATTCTTTACAATGTCTTACACACAATATTTCAGAAGGCCGGAAGGTACCACAGGTATAGGGCATTTGTCTTGCAAGTCCCTTCTCGTTCGATCGAATTCAAAGGCAGACTCATGCAGCCGATATGGCTAGAAACAGCAACAGTTGAAGCATGTCACAATCGCATTCCGGTTTCTGGTGCACGAGCTTGTTGCAAGATTTGTCAGCCAAGCTTTTCAATAGATGAAAGTTTACAGTCTAGACAAGCAGTATGATCAATATGAAATCACCAACACGGAATCAAGCAGTGTATCAAGACGAAAGCATGGGGAGAATAGAAAGCGGGTTGCTAGAAGAGAGCAGATAGGCGACAATAGACATATCGAAACCAGAAGCATTGACCCTCCGTGCTTCGGACACTGAAGGAGGCCATAACTGATGAAACGACTGTGGTAATCGTGGTCTTCACGGCAGGTAGACCAGGGATCTTACGCGTGGACCCCGCGTGGACCCCGTCGAAAAACCACAGAAGATTACTCGAAAAGACCCAGGATGTATGGCCGGCAGCCGAACGCTGGGCTCGCACGTATTTACCACCACTGAGCCGAGAGCATACCAGAATGAGTGACGAAGGTTCTAGGATACCACCGGCCGGACGCAAAGGCAATTGACCTGGAAAGCCTGGTGGTCTGGCAAGGCGATGAGTATATAGACTGTAGACCTTAAACTGACGTGCTGGATGTTATGTATCATGGAAATTATGTTAGGCCAAGCAAGGTACATATATATGACTATAATGCAGTCTTCGTGATCATGCTGACTCTACCTCCGTAACTTCACGATACCCTACAAAAAGCCCGAGACAGGATAAGGGATAAGCTTTTAGCCATCAGTCCACGACGCAGCATCCAACATCTCAAGGTAAGCCCTGGATATAGCTTGTTTCAGCGATCTAAATCCACATCTACATAGCCTCTGGTTTTTTATGGTTAATCGGGTTAGGGTAGTTACCGTAGATTGCCGAATTATTTCACCCCAAACAGTCAAGTACATCCACCTGAATTAGTAATCACTTCTGAGTCATTGCTCTCTGTTGTTCAGATCGGTATTATTTCTTCACTCACTATATTGACTCTGAGTGACGCCATCTCGTGACCTAGTGCTGAGACAATTGTTCATTGCAGTTATTGCTTTATAGCAATGGCGACGACGACTATCACAACCGCCATTGAGCTTGAGTCGCGCTCGGAGAATGTTGCCAGAACTACAGCTGCCGCTGTTCACAACAACTCCATAGGACGTCGCGAAGATGATGAAGTTATGCAAGCGTCTCTCGCCGCAGACTCCCAAGTCCCCGATGGCGGCTATGGATGGGTTGTCATCTTTGCGTGTGCACTGCTCACCTTCTGGTTCGTCGGCACAACCTATTGTTGGGGTGTTTTCCAAGCAGTGTTAGTCGAACAGGGAGTCGGCTCAGCCTCGACGCTGGCTTTCGTGGGCTCACTCACGACTGCTTGTATCTCGTTTGGGGCGGTGCTCAACGCCAGAATTGTACGCAAATTGGGTACGCGAATGAGTGGAATGCTGGGTGTCTTCTTGTTTGGAACCGGCGAAGTGCTGGCCGGGTTCACGACGGGAAATGTGGTCGGGCTGTTCATGACCATTGGACTGATTATGGGGTTGGGAACGAGGTGTGTAAATCTTGATGAGGGGGAAAGAGAGAGCATGGCTAATCGAATCATGTGCCAGTCTACTGTTCATGGTAAGCCAAGCTCCATCAAGGGACCGTACATGATATTCAAATAGGCGATCGACAGGTCGTATCCGTTACACCAGCGCAGTACTTCAAAACCAAGAGAGGAATTGCCAACGGCATCGCTTTTGCAGGTGGCGGGCTCGGTGGCGCCATTATCAGTTTTGTGTCCAATGGTCTTCTGCAGGCCCTTGGAGTAGCATGGGCATTTAGAGTGCTGGGCTTTATCACGCTGGCTACAGGTTTGCCAGCAGCGTATCTCATCAAAGAGCGCGTACCGATTCGGCCGACGTCCTTCGTTGAGTGGCGTCTGTTCCGGGACTACCGATTTATACTTATTTTCCTGGGAGGCGCGCTTGCGACCTTCCCACTATTCGTGCCCCCTTTTTTTCTGCCTCTATACACGAACTCGCTAAATATGACTTCAAGTGCAGGTGCTGGTCTGGTAGCTGCGTTCAATTTTTCATCAGCTATTGGCCGGTTGCTTTGTGGTTTCAGCTCTGACAGAATAGGACCCTTGAACACGGTGTTTTCGTCCTTGTTGCTAAGTGCCCTGAGTGCGTTGGTGCTCTGGCCAGTTTCTACCTCTTTGGGACCACTCATCGTCTTTGTGATCATCAATGGTATGGCGAACGGCGGTTTCTTCGCCACCATGCCCACTGTTGTAGGCAATGTGTTCGGGTCGGCGAGAGTATCTGTGGCTATGGGCATGGTGGTCACGGGTTGGGGCGGCGGTTATCTTTTGGTATGTTTTGGAAGCAACGTGCTGGATTGCGGCTGTGGTCACTGACCATGTTGTCTTTGCAGGGAGCTCCCATTGCAGGATATTTGCTTAACGCTGGTGGAGGCGAGAAGGGAGGGTTTGATGCGTTTCATCCTGCCATCTATTATGCTGGCTCAATGGCTCTTGGCTCAGCAAGCTTGATGCTGATGGCACGACTAGGCATTGACCGGAGACTGATGCAACGAATTTGAACATGCGATTCATTGTTTGCATTAAATATTAGCTGGTGCCTGGAGACATACGGACACAGTTACAACCAAAGCCTTCGTTGCATGCGTATAGCATGCGTATATATGGAGAGATTCGAGAAATTGAGTGGACTTGTCTTATTCCTTTTCGATACATACACCAAACAAGTCTAGTTCAAAGCTGCCTCCGGTCCGTTTCCAACTTAGACTACATGACACATTCACTTTTCTCCGAATCCACCGACTGCTAGCTTGTATAAATACATATACGCAGACACGTTTCGCAGTGCGTAAAGTAAAAAGACGACGGATGAGCACCGGCTTCGGGTTGTTCCTCATGTTAGGGCTGTTAGGGCTTGCACGCCGGAATTGACGTATGCTGGCACTCAGATAGCCAGAACTACTACAGAAAAGTAGCCGGCTGTCTAAATGGTAGCGCTGCTGACATCAGTAGTACAATCTTCTTCCTATCCATTACCGTACAATTTGTATACCTAGATGTCGAACCACCCTCATCTAACAGCACTGTCTACCACCAAGACCACCGTATTACAAGCATACTACCGATCAACTCATCGGACTTTTCGATTTCGTATGCTGTGACCGAAAGCCGATCATACGGCATAGGAGAAAGAGAAATCACAACTTGATGGCGGCGCAATTCAGCCCGTCTGCCAACAAATAGCAGGGATAACCCTGTGTATCAGAAAGCACACTACGCACCCTTCTACTGATGACTACCCTAAGGTTAAGTTACATAGCACTAGTACCTAAGGGCCATTACATCATGTCATATGCAGTGTACTCCATCCTTCATCCTTCACTCCGGCAGTTGGACGCCCAATCAGTAGTGGCTATGCTGTTTAGTGCTGCCCTAAGATCTACAAAGCCGATCTCCCCTTGCACCGATCCTATTGGCGAGGATTCACTCAACGTACTCGCCTAACTATTTGTAGCTAAGCAATGGACAAGAATAGGTGAATCAAAATCCAACGTGTCTGTGTAACTAAATCCTTTTTCTGTCCGAGCCTGACGGGGAGGAACCATGTCCAATAATGTGGAATGCAGCGAGGTATGTCTCACTATGCCTGACAGATCCTTACTGGAATGATGACTAGACGACGGGGATTGACTCGCTTGTTTCTACGTAGTACGTAGTAACTAACGTTAATACTACTCGTATAATCAATTATATCATAACTAGCTATGTGACTAGCATGAATCAAAGAGCAATGATGTAGTTTAATTTAAATATGCTGATCTTCGTCTGTTCCTCTCTTGCTTTAATTTACCTTGACAGACATCTTGCATCCGAGCTTCGGCTACATAAGACAACTTGCACACATCACAGAATCATTTCTTGCTTGATACCAATCAGCAGGCAAAACACATCCAATTGACCCTACGATTGCTACTACCAACAACTCAATCAGCCCCAAATCAAAGCGATCAGTCGATACGCATAAACATCAGAATGCAATTCACATCGACCGCCCTCCTCATGGCCCTGGCCACCCTCACCTCCGCCAGCCCCATCACCAGACGAACCACAAACACAACATCAGATAGCTGGCCCGTCTCTGGCTTCACCGTCGGCTGCTCACCCGCCGCATGCGTCTTCAACTTCGCCGTTACCCGCGCCGCCGGCTCTACCAACCCCGGCTTCAACACAACCTGCCAAGGCAACGACTACACATCCGACTGGCAATCATGCGCTGACTCCTCTGTCTCCGCAAGACTTGTGCCCAAGACATACCCGTTCTGGGAGGTCGATGTTATGCATAGCTACGACACGGTCAACCAGGAGGGGTGGGCGCAGGCGCTGGCCAATGCGACGGTGGAGGATACCGTGTCCAACTTTATCGTGACGGTCTATCAGATGGAGGGTGTTGAGTAGTCGCACTGATCCGCCTATTTTCGTTTGTTGATGCCATGTTCTTGTTTTCGGTTTCCTCTGGAGACTCTCTTGGTGTTTAATGATGTGACGCTCGACCATGTACAATATGTGATTCCCATAGATAGCGGTCTCTAACGAAGTGATTATTTTTCATGTCCGATTTCGAGTGCTCAATGTTCTTCTAGCTTAGGTCTCGTGCAGCTGTAGATCGGTCAGAGTGTGCGGGCAGTAATTCAGTGTCCGCACATACCAAAATTAGATCTCCTCCATATCATCGTCCAACTCCAGATCGAGGTCCAATGGCGGGAAATCACCCACTTGCACCTTTTCTGGCTTCACAAACACACCTCGGTTGTTTCCCGCGCATTCAAAGTATCTCTTCCCAGCTATGCTACCGTCATTCTTACCCGTGGGCTCGTCCAATTCAATACCAATCCAGAATGGTTCCAGCGGATGGCCGTCCTCGGTCGTGACTTTTTTATCCTTGAGCGGAGCGAATGGAATTTCGGTGACGGGGCCGATATACCGAATCGTGCCGCGACGGATGTGCGGTGGTGAGGAAGGGAGAATGATTGCTCGCGCAAGGAGTTTTATATCTGTGCCGTTAGTCTATAAATTTCATGCAACCGACTCACTGCAGACATACTTTTCTTCTCAATCGCCTCGATATCCTTTGCAACCTGCTGATGCAAGAGGTCCTCCGGGGCTTGCGCGTTAGGGTCGAATCTACCCAGCTTCTGCGACTTTTTCCAAGCAAGCACCGAATTATTCAGAGACTCGTACTTCTCGGCCGGTAGTTCATATTTCTCGACAGATGACAGATCCGTAAAGTTGGGTCTTGCTGCAACTGGGCGTGTATCGTGGACCTGTCATACATCAGCTTGCCCCTTGCGATCACATCACCCTCCTCAACGAGAACAAACCTCGATCTCACATCCCCTCACCAATCCCCACTCGCCAATCAATCTATCTGGCCCTTCAATCCACTGATCCAGTTGTCCTGGAGCCTTGAATAATAACCGCTGGCTACCTGGCGGGACACCGGTCATAGTCTCGAGCTTTCCTTTGAGTTGGTCTATGCTCCATGACGGTGTGATGCGTCGTTCTGTGGCTAGCGATGGTTCATTCGACGTGGATTGCGCGGCGGATGCCGTGGAGATGATGACGGACACGTCCGCGGGCGTTGCTTGGAAGGACATTGTTCGGTATTATTATATACATGTGTTTTCAGTGGATGGAGAAGAAAAGGTTGTTCGGCGAGAAAATCCCCTGAACCAAATATTTTTTGCTGGTGCGGGGAGTGCGTCAGAAAGGAAAAGGAGCATGTGGGGTATCGCTGCGTTTCTTCCTCCGCTATCAGATAATCTTTTTTTTTTTATTTATCCAAGTAAAAGTTGACCTCACATTTTTCTCTTCCTCATTCATTGATCTAGGGCTACTCAACAATGACTGCACCAGATGAATCAGAAGTCAGTCATGACACATCCGAGCCAGGCTCCGACATAATTCCAAATGCCGAAGACTACGAGTCCAAGCATGTGCATGAGGTGTATCAGCAGATTGCCAGTCACTTTTCCGAGACGAGATACAAGGTACGTCTGTCTAACTTTGCCATGATCGACCATGCGTGATAAGTCTAATAATTCAGCCATGGCCAATTGTCGAACGTTTCCTTCTCGAGCAAAAACCAGGCTCGATCGGCCTGGATATCGGATGTGGGAATGGGAAATATCTCAAAGTCAATCATGATGTTTTCATAATTGCGTCTGACCGGTATATTCCACACGACTATTATGCAGGCTATCTTTAATTTTTGGTATGTCAGATCCGAGGCACTCGTCCAGATCGCAACGCAACATCAACCCCATTCGACAGTCGTCGCAGACATCCTCAGCCTGCCTCATCCCGAGTCCTACTTTGACTTTGCCATCTCAATTGCCGTCGTACACCACCTGTCCACTCCAGAGCGTCGCATACAAGCTGTATCGGCCATTCTGCAGACATTGAAACCAGCACCGGTCAACGTCAGTGACCCAGGAACAGCAAGCACCGGCGGAAAAGCATTGATCTACGTTTGGGCCCTAGAGCAAAAGGCCAGTCGCAGAGGCTGGGACAAGGGTCATGAACAAGACGTGATGGTTCCTTGGATTATGCGCAACAAGCCGGCTGTTGCCACGAACAAGAAATATGAACAAGAAGAGTCGAAAGACCTGACCAAACCATCAGAACTAGTACAGGACAAAGTATTCCACCGGTTTTATCATCTATATGAAGAAAACGAGCTCGAAAGAGATATTCGCGCCGCCGGTGGTGTCGTGATCGAGTCTGGATATGAAAAGGACAACTGGTGGGCGATTGCTTCGAGAGCCCCGTTCTCGTGAACCGCCCTCCGACGACGCAACGAGCTGATGGCAGCCAATTCTCGCTTTCCTCGCCAAGATGCAGACGGCAGACCTATCTATTCTAAACGAAGTCGCCTGCAAGAGTGGTATCAATCGTCATATCTTCAAACGCGTTCTCATAAACGATCATAAAAGTCAAACAAACAAATATCCACCCGATACTAAAAAATCAGTCGCTAATGTACGGATCATTCCGCCGCCCTTTCCTCGTGCCTTCAGACGCTATGCAAACAAATCAAGAACTATAACTGTGTGTGTATATATATATATATATATATACGATGTATGGGCTTTATTAATATCAGCTGGCTCATGGTCGCGTTCGAGGGATCATCGTTGGTGACAAGCCTGGAATGTCTGATTGAGGATGAGGGAGAGTCAGCGGTGGCGGTGGTTGTTGTGTTGGTGGTGGTGGCCGAGCTCCTTGATGATAAGGATTGATGATGGACTGTGTATGAGGAGAGCTGTATGCTGGTACGCCGGCTGTCAATTCTTCAACTGATGGAAGCTGAGGCTGTCCCTGGGTTTGACCCTGCGGAAGAGGCTGTGGTAGAGACGGAGGCGGATGATGTGCTGGTGGTGGTGGAGGCGGCGGCGGCGGCGCGTGATGCGCCGGTGGTAGTAATTGAGGCGCAAGTGCCTGGTGCGGCATACCTGGAGGCATGCCCGGAGGCATACCTTGCGGCATTGTCAATGGATGAGGTGGTGGTTGCACGGAACGCTGCGAAACACTGGCGACGGACATGGATTGTCTTCGCAGTCGAGGCATGACCGTGGTGTTTCGTCGCAACTTGGGAGGCGGCTCGATTGAGGAGCCGCTGGAGAGAGAGAACGGAACGACTCCGGCGCGACGAGCCATTTCTTGTTCGCCTAGTTGCCAGTGCATCGCTTCGGCTGCTCGCCAGGGAATGGCCATTTCCTCTGCGACTTTGGCCCACATTTCGGCTTTGAATCTGTACTCATTAGTCTACAGACCTCTCTCAAAGTGATGGAATACTCACCTCTCATATAATCTCGCCAGCTTATTCTTGCGATCCTCATCCCATTCACTGCGCCTTTCGAGGTAATTCTGATAATGCAACCGACAGCTGATGGCGCTTCGGCCGGGTAATTTCTTGCTGATATCCTCCCACTTCATGCCTCTCCCGCGCAACTCGATAATCAAGGCATCTTCATCCGACGACCATTTGGACTGTTTCTTTGCCGGCGGCTCATTCCCGAGCGAGCCGGACGAATGCCGTTTTGTGCCTGCCGGAGTTGACCCTAAGATAGTCGTTGGTTTTGCCGTTGTCGCCGGTATCATTGCTGGTCCCCTTGGCGTTGGTGCCCCTGAAACTAACATGGACGTCCTCCTGGACGACGCCGCTGAAGAAGACGAAGACGGCGGACGGTTTATTTGCTGTTGTTGTTGCTGCTGCTGCTGCTGCTGGGCCTGTTGTTGATATGTGTGCTGATACTGGTGTTGGTGGTGTTGTTGCTGATGTAGAAGCGGGTTTTCTTCTTCATCGTCAGGTTTGAGTAACAGTGAGATATCCACTTTGGCGGGGGATATGGGATGTATCGCTGGAGGTTGTATGAGGATCATAAGTGTATCTTTTTCGTGGTACTGCGTAAATAAATATAAAAAAAATAGAAGGAAGAGGGTAGATGATAATGCCCACGCCGAGATGTTCTTTTACGTGGATGTACCGGTACGTGCTTTTTTTTTTATGTCGTGTCGTGTCGGGTCGTATCGTCAACAGCGAAGAAAAGAAGGGAAAAAAGAAAGCAAAATAAAAAGGTGTCTTGAATAGTGCCAACCGTAGACCAATTTAATGCTCAAACATGGATGATGCTTGTTTTGAGTTGATCAGTTGTGGTTGAAAGTAAGCTTCGTCTGTGGCAATGCGATTGTATGTCGTATATATCCAATGGGGTTCTGGTTGGTTGAACAAGGGCGTGGCTGTGATGGTGATGGATTGTTGTCAAACCCAGTTGGTGTAGTATCTGAGCCAGTTAGAGATGGAGGATCATCTACATATAGGCAACAAGTGATAAGGCAATTAGACCAAAACAAACACAATAAGCAAAACCCAAGAGAAGAAAAAAAGATTAGGGGCAAGGTCGAGAAAGGGGATTGAATGGGTGGAAACGAGTAGGTAGCTACGTACCTAAATGGAGAACATGTACACCACAGGGTATATATATATATAGCACCAATCGGATGGGTTTGCCAGCTGAAATAAAGATGGTTGACAGACGTAACGGTACAGTGGTAGTGGTAGGGTAGCGAATTTTTTCAAAGATCCCTTGGGGAGATATTGTTTCAGGTATACAAGCTGCTCCCGAGTGATGATCGTTGGGCTGGTTGATTTTGCAGGAGGACAGAATCCAGAAATGAGGGTGCCCGAGCTCTATATGATGCTGAAGGTGCTGAAGATGAGTGGGAAAGGGCTTCGGGCCAGAAGTTAAAACTGATTCAGGCCTTGACCTTTGGGGGAAGATTTGGGCAATTAGGGTTCGGGATTTAGTTGCCAGATCAATGATCGTTCAGCGCAGTCCCATTCAGTTGCGTTCCCTTCAGGTTCTCAAGCCAAGTCGGTGTGGATCGAGGAAGAGGAACGATCCTGGGTCGGTCGATGGGATGAAGAGGTCGACAGGGTTGATGGTCTAAGCACTGTTTGAGCTTGTGCTGTTTTGCTTGGAAATTGGGTTAGAGGGATCATGTAGGTTGTCTGTAGTAGCATGTATAAGATGGCGATGTTATAGCTGGCAAGGTACGGACGAGGTACTGGGTACTAGGTACAGCAGGGCAGGTGAAGGTCGCAGCAGCCCAATCAATCTTGAGTAACGAGCGGTAGCACGAGGGACGACAACGAAGATGAAAGAAGAAACCAGACTCACAGAGAGGCCGAGAGCAGATAGAACGAAAACTTGATAGAAAAGGTTCTAGACCGGAAATGTGGTTACGAGACCAAGGTCGTACTGTGCATGGCTAATAAGATTAATTGAAGGGCCGGGCCTCCACAAGGCGAGATGAGGTTGGTACTAGTACTCTAGTAGGCAACCTGACGAGGGAATGAGATTGTTGTGATTAGGATCTCTTCAGCTTCCTAGATGCGTTAGATGATGATGATGAGGATAATGTGTTGATCGTTTAAGGCTTCTTCTGAGTATTTACGAACAAGTAGTGTGTCTTGATTGCTCGGCGCGGTGGGCTAGTCAAGACAGGCAGAGTGGGTGCATGGTACCTACTGCATGTACGATGAGGATGTACCTGGAAGTACACTCACATACTGCGTAGTATGCACACAGTACAACAGTGACTACAGCGGTAGTACCCACAGTGGAACGACCCCCCCCCCCCCCCCTCTCTCGTCTTGAGTCGAACAACAGACAGGGCAGATAGCGTTCTCCATTGGTGATCCATATAAACCATGATCCATGCTCGATCCTGTCCCTCTAGTCCCTCCCCCCCTCTCCCAGTACGTCCGGGTTGTGAGATGCTTGTCATGGCTACGGCGGAGTACGATCCAAGTAATTGCTACATGCGGAAACACGCTCACGTCGAACTGCCTGAGCTCGTCTTCGATGTCCTTCATGCGAAGACCGAGTGTTCCAGGTTGCATTGACTTTATCAATTTGGCCCTGATCTGATACAGCCTGATCCTAGTCACGCCTTGTCAACGGGCCGGTACCTTTAGTGAGTTCATCCTTGATATGTACGTCTGTGCTATCTGACTAACTACGTATTACGGAGTAGGTAGAGCACAGTCTGACGACCGTGAAGAGTCAAATTAATGAGCAGTTTAACCGGACAGATTTTGAACCCCGCCGACAATGCTAGTCAGTAGTCTTGCTGTAGCACCGCATACTAGGCAATGGAGCTGGTGGATCGTGATGTCGATACGATTTACTACGTTCGAGCTATAGGTCGAACGCCAGTTGCGCCACGTTTGAGGTTGACGCTAGCCGAACTCTGCTTCTATCGCCATGTCTACGACAGATTCTGTAGGTACTAGGTACTCCGCAGGAGTGAGCCCGTCTGTGGTGTAATACGCGGTTCATATCTTCGGTTCACTTCGTTTGCCATGTTGCGGTGGCTACAACCGGCGTTGTCCGGAAAACACTCTGCCAGGTCGCCCGCTACAGGTAGCTAGCTATTCAAGACCAACCCGACCACCATCGATAGATCTGACAGGTACCACTATACTGGACACCTATCACATACATAGTATAGTAGAGGGCCAGACGGACAAATAGAGCATAAATTAAGGACCGAATCCATGGTTTGAGGAGGAAAGGAGGAAATTAAATTACAGGGTTACACATCTCGACCACGCAGTCGAACATGTTCTTTCTCAGTTCCAGGTTCTTATTTCCGTGGGATTGGCAGCTAATCTGCTCGTGAGTACGTAGTCCCCCGGTAAACCAGATACGTCGTAGTAGTCATTTAAGTTGGATGGCTAGTTCCTTAAAAGTCAAGTCAACAAATCGCTTACGACGCGAGCAGATGCCAGATCGTCCATCGGACAACAATTGAGCCGTTAGACGACAGCCCAGATGGCCTGCGCAAGAACTGCGGCAAAGTTCAACGGTCAGTAGCGGCTGGACCCTTGTAAAACACGATGCAGTCCATGGCTCAATCAAAATCATCCAGGCTGGGGCATCGTGCATGCATTTGCCTAGTACGTACTGGTCAACCCACTGTGGTGACTGACAGTGGTCAATCTCGGCTGCCAACAGCCATGGTTGGTTGGATTTGTCCAGTGGGAGCTCGACTAGGTGATCCATCATCCTAGTCATAAATAACGTTCGACGACCAACAAAAAGAAAAGAAAAGAAGAAGAAAAAAAAAAAAAAAGATCCGAGATCAGCCTAGTGTTTCCAGCCCGCCCGCCCGCCAGCCAGCCAGCCAGACCGAACGTTTCTTGTATCAGGCTTTCAGGTCAGTGGGCATCTTCTGGTGTTTGGTGCAACTGGGATGGGTCCGGCCCTTTGTTTCAGCGTATTAATAGCCAGGATGAAGCTATCGACGTACACTACTTACTTGCTAATTTCCTATGTAGGATCAGGACAAAACGATACCTAATTAACACGAGTTCATCATTCATTTTTGGGGATCATGAGGCATTATTCTCCATAATTACGTAGGTTGTCCGGAGGAAACTCGGCCACCAAAACTGGATCGCATCGACCCATGTCCTTACTAGACTATAGCATCGAGCCGTTATAGCTCCGTCCCGTCCGGTTGTGGTAAGTACTTGACCGTAGATTTGGTGCTGTCAGTCCAGGGTAAACTCTTTTCTGACATGTTCAAAACCATTTCGCCTCCGACGATGCGCACACAGTCCGTTGCAATCGCCTCAGGTGCGTGCGTGCCGGCATGAAGCCGATCGATGTACTAGCAGTACTACTGGTAGGGCAGTAAGCAAGCAAGCAAGCAAGCCGGGGAACCCGCATTGGCAAGGCCAGTCTGCGCGGCGAGGCAAACAAGGCGGACGGATCGTCGTTTGCGCGGCGTCTGATACGTTCTGTTCTACAAGTGTGGCGAGTGAGTGGCGTACGATGTAGTGCCAGGCAGCAAGAATCTGAATCTCCAATCTCCAATCTCGTGGTTGAGTGGAAACGGTCGTAGCGACGAGGCGTCGGTTTAGGGCTGCAACGGTGCGTACACTAGCCACAGCACAGCACTCTCTTGTCTCTCTCTCTCTCTTTTCTCTTTGAAACCGTACGAGCGTACTAGTCATGTAGGGCGAGCGAGGAATCATCTGTGGTCAACGTGAACTAACTAGTCTCAATCGTTACCCGGTCCCCAGTCCGTGCAATCCGTGTTTGTCGATCGGCCCTGTTTCAAGTGTTTTCTGCCCAGTCGAATCGAATCGTATCGTATCGCCAGACCTCGACGGGGATACCTTGTCTTGTCGTGATGGCAAACACTAATCTCGCCAGCCCAAGATAACAGCCCATGCATGAGTTATCCAGCCAAAGCCACGCAGACAACACAGCAACCAGTGCAGTAACTACTACGACGTCCCGGCTAAGTAATAGGACGTAGTTCAAGTAGAGTAGGTAGTCATGGAGTACATACAATGAGGCGGTGTGTCACCGCCTGGCGGCTGAGAGTCATTGAGATGAATGCAATCATGAACGCAAGGAGGCCATTTATTTATGTATTTATTTATTTTTTTTTCCTCTCTCTCGCTCTTTTATCTTGTGGTAGAATGCAGAGACTACAGCAAACTAGCATATACATAGATAATAAAAAAGAAGAAAAAAGAAAATAAAACATGTGGCGGTAAGCGAGGACACGTTCTCGTCGACAGAGTTCGCAGAGACGGCAATGGCTATCAACCATCCAGTGTCAAGTGTCGACATCAAAGGACTGAGTCATGGCGTCATGGCTGAGGTGAAACCGCAACGTTGCATATGAGGGACGCCGTTCGCGATTTGTTTCTTTGATTTCTTTGGTTCTTTGCTTGCGCTTCTTTTTTTTTGTGTGTGTGTTATGTTTTGTTTTGTTTTATTTCGTTTGGTATCTGCTTATTTGCATGTGATTGGTCTCATGGTTTCGAGTGATATCTTTGTTTGTTGTGGCCTTGGTTTTTTTCCGTTGCAGCCAGAAGAGAGAGAGAGAGAGAGAGAGAAAAAGTAAAAATAGTTCATGCTCCTGCGACAGACGAGATTACCCTAACGCCGTGTACCCCAACCCTACCGCAACCCTGGCACAACCCTATCACAACCCCATCACAACCCTGGCCTACCTATCAATCTGTCCGAGATTACTTCTTCGACGACTCTAGAGTCACGACACGGCGAGTTCTAGACCCCGACACACCGCGCAGTGTCGCAAGTCATAGCTGCTCACTATCCAACGTTTTGAAGGGCAAGAATCAAGAAGTTTCAGTCAGACAAGAGGGGCAGGCCAACGTTCAGATCCCGCAATGGCCCACCCTCATTTAACTTACGACATGCTACGGGAGTAGTACGGAGTAGGATGGAGTCTGGACGATGTATATACTACGTACGTATATACTATACAGTACGTACTATGTCGACCAACCAAACTCAACCTGTTACTTGAGCGTAATTCACGCCAACCCATTCGATGGAACTAAAACAATCGGTCTCCTCCAGTTCTTGATTGACTGCCGATCTGTTTCACTCGATTCCATTGCCTTCGGAGTCTCTGACCGCGTCGTGAGCACTCTTTTTCTGTTCGTGCGTCTCTCTCTATCTGGCGGTGAATACGACAACGAGACACTGGCTCGTTTCGACATGGCATCGACCGGAATGGCTACCATAGTACGTAGTCACGAGCCGTAATCTATCATGCATCAGACTACGTACTACGGACGTGCTGAAGGTTTGGAAAAGTAGTTCCTGTTAGCAGCAGGATTGGCGTGGCTGCTAATTATAACCAAGCCTATCGGAGATTTTTCTCATTGCTTTTTTCCTGCGCAACCGAGCAGAGAGCGACCAGGGTACTGCTAGTCTACGTACTACGGACTGTGCTACGGACTAAACCCAAGTCACCTAGTTAGTACCGATGTACTATGTACGACGTACGAAGTACTAATTACCATACTATGTAACTCCGTGGTTCCTCGTCCCGGTCATAATGCCGAGCATATACCATGACCGACCCTGGCAACGAAGCAACGAATTCGCGACTTGGTTGCAAGTACCCAGACTGACTGACTGACTAACTACAAGTTAAGTTATATGCTATGTAATATACATTTGCCTGACATGGATGACTTGCCGTGTCTGAGTGTCTGAGTCATCGTCATTGCAAGTAACTAACTTAACTACTTAACTTAACTTATTTGACTAGTTACTTACTTAGTCAATAACTTAAGTAGATAATTCACGAATTATGAAGATCGCCAGCTTTGTTTCAATGCTGTTTCTGATACATCATCTTCGTACTTGACGGGCAATCGCGCTCTGCTGTCAATCATTCCGTCGGTGAATCCGGTTCTGTGATCCTTGAGCCCAAATTGCAGCCGCCCTGCATCCCATCCCATACGAACTGAAGAAAAGCACATGTAATCCATCCGCATCCTCCGTATCACATGAAATCCTTCCCAGTCAGTTAAAAAGGAAAGGAAAAAAAAAAAGCATGTGATCGTCAAACTAGAATCGGCCGTGTATCTATCTTGGGAACTCCCATGCGAACTAGTGCCTTAGGGCTATAGTCAGATACATACTACCTTACTAGTATCGTCGGTACATCCGGGTCAAAGGCCTAGAGGATCAAACGGATTGCACGGGTGGAACTTTGTCAACGGACAGGAGTTCGTTCACTCATTCCTTTTTCGTTCGGTGTGTCCGTCCCTCGTCAATCTTCAGCTGATTGGCATGACTATCGAACTGCGACTGTTGCATTAATAAGGAACGGGATGAAGCGGCATGAAGGAAAAAAGGATGAGGATCAAGCGTGTCGGGCGACAAGTTCATGCTTTGGTCTATAGATAGCAATATCACCGAAGTGAGCCGTGCTCTCTCGAAACTCGATCTGGTCATACAGCCCGTCAATCACGCTCGCCATGCGACGTGAACTCGGATCTGTCCTGGAATGCGACGACATTGTCAGAGCCGACGAGACAGAATGAAACAGAGTGCGCTGAATCACTCACCTATCCACATCATCCTCATCACAGATCCTTTCCCAGACGTATAGCCGGCGCTTTTGCGGTATCAACTACAATTTGCCTTACCGGCACGTTCGGTGACTACGAGACGACTTCCAGGAACCCCTGGCATGAAGGCAAATCCGTAAGAATCTTTCCGTCGATATCTGCATGCGCCGCCGTCTTGGACGAAGCACTGATTTGTTTCTCTCATTCCTCTGCGGTAAGCTTGACATCGTCATGCCGAGCCTGAGTCAGTATATTGCGTAACCTTTTGATCAAGCCATGCTGATAGTATGGCCGCCCTCGCGATCGTTCATCATAATGGGTAATTGATCCACATGCAGACGCAACAATCTTCTTCATCCTGCCTGCATCCGTTCGTAGTACGTCCAAATTCTGCAATTGTCGACATTATTCACTCGACGTTCAGTCAAGTAGACTTTTGTCAGAAGCTCGCCCGACGTCTTCTTTAGATCGACCTCCATCTTGAGGTCTAACAAGTTTGTCCGTGTTAGATCACTTGAATTGCAAAATGCCAGCTCTGGATCAGACAATGGTTTGGGCACACGGGACATCCAACGATAAGGCCATCGTATCTGTATCTCAACGAGAAATGATATATTTCAGCATATTTGACTTCCACATGGATATCTAGCTAGTAGGCATACAACTATCTGAGAGCACGGCTAGATTCGAGACAATACCAGTATACTCGACCAGCACCATTATGCCTTCAGTTCGCATGACAGATATGAGACTTCCCAGATGACCTCATTTACGATGAAACAAAATGGTATATTGCAAGTCCTGGCAATATTTTCGAAGTTTGATACGTCGAATCGCGGCGCTTTTGGCTAACAGTAATCATTTCATTGTGAGAGTCGCTCTGCCTTTGTCGCCATGCCCAAACTCACATCCTGACTGATCATGGTCAGTTGCTTGGAACAAAGGCAAAGATGTTTGAAGAGGAAAAGACGACTCAAAGCTGATAAATGGCCTGTTCGAGAGAATGGAAGAGCTAAAAAAAAAAAAAATATCAACAAGGGACGGTCGCCTGCCGCCTTCCACACTGAGCAGGCACCAGAGGAAGGAGCCACGACTGCCTTCTTTCATGCTTTTGTCTTCCTCTCATTTCTTGCCTTTCCTTTAATTGTTCCATCCTCAGGTACACCACAGACACGAAATTGTCCTGAAAGGATGGTCAAACCGTTGCAAAGCATGGCAGACAAAGTTCTGCAGGGCAAGAAGCGTCTTGTCTGCAGAGGAAAAAGTACATATGAATCCAGTCTCGTCCTCAAAGGCAAAGTCGAGACATCGACCTCAGAACTGTCGCAGTGCAGGTGCAGCATAACAAATGAGAGCAGTCTCGAAACCTTCAAAGGGTATCGCGTAAATGGCAGCAGCGGTATGTCTCTACTTTTTTTGAAGGATGATAAAGGCCTAGGTAAAAAGCTGATCCGTCTGCAGGCGAATCTGGATTTTGACTGGCGCAATCCTACAAACGCATGGATATCGGATTCACCATGGCCACTCGAGAACTTGACAGGAGTCAAGTGTTATCGAAATGTCATACTCATCTGGTTGTTTCATACGCCCGTACTGCTAAATTGGACTGACGACAACCATGGGGGGCAGGGGCATGACGCTACTTGTCCACTCTGTACTCTTTGTGAACTTGCCGGTAGATTCTGGAGCAGAGAGCGACGTGAGGAGGTAACATGGGATGAGGAGATCGATGAGGAGATAGACCACGAGACAGACAGTAGCGCAGATGAAAAGCACATCAATCAGAGATTCAACCGGCATGTGGATGAATTTTGGCAGGCGACTCACACTCCTGGCATGATTGATGACTTGGACACACAGAATGATGCTGAAGAGTATATGAAGAGTCTATTATGCTATATGAATGATCATGGGTAAGCTTCCTTTTCAGACAGTCCGCGAGGCTATCGATATACTGAGATCAAACAGCCACAATCAATGGACTGAGCTCATTCACGTGCGAATTCGGTGCGTCATGAGATGCAAGGAATGTCTGTACCAGACCCAGGATCTAGTAGGAGATTTCTTTCTGCAAGGAACAATCCCCCACAAAGACATCGAGTACATGCCACTGTGTCATACTCTGAGGTTCAGAAAGACCGAAAGAGCGGCATGTGGGAATGAGACTTGCCCGTCGAAGAAGAGAAAAGCAAGACCCGACAAAGATCATAGACCGAAGCATGATTTTCTCTATGGCCTTCATGCTGCTCCTCCAATCCTGATTATTCATTGCAAACCGTTCACAGAGGGAAAAGTCTGCCCGGATGGATACAAGACCTTTCTGAATGGAAAGATTACAAGGTTAGAGCATTCATTGGCGGTTCCGGTCTACCCGGATAGATCTTTGGATCCAACCACGGTCAACTGGGCCTTCTATCACCTGTATGGCGTCGTTCTCCGTCGAGGAGGCAGCGGTGCTACAGGACATTATGTGTGTGCCTTTGAGCAGCGGCAAACGGGGCGCTGGTTACTGTTTGACGACACTAATAGAGGCGTCGACGGCAACGATTTTTACCAGTCCACGACACCATTGACTCGAAGCCAATTAGACAGGACAGTCGATGAGATGCAAAAAAGTGATTGGTTCGTTTTTATGTTGATGTACCGAAGGCTTTTCCAAGTGCCTAACCGACTGCTGACAAGAATCACGTTTCCATCGACCGCGGTTGCACTGCAAGACTGGCAGTCTCATGAACAATCTAGGGGGGCGGAAGAGTTTGAAGAACCGGAGACAGAAAATTCTCAGGAGGAGTATTTCACGCCAGGAGAGTGTGGTGGAGGTGGAGACTTGCTCGATCTTGAGAGTGATTCAGGACAGGCAACGACAGAAACCCGTGGAGCTGCGGAGGATGAGCTTGAGCTCAATCCAAGTGATTTGAAGATACGAAATGCTCAAGCAGTGGAACCTGTGCCAATGGAACAGCTGACGGAACAGAATGAAAGGGTAGACGCAGATCCGGAAAAATTTGTTCTCACGCCTGCTCTGGGACAGACAAGAGACAAGACGCCGGAAGCTTTGGCAGATGTATCCCAGCCAATTGCAAGGGATCCTGAATTACATACCGGTCAAGCAGTGCAACCATTACCAACAAGTCTGCTGACGGAGCAGGATGTTGGAGTTGAAGTAGATCCAGGATTAGTTCACGCCAAAGTTGAAATCACAGAAGCACAAAGCAGAGCACATGCCGAAAATGAAGCCCAAGAGGAACCCCGGGTCGATGATAGGACTGAGCAGCTGACAAGTTCACGTCCAGCATCTGCAATACTCCAGGCCGAGGACGAGCCTTCAATGCTACCCAAGAAAAAAAAGGCAAAAGGGAGAGCTGCAAAGAGGACCCGTGTTAGGGTCATGGATGAAGACGAAGAAACGTCGAAATCAATACCGTCTAAGAAAGCTAGGGCTGGGACCAAATCATTCACGCAACCCCAAGAAAAGAAGATCAATCCCAAGGCGACAAAGAGGACCCGTAAGGACGCGCCAGACGGCCATGAGGATGAGCAGGAAAAAGAACCAGCACCATCGAGCAAAAAAGCCAAAATTGGAGTTGAGCCTGCTACGGAATACAGCGGGAGGGAGACGAGAAGCAGAGCTCGGGCGAAAAGGTTGGATGAGCAGATTCCGGATGTGGACAGAGTTGAGATTGAACAGACTGCAGCCTCCAAGCCAAGTACGACGAAAGGCAAGGGGAGTAAATCTCGGCGCTGACTGGAAAGACGCAGGTGGAAATAAGGCTCATTGCAAGAAGTCAGTCGGCATACGCATTGTTGTTTTGGAATTGAAGTTGAGTACATGGTTGACGCTTTTGAGTTGTGTATGTGTTGGTGCTGGACGTCCCACATTTTCAGATTTGTATGTCAGCCATTTGAGTGCTTATATTGATGTGAGCTGTCAGGGTATATTGTATAATTCAATCGTGTATCCGACACTATGTAGTAAATCATCTGGGTTCGGATAGACCTACAAAACTTCATCTCGACACGAACCATACCCTTACCACCAACTATTATCACAACCTTTTTTTTTTAAAAGAATTCTTCGAGGACAGATCAAGTCTTTCCATAACAACTTGTGCATGAAAGATAGCCCTTGATCCAGGCAAGATGTCGATAAACACCATAATATCAACCATCCTCACCCAGCTCTCCAAAATCTCTCCACCACCTCCATCGAAGAACGACGACCTCAATCAAGATCAACAACCGTCCGACAGAAACAATATATTCATCAACGTCTCCCCGACAGATACAACCCAACTTAGAAACCTACTGTTGACGCTCCACTGCCTCTTTCCAAATGAATTACTTCTCGCGCTGGATATCCTGGACAGAGAGTTCGTGGTGCGGTATACCTACGCCAAAAATACCGACAACGCCCTAAATAATGATACGGAGGGAGAAGATGACGAGGACTCATCAATATACATCGTCCAATCAACCTCCAACCACGACCGAGATGCCGCCGGCGGCGGTGGAGGACTAGCGAGGGTGTATCACGTCCACCTCAAGACATGGAACTGTTCCTGCCCGGCATTCATTCTGAACTGTTTCCCGCCGCCATCTTCTACATCTAACAACGATGACGATCTGGACTATGGTATGCTCGAACCCGAGACCGAACAAGAGGGAGACGCATGGTTTGGAGGCACGCTACGCAATCGAGAAGCGTCCTACGATGATCGGTCTGTGCCTGTCTGTAAACACATCCTGGCTTGTATATTGGTGGCTAAATGTCCGAATTTATTCGGGCGGAGATGTTTGACGTACGAGGTCAACGATGCAGATACTGATAGAATGCATGAAGTCGCGGGGTGGTGTGCTGCATAAGATATTGATCTTTGATCTTTGATTGTACGATGACGAGAGATGTCTAATTTATTCCTACTTGATACACGGTACAGACAGAAAGATTATGACCCCCTCTTCGAGCTCTTCTCCTTGTTCGGATCCTTTTCATCCTTTGTCTGCTCGCCATTTGTCACAGATGTAGCTGCGCCGTCCTTCTTGGCCGCTGCCGTAGCGGCTTCTTCCTCTTTCTTGCCTTCGAGTTCTTCCTGTTGTTGGCGATTCTGGATCTTGTTCTCAATCAAATCGTGGAATGCCGTGATGGCGCGGATCAAGCTACTGAGGTAGATGGCCATCAGTTGATCGTTGGTCTTGACGCTCATGGCGCGCACAAGCTCGCTATTTTCGATGTCGGATTCGGTACCGTTCGCCTCGTTGGCGGATTTGGGGGTTGACAGGTTGGGGAGGAGGTTGAAGATGTCTTGGAGGTTGCCCAAAATGGCGTGGTTGATGGGGAGCTCGTGGTCGAGGACTTTCTGCAGGTATTGCCCGATATCTCGTAGGCGGAGGTGGAGACCTTGTAAAGATTGGAGTTGTCCTGTTATTCTGTTGCTGAGCGTGCCGACTGCGACGTCGCGGATCTACCAACGTTAGCATGAACATTTCAATAGGTGTATGGATGCGCATACGTCACGCAAGAGATGTTCCACTCCAATCTCTTCGGCCTCCTCAGCCTCAATTATAGATGGAGTATGGACGAACGTCTTCGATGTTGTAGTACCGTCCTGAACACAAGTTAGCCTCAGTCGTGCTGCCGACGAAGGCAATCACATACATCCTTGATTTCTTCAACCGCAAAGTATGCATCCGTTGGTACGCCGACTTCCTTGGGTTGAACATCGATAATGACAAGTAGCGGGTTGGGTGTGTATCGCTTGAATAATTCGTTGATCTCCAGATCGGCCGCACGCAGCTTCGGTCCGGAGTGGTACCATCCTATAAGCTTCTCCCGGGCGTTGATCTTCTTGAACATGTCGTTCATAGATTCGACGAAGTTGTGGTCCAAAAACCACACCGTGGGATCTTTTTCATCTTCTTCAAAAGGGACTGTATTGAGCCAGCATTAGTCGAACGAAACTAACCATCAACGAGCTTGATCATACCCGCAAAACTGTTTGATACCCTCACGTTTGTGCCGTCGTTCTGTCCCAGCAACACTCCGACGACTCGCTTTCGGGTTCCTTTGGCAGTTCGACCGTAGTGATCTGCTGCAGAGAGAAGGACGAGGGGTGCCACGGAGACTGTGCGAGTCACGATGGACAGAGTCTCTGCCGTGGTGGCCGGCATGGTGAGCGAGGACGATTGGGATGCCGCGCGGCGATGGCGGGAGATGTATCGACAGGGCGCTTCGTGGGAAGTGATGCAGCAGTCCGCAAGTCGGGCGACGTGGAGGCAGTGGGAGATGGGAGGTGTCGGAGTACCTGAGTAAATGTATGGAGGTGATGGTTGGTGATGGATGATGAAAGAGGAAGCTACCTTGCTGCTAAGTAACTAACTAAGCTAAGCTGTTTACCCGCTGCTGCCTCAGGCACTCTATCCCGTACTATGTATGTAGTCCATCCACTTTCCGGCGCATGCTGAAATTCCATTTCAGCTCTCCAAGACTTCATTGATACAATTGATCTATAGCTAAGGTATTATGGCGAATATACTCGCAATAGACTTGGCCTTCTGCGAAAGAATAGTCCATGCTTTGATGTTGCCCGTAGGAACAGGTACCCTCAGCTGTCAGCCATGTCACGCCAATTGACCCGGCTAAATAACGTGAGATCCTTGCGCAGGTTCTTCAGTGAAAAATGCAAATCAAGGAGTTTCCGGAGGTCAATAATATCACGCAGGGCAAATAACACCACAAGCGTAATAATACTAGACCGGAGCCCAGCCAGACGTCACTTCGGACGTGCGGAGTCCACCCTCTCGACGCTTTCCTGCGGGTTGTTTGCTTAGTCGTAGTCAACTTAGTTCCGCCAGGCTATCCCGAGGTCGGTCTTCCCGTCCTGCTTTCGTGCTTCTCTTTCTCTTCTTCCTTCCCTCTCATCAGAGCTTGATCAAGTCAACTTCTCTCGATCCACCATCTTTCTCCCTTGTACCCTCCTCCATCTCCCTTTCCTCCACTTCTGTCCGTCCAAAGAGTCTTCCTTAGTGCGCTCGATTTTTCCTACGGATAACGATACAATGGCTCCCATCACGCAGGACACCGTCGATGGTCTCAAGGACATCATTCACAAGCTCGAGTCGCGCGTCGCCGATCTTGAGGGCCGCCTCGTTCATGGCAGTCCGGCTTCCAGCTCGAAATCGCTCGCTGAGCAATTCCGAATTATCTTGATCGGTCCCCCCGGTGCTGGTAAGTAGTTGGATGCAGGAAGTCAATTCGGACATGTGGTTGCTGAGATGAAGTTTGGTAACTGACCTGCTGTTGTGTCTGAATAGGCAAAGGAACTCAAGCTCCTCGTCTAAAGGAGAAGTACTGCGTGTGCCATTTGGTGAGTCGCAATTGATGTTTCTTTCTCCTGTCTTTTCCGCAGTAGGGTTTTCTGACCGTCTGCTTTTCTGATAGGCTACCGGTGATATGCTGCGATCCCAGGTCGCTAAGAAGACGCCATTGGGCAAGGAAGCAAAGAAGATCATGGACCAGGGTGGCTTGGTCAGCGACGAGATTATGGTCAACATGATCAAGAGCGAACTCGAGACCAACTCGGAGTGCAAGAACGGGTACGTGACAGGCCGCTCGCCAGGCTGAAGCAAGTACTGACGCGAACAGATTCATCCTTGACGGTTTTCCCCGTACTGTGGCTCAGGCCGAGCGCCTCGACGATATGCTCTCCGCGCGCAGCGAAAAGCTCCAACACGCCGTTGAATTGCAGATTGACGACGCGCTCCTCGTTGCTCGTATCACCGGCCGATTAGTTCACCCTTCCTCTGGACGCTCATATCACAAAATTTTCAATCCGCCCAAGGATGACATGAAGGACGACATCACCGGCGAGCCCTTGATTCAGCGTTCCGACGACAACGCCGCAACCTTGGAAAAGCGATTGGCCACCTATCATGCTCAAACCGCCCCCGTCGTCGACTACTACAAGAAGACTGGTATTTGGCGCGGCATCGATGCTAGCCAGGAACCCGGCCAGGTCTGGAAGAGTCTTCTCGGTGTTTTCCAGCCCAGCTCCAGCATCTTAAGCAAGGTTGGTCTGTCCAAGTAAACTCGTCAATGTAAGCTGGACCATGAATTGCGCCAAATGCGCATATAAAAGTCGCGAGTGACGATAGATTTTCTTATCTGTTCATGGCATCACACGTCGGGACTGTGATGAATGTGCTTATGACTGTCTAGTAATGCAAGAAAAGATCAAGTCCTATATTGCCTGCATTTATTTATCTTTGGAACAGCAATGGCGGCGAATACCAGTGATATGAAGCAGTTGATGGAGCAATGGCTTTAATTTGTATAGTATTTACAGTGTTTCTTGCCTTGGGTGCCAATTTCATATGTGCTTTTCATCTACTCAGTTACATAATTACAACCCAACCGGATATTCGACGCTCTCAATCTTCTCCGGATAAACCAACCCGTTCTGCTTCCGGACCTCATCCATGACCTCCATGATCACAATACTCTCTTCCCACGGCATGCCCTCACTTTCTAGCTTCCCATCTCTCAGGCACCGCGCTACCTCATCCGCCTCCCAATACATGCCGTGCCCACCAGCCGGGAACTCACACTCGACCTCCCTGATCTGCTTGGACTCATCCTGCGGAACAACGCGATACTTAACCGGTCGAAACGCAGGGCCGATGATCTGAATCTCGCCCTTCGTGCCCTGAATGCGCACCGAGGGCGTGCCCTGGGGGTGCGAACTTACCGCAAAAGCGGTCATGGCAACGGCATGGGAAGTGCGTCTGTCGTTGTTTGGCGTTGTTGTAGGGAAGTTTAAAAGGATGGTGGTGTTTTCATCAGCACCTGTGGCGGGATATTTCACCATGGAAGATTGGACCGAGGAAGGCGGTTTGCGTTGGGAACGGGGTAGAGTGTGGTAGAGAGTTTGAAATACCCATGTTAGGGAGTAAATGCCCACTATTACATCATCAGTATGTAGATTTCCTTGTGAAGCAGAGAGGAAGTAACGCACAATCAAGTAAAGCACCACCCGCGAGATCCAAATTCACCATGCGGCTCGCAACGTCGAAGCCCTCGGGGGCGCCAATACTCAAATCCGCCTGAACACGCACCACCTCTCCAATCTCTTCCCCCTTTTGGATCAAATCGCGCACCTGCACGCTCAAAGGGAAATATCTCGTCCACACAGCCTCCATCAAGAACAATCCCTTGGACCGGGCGAGATCAACGAGTATCTTTGTCTGCGCCGCGTTGACAGTAAACGCCTTTTCGCACAGCACATGTTTGCCCGCCTCCAGCGCGAGGCGCGCGTTCTGGTAGTGATGCGAGTGAGGGGTTGCGACGTAAATGACGTCTACGTTGGAATCGTTGACGAGCTCCTCGTACGATCCGTAGGCTTTTGGGCTGCCGGGAATGGAGAGCTCGGTGATGAAGTCTTGCGCGCGGCTGGCGGAGGAGGAGCTGGCAACCGCAGTGACGGTGTGGGATATGTCGGACGCATTGCGGGCTGAGGGGTCTTTCAGGAGATCTTTTACGAAGGCTGTACATGTATATCACTTAGCACCTAGTCGTCAAAGGTGGGCTGCCGTGCTGGG